>CM076584.1:1611302431-1611726688 GCA_034641835.2 Pinus albicaulis | reverse complement strand
GTTGAACTCAAAGTTGGGTAGTAGTTTTTTAAATCAAATTCCAAAATTATAGACATATAAAGATAGTTGGGAAGAATAATTTTATGCCTCTAAAATGAACGTGCTACCTGTTCTCAAACATTATCATTCACAAAGGTAAGAAGTTCCAGAAATATAGGTAGTGCCCCGTAATCAATCACAACCTTTGTATTCTCAGAGGCTCCAAAAAAACCCAAATAGGGTCAACCCTACTATAGGAGGAAGGGCCTGTAGTAAGAACTTACCATTTTGCAAGAATTGAGGGCGAATGCTGTTCTGCAAGAGCTGAGGGCGAATGCTAAGGGCGAATGGTGTTCTGCAAGAGCCAAGGGTGAATGCGCACATGATATCAGACATTAATGTAGTTTTTTAAAAAATCATTTTTATGTAGCGCGCATTTGATATTTAGCATTTCAAATCATTTTTATTTACATTTGATTTTTGCATTTCTAATACAAGTGACAAACAAATTTCTACAAGAGGTTGAAATTTTTACTAGAATAGCCAGGAAAGACTAATTAAAATGGCTTAAAATGCAAGTGGAACTTCAAAATAAATGTAATTGAAGGTTCTCTCCACTAAATTTTTGCAAAAGTTCTTACATTATTTAAGTTATCTAGGATATTTTTTTGTATTACACAATCAAAATTAAATAATGAAATAGTTGGGTAGTCTTATTGTTTCAAATTAGGACAAAATTTTCAAATGGTGATGAAGTTTCATGTGATGATTAACTGGCAATATTATCCTTTCCTATCCTTGAAAAACTATACAAGGTTCCCTATTGCCACATGAAACCCTAACTCATGTAGCAGCATAGGACCAGTCCTCCATTTTTCCCGTCATAAGGCATTTTGCACATATTTGACGACTAGAATTTGAGGATTCCCGTTTTCCGTGAGGTGCTAGGAAGGATAGAAGACTTAATTTTGACGTTTGAAATTTTTTCAAAAACGTTCTTACGCCCTTTAATTTCCACTTACCAATAATTTTGCAACACTAGTCCTCTTCGCAATTGCAAGGATGTACTCAAAAAGTAAGGAAAGTTACTTTTTTGGCTCACTCAATGATCCAGGTGGATACTGGTGGCCACCCACCTATTCCACTTGGGGCCCCACCATTGTCTATTTCAGTTTTTCAATTTCGGCACAACTTACTATTTTTAGCAGTTTTTCGGGTCCTAAACTTCCGGAGCCTTTTTGAGGCCCTAAACGACGTTTTTTGGGCATCCCGCCTCCAGAGAATATCATTCCGTATCATTCCGTTCTGGAATGATATTCATGGCGAAAGTTGTAGTCCTCGGATAGATATTTCTAATGATGTATCATGTGTGTCAAACGGAGATAGTATGCCAAAGTTACGTCCATGGGAAGTTGAAACACAAATTTACCCAAACGGGGCCCATAGTTTTGCCGCTTCATCTCCTAGGGTTAGGTTTTTGGATGTTTAGGGTTCTCCATTGTTTCTCAATAATAAATAAGCCCTTGAGCCTCATTTTAACTCAATTCAGAGGCCTGTAGCCGCCACATCTCTTCTCAGAGATAGCTACCAACGCCCTAGCTAGTTTTATTTCCATTCTATTTGTATGCAAATTTTAGTTCTTTGATATTACTGAAATGAAGTGTTATTTCCACTGCATCTCTATATTTATGGTTATATGTTTATTCTATTGTGTTCCTACATAAATCCGGATAAGTGGTATCAGAGCGGTCTGCTTTTTCTCGATCCTTCTTTGCATGTCCCCAACGAGGTCGGGGTATAAGGAGCTAGGGCTCGATTTGGTGGAACCTTTGCAAGATCAGCCTCGCAAACCTCGACGGATGCCCATGGGGGATGAAAAGAAAGATGAGGGAGTAGGATATCCATCGCCATTGCTCGAGGAGGCTCTCGGGCACCAAAGGAACGTGATGATGGATAACTTTGCCGAGATCCTTCAACGATCGCCTCACCTGCAAGAGACCGCATCCAAGCAGCGACTCGGAGGTGTGACTTAAGGTGAAGGGTATAAATTTTGACATTCCCATATTTGAGGGTCAAATAGATGCAGATGTCATAGATAGGTGGTTGAATCTATTAGAAGGATATTTCTCGTTTCATGAGTTCTCTGATAGGGAGAAGATTATTTTTGCACTCCTCAAAGTTGTCCCCCATGTCAAGGACTGGTGGGAAACCCACTGTGAGAAAAAGGACGAGATAGAACCCTCTTTGTTCTTGACTGTAACCACTTGGAATTATTTCCGAGATTCCATCAAGGAACAATACTATCCTGTGGGGAGCTATGAGGACAATTACATACAATGGACCATGTCAAGACAATAAAGGGAGAGGGATCAAGATGGCATGAGTCAGCAACTGCTCCACACCCAGGCACCGCTTGGTATCAAAGATTCCAGAAACATTCAGTGCTAAAGTATCGCAGTTGTCTGCACAGATACATTCAAGAGGAAATGGAGTTCCTCGACATCTCCTCGCTTGGTACGACATACTGGTATGCTGCCAAGATTGAGCAGAAATTCAAATAGAAGAAGTGAGACTTTGGATCTGCGAATCAAAAGCAAGGGAAAAGTGCTCCCAAACCACAGAACAAAGGACAGAGCCAAGGCATGGTGACTCAAGACAACCTGTCGAAGCCACAAGCAAAGAACAACACCGCAAAGCCAAAGGAGGACACGGGAAAGTGGTGTGAGTTCCATAAGAGCTCCACTTACAACACAAGTGAGTGTCGGGCCAAGCAGTCGCTGGTGGCCGAGATGCGGGCTTCTGAGTTAGATGCATGCTCCGACTCTGAATCAGAACTTGACAAGGGGAATGACAAAGGGAAACAGATTATTGATGCGGAGCCCAATGCCATTGTTGCCACTACGAAGATCCAGAAGGAGGAACTGGAAGATCCAGAGGAGGAGGAACGTCTCTTCGATCCACTCCGAGATGTGGGGGCAAAGGGCCTCTGCACACCATTGTCAACAATGGGAGCCAAAAGAACCTCATTTCAGCAGATGCCATGAAGCAGTTGGGCTTGCCGACCATAGTTCACCCACATCCATACACCATCGGGTGGCTTCACCAAGGAAGAGATCTCCACATCAGCTAGCAGTGCCGCCTTCACTATAGCATCAAGCCCTTCACAGATGAGGTATTATGTGACGTTGCTCCTATTGATGTTTCTGATGTATTATTAGGAAAACCATACTTTTGGAAGTGTCATGAGGTGTATGAGTCTTGGCCTCATGCTGTTATTGTTACTTTGGGAAATAAGTTGTACAGGATACCAGAGGTACCACCTCCTGCCACTATCTCTTTGGTTACTACAAAACAATGCAGTAAGCTCATTTCCCAAACTAGGAAATTCGTTTTCCTGATGATTTCCCCCCAAGGCAAGAATAAGACTGTGGCCACGAACTCCAGACAAGGCTCCTCTGCATGACAACAAAAAATGGAAAAGGTTGTGGAGGAGTACGGGGACATTTTCACCTCACCCACAGGGGTTCCTCTACACTGTCAAGTCAAGCACCCGATTGATCTGACCCCAAGTGCGCCGCTACCCAACGAACCGATCTATCGGTGCTATGTTCTAGATAATGATGAAATCAAGAGGTAGATTTAGGAGCTGCTGCAGAAGGGTCACATCTGACCAAGTTCATTGCCCTGTGGGAGCCTGATAATTTATTATTGTGAAATCATAGTTCTAAATTATCTCTTATTCTGTGAGCAATGTAATCTATTAATTGTAAGCAGATTCATTAAAAAATTTCAAACTAATTTTAGCATGAATGATGACAATTTATATATTAATTGGTTTTTAAGAGTATTTGTATTATGTAGGAGCACTGGAAAGAAAAATCAAGACTTCATTTTCTGTTTTCCTTATTTTATTGGGCTGAACTGGAGAAAATTGAATATGAATAGTGAGTTAATTGTAAGATCAATGGGCCAAGGCCATACATCAACATTCACCGCAGTGGGGAAGTAAAAAAGCATGGATATTCATGCAAGCATAGTTATTAATGTAAGATCAAAGTTAACTCTTAGTTTCACTAAAGAAATAGAAGGCAAATATCTAGCATCAACTAAAACTCACGTGAAAAAGTAGATGAAAAATGTGCAATTATCCAATGGAGAGGTAATCTATAATTATCCAGTAATACTCTTGGCTATGCCTTGAGACTAAACTAATTCTCAATATTTTTGAATAATCATCCGTTGGAATTTAGTAGGAAAACCATAGTAAATCATTGTCCAATGGCAATGCAAAAATATATAAAAAAATAATATTTGTTGGTTGTTTTTCAATAGGTGGACCATGATGGGACCACTAAGAAGGTGGGGGTGTTTTTTTAATCATAGAAGTGAGGTTTAGTAGATTGATAGTCAAGTTACCTTTCCCTATAAATTTTCTTGATCAAGTTATTCATTCATTGAACTTTGATTCATTCCTACTGTTTTGATACACAATCCAATCCAGTTGAGTCTTGAGTCTTCATTGAGAATGACATTCATAGGTTGTCAAGAAAGAGGTTATCATGCACATGCACTCTTATTTTCTTGGTATCTTTGTAACTATGTTCAGCCTGAGTTCTATATTTTTAAATTATCATAATAGTTCGTGATTATTAGGCTTTTATTTTGTCTTTTAAGAATTTTAATTTAATTATTATTAATCATTAAATTTAATATATATATATATATATATATATATAGTTATTATAGTTATTAAACTTTCAATAGAATTATTAAACTTTCAATGGTACATCAACTTTCATACATGAGAAAATAGATACTGACAAATGGTACATCATGGCCTGATTAATTTCGCTCAGCAATTTCAAATGGTATAACATTTAGTCAACAATAATCATTAATTTCTGCACACAGAGACTAATTTCTCTGGAAGCCTGAGATTTTTTTGGCTTGTTATTCTTATAACTACATAGACATAATTAATAGAGAGATTGAGGACAGAAAAAAATCTAGTGCTTAGTCTCCACTGCTCAACATGATTTTGTGAGAAATAATACATAGATTGATTTATTTGAGTGCCTTAGCATTCTTTGGCTCATTTTTTTAATCACAACAACAATAAAAAATGCACTGAGGATTTGTTCTTAGTCCAATTATGCAATTTTTATAAGACAGATTATGCAATATTAATAATAAACATAAATTTATTGCAATTTAGGGAAAGCTCGTTCATGTTTTTTTTCTTTATATTGGAAGGTTACTTGATTTTTGAAGTAATTTTTAGTAGATCATAGCATATATTGAGGAAATATTAGTTTGACAAGAATCATTTATTTCTCTTGAAACTTTAGGTATTAAAAGTCCATGACATAGATATATCACACTCCAAAATCCAAAGAAAATGGAAGAGCGTTCAATTTTTTTAATCAAACTTTTATTGGTGAAGGGTTAATTTATTACGAGAAAGTCATTAATGAAGTGAAAAATTTTAAACGTAACATTTATTGACTAGAAAAATAATGACCAAAACGTAAAAAAAAATTGTGTGACAGGTTAAGAGAAATCCAAATTCCAACCCTGCTTGCCACTTGTTGGTGAGTGGAGGTTATTCACTTTTCATTTACAGCTTACCAGGTTACTCATGTTACCAATATTTTCACATGGCTCACTTTTAGGTGACTAATTATTGTACTTCTTCTTTATAAAGAAAAAATGGTAGATAATTGTATATATTATTTGAAATCTATAACAAATCCAAGCAACAAAATTACAACAAATAGAAAATTATGCAAAAAATTCACCAGGGCACTACTAATGTGTGGATACCCCATCATTTCTTAGATCCTCATAACTTACCAACACCTACTATATTGGTATACACATAATATGGCATTTACCTGAAGTATTTCATATGTATCTAGAAGTAAATAAGTTGTATGAAAATTGTTATGGCAGATATAAGATGTGTATTATAGTTTATATTTCAATTTTTCTTAAGTAGCATGCATGTGCGGTTCATATAGTGACTACAATTACCAAATATATTTAAGTGAAGATGTGAACTCATTAGGTCCTAATTACTTAAAACATCATTAATTAGCTTTCCAAATGAATAAAATATGTTAACAAATTAGTAAAAACTAGGAAAACAAATCATGCTTTAAAAAAATATGGCACAATGAGTCACACTCTGAGATTTATTTAATTAATCATCAAGTGTCACTACAACATATATATGATCACCATTACCATATAAATGGGACTTGTGACCATGATTTTAGTTTCGCCAATGACATTCCACATCATGAGCATTGTTTAGGGTTGATTGTGTTGATTTTTTTTAAGCAAATCATTTATACATTTTATAGAAATTATAGACACAATTTATAATCACATTACAAGATCATGATGTATGGATATTCCTTATCATTTCTTAGATACTCACAACTTACCAACACCTAATAGATTGATATACACATCATATAGAATTTACCCCTATAATGCCACATGTATCCTAAAAAAAATTAGTTGTATGGCAATTGTTATGGTGCATATATGATGTGTATTACAGTTTATCTTATAATTTTGTTGAAGTAGCATACAAAAATTTACATAGTGATATGAGAACCACTTTCTAGAGTATACATCGATTTTGTACACATGGCTTTTCAATTGATTTTTAAGATATATCATTGGTGATGCTCACATGATTATATAATGAACCATTAAGTTGAACTATGAAATTATTCCTCACAACACACACATATTGATGAATTCATAATTTTTCTCATATAATTTTTTTTATCTATTTTGAAAAAAAAAAAAAAATTATATATAATTATTTCTAAGAAGAACAAGAGAGAGTTCCTTACCATATCTTCATAAAACATATAATAGCGACGTTTGGAGGCAGCCGTTTAGCGACACTTTGGGGCATAGTGTCGCAATTGCGACACTTTTTCTAAGTGTCGGTATTGCGACACTTTTCTCTAAATGTCGGTATAGTGACGGTTTCCCAAGATCAATGGCCCAAAGTGAACTCGATAACTTACCTTTTCCTCGCACCTTTCCTTTTGATCATGGTCATTCGCTCGTTGAATCCAGATCCGACGGCGCTAATACATTTTCGCGCTCATAAAGTAATCGTTTGATGTTTTGGCAAAGCCGCGCGAAATGGGTGGTTTTTCCAAACCACCCGCGCTTACGTGTCGCCACCACGTTGTATCGCGTTCGAAAAGCTAGTTTCCGCTTACCACCATTTACCCTCGCGAATACCACTGGCGGTATTTCCTAAACCTCACCCATTTAACCCGAGTTTAATGTCATTTAACTATGGTTATACCATCGTTTAATACATTAAAATTATATTTTTCATTCAAATTTTCACCTTTTCGCTTTAAACCTGTAAAAACATTACAGAACCATTTTTCCTCAAAATCACGCCGTTTGAACCCTGAGAAACTTTGCAGAGCCATTTTCAACCTACCAGTACCATTTTTCGACGCCCGTTGCCCTAAATTTCCATTACAAAGTACTACATTTTCCTCTGCGAAGCCATTTTCAAAAAATTGAAGACTGAGCACCTCTGCAACGTCTTCAACCGAATTCCGCTAGTTCTCTAGGTACTTTTCTTCGAACTTGCCCTCTGAGATTTCAAAATTCCTGTCGATTTCAAATAATTACCAAAGTTACTGCAAAAAAGTGTGCATTTTTCAGGGGAAACTCTGTCAAAATTTCCCTAGAATCCCTAATTTCCCTTTCTCGCAGTTTTTTCCATACCCTGGTCCATTTTTCTGTTGAAATTGATTTTAAATACATGTTCCGAGCTTTAAATTCCTTTCATTCCTAAAAACCCCGCTCAGAAATCCCATTTTCAGTAGAAATTCACCAAGAAACCCCTGTTTCTCGTAAAGGAACTTAGCAAACCATTTAAGATTGCTTCGTTCATATTAAAAATGACCAAGAAATAGGTAACCCCCAAGAATGGAGGCCCAAAATCTCAAAACAAGTCTTCTGCAAAGATTCCTCAGCCTCTGTCCTTCAAAATCGACAAACCAAATCCTGCACTCACGGTTGATTCTATAGATGTGGTCAGACTAGTCCAGCCTCCAGTCATTTCTCCAGAGAACAACCCTTTAGTTGATTTGGACTATAGAATACTAGACCCTAATGTAGAATTTAACCTGCTTGATGTCTATAATTGGTGCTATGGCAAATCAGTGGAAAAGGGTGACAAAGATATTCCAATTTTGGAATCCACTCTGCCTAGATATATTGTCCCTCTCACTCATTCTGTTCCTGACTTTATCAGATTATGCCAAGCCTATTATATGCTAGAACAAATATGTATTGTAAACAAAGAAAAATACATCCTGTTTTACATCACTGAAGAGTCGATAAATTCCATGCTGCATATGAATCATGACCCCAATTCTGCTTCCCTATCAATAGAAGATTTAACCCAACTATATCTTGACTTGGATTTCAATGCTAGATTCAAAATATACCAGAATTTTTGTCCAAACCAAGTTGATATTCCTAAGTTAAATCCTTCTTTTGACACCGTTGATTTCCCAGATAAAACTAGACAGATTGTCTCAATGCTCTCCTTCATACTAGGATACACCAGTGATGAATTCACTGATGTGGCTATCCTAGGTTTTCTGTCAACTCTAAGCCCTGTTCAATCACCATCCATTCAGTTCAATTTTTCTATATTTATTTCTAAAAGTATGCATTATCAGTTATCCAGATTATCAAAAGAAATATTTTTCAGATACTCCTCTTATCTACTCCACCTCTTCCTATATTATCAAATAGATAAGTTTCCAATTGAATGTCAGAAAGTGGATGCAGAAGGAAAAGTTCTATCAGTAGTATTTTGGTCATCTATTCTAAGGAAATGGAATAGAGAGTATAGTTTTACAGATTTAAATGACTCATTTATAGCCCCTGCTATGTATCTCTTGTAAAAATAGGAGATCCCTAGGATCAATGATGAGACAAGAAGAATTCTGCAGTTATCAGAGAGCTACAAAACTAGAGATTGGTATTTGTATAGAAATCATACAGAAATCAGACTGTATGGCTCATCCCTGGCCCCATATAAGTTACCCAGATTTTTTACTACAAGAATATTTGCTTTAGAATATCTGAGACAACTATTGAATGTAGATGAAATCAACTTCATAGCTTCCAAGAAAAAGACCCAATTTTAGCTGAAAAATCAAATTGGGCCATTCATTGTGAATAACAGAGAAGCTTCCAATGAGATAAATGTCAAACTTAAAGATTATAAGTTCCCATGTAGTTTTACATGGAAGTATGACCCACAAGGTATTTTGAGTGCAATAAGGGTAAAATGTAAGTTGCCTGTTTACTTGCCTGATCCTAAGCCCCATATTGAAAGACGTGTAAATAAAATTGAATGGGAGCCAAACACCCTATCTGATGATGATTCACAGGCAATACAGGTAATACAGGTAGATAGTGGCAAAGGCAAACAGATTGAACAGACATAGGTGGCTTCTACAAGCAAAGATACTGATAATGTACATAAAATAGACAGAGAAGGAGATAGTTTCATAGCTGAGACTATTGAGGACATAAAATTCAGAACTCCTTATAGTAAAATAAGCAAGTCAACAGAAGAAGAAAAGGATAAGGCTGTAAATATTGATATAGATGATGAAGCAACAAGAATAGTCACTCAAACATTAAAAGAGCTTCAAAATGTAAAAATTGGAACACAAAAAAAAGATACAGTCATGAAGGAAAACCAGGCTACTGTCGATTTTCCTCCTTCTTCTCAGGAAACTGACAATACAGAGTTAGATATTCAGATTAGATTCAGACAGATTAAAGAGAAGAATGAAGAGATCAAGAATCAAGATCATTCTATATTTCTTAAGGAAAAGCCTGGAAACAAAGACAGGCTTCTTTTAGCATTTCATTATTCATCCAATAAATTGGTAATGTCATTCTTGAAGCCTACAGTGGCTGAGCCAAAATCAGTGGCAGATTATTCCAAAACAGATTTTGAAGTGGATGCAGATGCCATTCATGAATTAGATCAAATTGAATTTCATAGGAGCAATACTGAAATGCTATATTCCAAAATTTTCAGTAAAACTATGAAATCCATTAGGCTTGAGAAAATAGTGCTCAACCTCCAAAATCAAATGAAGTTGGAAAAAGCCTCACTGTATGATAATAATTTAAGAATAAAAGCACTAGAAGATATAGTAATTGAAGCAGGGGGTGACCCATCCAACATTGAAGGGGAAAAAGTATTAATTAAACAGAAAAATGAGGATATAGCTGCTCTTAGAAAACAGTTGAAGTTGCCTCAGAGTGAAAACTCCCAAGCAAAAGAAATTCTACAGCAAAAAACAGAGAATGATGATTTAAAGCAGCTTGTACATCAAATGACAGATCAGATAAAAACAATGGAAATTCAAATAGAAGCTCTAATGAAAGAGAATGAAGAACTAAGAAAATCACAACCAATGGTCATTCCTACATTGATCCCCACTGTAAACACTGTTATACCATCTACTTTGGCAGAACACTTAGCACCGAAAGGAGTACTGGAAACTGTAGTGCCAATTACTTCTCTAATCTCTACCTCTTCTTCTTCATACTCATAGAGGAGCACACTACAAGGCCAAGATAAAGAGATTCTTAGTTTGAAAGGCATTATTAAAAATTTAGAAAATTCCAAAAATGATGCCTTGATTACTTCTAAAGGACATGAGTAAAGGGTCGATCGACTACAAGAACAGGTAAAGATTCTAAAAGCACAAGTAAATCTTACAGATCAAGTGGCCTATATAAAAAATCATTTATGGACCAAAATTATTGAATGCATTCATTCTCAATGGCCTTCAATTTGGATAATTTATGAACAGAGGGAGTTACTTCAAGTTGCTAGTGCAGAGATTGACAAGAGTAAGAGGGAAATTGACAATAAACCAGCCCAAGCAATCCAACTCATAGCTTTTTTAAACAGTAAAACTAGGGAAGATTTGGAAGAATTGAAAATTTTTGATAGAACAGAAACCATTCTTCAAATCAAAAAGGTCCTGAACAAAAGAAACATAATGAGTAATCTAGAGGACCGGTGTAAAGACATGAATGTATCCATCTCAAGATTTTTAGCCAAATACAAAACATTGTCAGAAGCAGGTTTGCCTGATATTCACGCATTGAATGACAATTTAATGCCTCAGAAATATTATGATCTAAAAATCAGAAATCATGCAAAAGAGCAAGCCAGACAACCACTGCCTCAAGGATCACCAACAGGCAAAATACTTCTTCAGTATTTTGAAAATATGTTCTTTTTAGATAATGACATCAGGCATATGTTCACTATCAAGCCTAACTTTTCCAAGTATATAGAGGCATATGAAAGTTACAGAAAATTGAAGACTATGAAGATCCCCTCTGCAGAAAAGTGGCAAGAATTCACAGATCTGTTGTGAATTTAATGGATAAAAAACAGGAAATTCACTTGGAAATTCATTTTTTACTGGTACCTCAAATGGTAAAAATACAGGGTTAAAGTGCACAACAACAATCAGTTCAAATTAGAATAATCAGTTCTATTTTTGCTTGTAAAAAGGTAACAGCTTGCAAACTGTTTTGCAGCTGTCCCTCTTTTTAAGTTTTATTTCCTATTTTTTATTAAAACATTATCTCAATTCCTGAGATATTTTGTAAACAGTTTTTTGTATAAATACTTCACAATTGAAAGTATTCAGTGTGAATAAGATTTCTCAAGACAACTATAGTCTTATTTTCTGGTTATATTGAAGTTGGTGAGTCAATTAGTGAAAGCAACAGACTGGAAAGAGATCAGAGACATCATAGCTAAGGATTCTCGTGGTGACAAGATAAGTCTCATTTCTTTCCTTGTTTTCAGTGTATTTCTTTAAAGTTTAAATTTATTCATATTATGTTTTTCTAGTCTATAATGATCAACTAAGGAAAAATTAAACAGGATTAGTGATAATAAGCTCCCTGTTTCGAAACTTGTTGGCATTTTAATGTTTTCTACTTTGTTCGTGCTCTCTACTTGGCCATTGGCCTGTGGGTGATATGGAGTTGTAATCTTGTGTTGAATGTGGTAGTTTTGAAATGTTTCAGCTAATTTATTACCTACAAATTTTGGTCCTCCATCTGTGATTATGTCCCTTGGGAGACCATAGCGCACAAAGATTTGGAAAAGAAACTGTACTACAGAGTCCTCTATAGCTTTTGAAAGTGCCTCTGCTTCGACCCACTTAGTGACATATTCGGTTGCAACTAGGATGTATGTTTTTTGGTTTGAGGGAGGACTAATAGGGCCAACAAAATCAAGTGCCCAGCGTTCAAATGGTTCAATCACTAGTTGAGGATTCAAAGGCATTTCATCATATTGCCCAGGGCGTCCTGCCCTTTGGCAGCTATCACAGGGATGCACGAATTTTTTGGCATCCTTAAAGATGGTAAGCCAGTAATAGCCTGTTTGTAAAACCTTATGGGCAGTTCTACGGTTCCCAGTTAGATCCCCTTCTTCAATCTTCTTATCTGTAGCTTAAGGATTCTTAAGTGCCCTTTTGCTCAAATTCCATCCACTCCATCAAATCAAGCCTATACATAGCCTTAGAAGGTCACCTATCTTTCCCTTAGCACATTTGCATCTCTGAGCCTTATTTCTTAGTTCTGCTTGCCTAGAGAGTTGACTCCATTGCCCAATATTCTGGTAGATCCTTCTGGTTTACCTTGAAATATCTTTATTCCCACCAATCTTTTAAAATCAAACCCAAATACACAATCATAGCTAGCCTAATATATGTTACTAAAACAAAGCTAAATCATATGGAGAGATCCCTCTCTAGAGTTCAAGAAGGCTAGATCTTGAATTCCCAAAGTGGTTCTTGGTTACCCCTGGTGTTCTTAACTACAAAAATCCCTATCCCACAACCTGAGAATTACTAGGGTGATAACAGGCCTTGGGGGTATTAGGATCCTTGGATGAAACTCCCACAGCTAGAAGAGTTGACAGAGAAAATTGGATTGAGTACAAAGGTGTGGCAGGTGGGTTTTACCCTGCACCAATTTTTATGGTGCATATATGATGTGTATTACAATTTATCTTATAATTTTTTTGAAGTAGCATACAACAATTTACATAGTGATATGAGAACCACTCTCTAGAGTATACATCGATTTTGTACACATGGCTTTTCAGTGGCTTTTTAAGATATATCATTGGTGATGATCACATGATTATATAATGAACCATTAAGTTGAACTATGAAATTATTTCTCACAACACACACACACACATATTGATGAATTAATAATTTTTCTCATATAATTTTTTTAATCTATTTTGAAAAAAAAAAATTATATATAATTATTTCTAAGAAGAACAAGAGAGAATTCCTTACCATATCTTCGTAAAACATATGATAGCAAGAAAATTAATCTATTGAAATTTCATTTCCAAACATATTCATGGAGTAAAATGAAGATTAAAAGGAGATATTCATGGATTTACCCATAACATCACCTCATAATTAAGAATGTAAATGTACAATATTGATGATACATAGGTTAGGAGAAAATTAATCTATTGAAATTTCATTTCCAAACATATTCATGGAGTAAAATGAGGATTAAAAAGAGATATTTATGAATTTACTTATAACATCACCTCATAGAAGTGTAAATGTACAATATTGATAAAATTTATTTATATATGATAAATAATAAACCTTTATCTCACATGTATCATATAATCTTATAAACAAACAATTGCACCAGGGGTGCAATCCTCAAAAATTTTAAACTGTCTAATGTATATGTACCTATTTAAAGTATTCGGGGCCCACATTACAAATGCCCAAAGTGAAATATTTGCGCATATGTTATATATGAGCCAATGGTTTAAATAAATATCGTGTGGTGAAACAAAACTTATAACAAAATATTAATAAAACTATATCATACGTCCAGAATTCAAAAAAAATAAACCTAATTTCAATCACAAATTCGCGTTCCAAAATAGCCTGCTGATGTCACCCTAATTTTTGACACGAAAACTTCATAGAATACGCCATATAAAAATTCGAGTCCATTTTTTGGCTTTGCGTACGGAGGAAAACTGTGACGCAAAAATCAAATTAATTCTGCCCTATAATGTTTCGGGTCCGGAATTCCACAATGCAGACGGGCCAAAAAATAATGTGATTGAATCGCCTGCTTCCACGTGGATGGCTGATTTGGTCTGTGGTCTATGGGACTAGGTTCTTCTAAATTAAAATCTCCCGCATTTACTATTAAATTTCTCTGTTTCCAAAACAATAGAGCGCTCTATTTTTAAGTGTGCAGGGACTGTGATTTCAAAACCAAAATTGACTGTTCATTATTTTTAGAAAGCGGATGTTTGACAGAGCCATTCAAACAGATTTAGAAAGCAGCCAGAGGACATGGTAGTTGAAATTAATATTTCAACATCCCTCATTCACTGAGAATACCCTCCTTGGTGCCTTCTTCGCCGGACTACGATGTGTTCATCAACAGTGATGAACCCGATGTCTGTTTCTTCACCAGGCATCTTCACAACAGTCTTTCTCGACAGCATAGAATTGCAGGCTGGAAAATCCATACCTTCAAAAATCAAAGACGCAATTAAAGGAGCCTCTCTCCTTATTACTATTTTCTCTCCAAATTATGCGAAATCGCAAAGGCGCCTCCATGAACTACTCCTCGCGCTGCTCTGTAAGCCGACAATTTTTGCAAAGGCATATAACTATTTTTTATTGCATATAAGTGTCATTATACCAATAGTGGCTGGAGCGTCGCTATTATAGTCATCGCAAGAGTGACAGTTCGAGGACAGACAAAACGTGGTTCGTCATAATGTCGCAATTCCGACGCCTTGACAAAGTGTCGCAATACCGACACCTTTTCTGTCACTTCCAAACAAGCTTTGCTCTTCCGATGCCTCCAAACGTCGCAATTGTGACACTTAGACATTGTGTCACAAAAAAAGCATTTCTATTGTGACGGATGCCTCCAAATTTTGAAATTGCGACACTTAGACATTGTGTCACAATTGCGACGTTTGGAAGCAGCCGTCGCAATAGCGAAGCCTTGGGGCATACTGTCGCAATTGTGACGTCTTCCTCCAAACGTCGCAATTGCGACACTTTGTCTAAGTTTCGGTATTGCAACACTTTTCTCTAGACGTCAGTATAGCGACGGTTTCGGGCGGGATTGAAAAAATTTGGGCAAATTTCCGACATTTGGTCAAAAGTGTCGAAACCAAGTGTCAGAATTTCCGCCAAATGTACTAGTGAAATTACATTCCTATAAATTATCAATCAAATCTAGTACAGTCTCTCTATATCGGCCTAATATGGGATTGTAAACAGAATGTTCACCTTTAATTTGTTTTACAATCAACTCTGAGTCTCCCATTATTGCTATTCTTTTACCTCCTAAATTTATGATTATTTGGAGTCCTAAAATGAGGGCTTCATACTCAGCCATATTGTTTGTGCATTTGAAATTCAGTCTAAAATCATGGCCTTCTGCATGGTTTTTCTCTATATTGGTTATCCATACTCCTGCTCCTGCTCCTAACTTGTTTATTGAGCCATCAAAATCTAAATGCCATAAATATTCATGAAAGATATTATCATTGTTTAGTGTTTTCTTTTCTTCCCTTAGTTCAGTCTTGATTTCATTTTCAGTTTCAACATTACATAGGATGAATGAATCTAGGTCAGTAGGTGTAGCATAAATTGGGTAATTTATTGATCTTGCTACATTACTTAGCATATATTTCATTAATTTTTCCCTATATAACTTTTTAGGTTGACCAAAAACTTATATAGTAGCATAAGACATGTACAATTGTAGAGATCCCTATAACTTTACTCCCCGTGAGAGAGATAATAACATTCCATATTTGGGTGGGATATCAACTACTACAATGTCCATAAGTACACTCTTACCAGGATATTGAACTAGTGTTACACATAAATCTTTGATTAATCCTAAGCATTTTACTTTGCTTGATTCAAATGAAAATAAACCTTTGTAAGGCCTTGTAATGTCTAAGTTTAGGGTTTCCATTATGGCTTTGGGCATTAAATTATGTGAAGGTCCTGAATCTAACATTGTGTTGTGTAAGATTTGATCATGAATAGTTAAACTGATGTAAAATGGAGGAACTAATCCATCTTGATGCTTACCATTTACATCTAGGCCAAATATCACCTCTAGTTGATCATTATTCAAGTTTACGGAGTCTTCTCCATCATTTATGTTCAATGTTTCAGTGATCGTTGATTTATACAAATCATGTTTTACCAATTCTGTTAAAGGAATTGGTATTTTTAACTTTGCAATCTCAATTTGTATGTTGAATGAAGGTTGAGATTTACTTTTTTGAATTAACTCTTCTTTGGTAACTGTAGTTTGTGTCGGTTTATCTTGTTTTTCTATAGTTATATTTTCATTTTCAGTTTGAGTTTCTTGTGTTTTACTTATTTTTGTTTTCTTTTCAGGAATGGTTTATGAAGGAAAGATGTTTTTTTGGATTTAGAATTGTCAGAAGTTGTTTTTGCTGTGGCAGCTTTTGGATCTACTGATTTTGGATTAGCAGTGGATGTTTTAGGATCTAATTTTGTTGTTTTAGTATAATCAGATGCTTTTGCAGCGGTAGATTTTTGTGAATCTTTTTTAACTTGAGAAAATTCATCTGTTATGTCAACAATCTTAGGGCTTGGTGAAATTTTAGGATCATAAACGTTTTGGGAAGAACTAGAGTTTTGCCTATTTTCCCTAGGGAGAATTTGCAGAAATTTTGTTGTTGGAGCTTCTAATTTTTTCTTATTTTCAATTTGTGTTGTTTTATTAGTAGAAGTTTCAGTATTTTTCTTACTCCTAAGGTTATATTTCTTGTGAACTTCATTTATGGAAAAATCATAACCTTTTTCAGAATCGAAGGATTCCCCTAAATCTAATTGGAGTTGTTGGAGTTCAAATAACTCTTGATCTTCTTGTGTGAGAAAGATAGTGTTATTATAATATATTCCCATTAAATTTATGGTATTCTCATTCTCAACATTGTTTTGATAACTCTCAACATAGTTATCCTGAAATGGAGGTCTTATTGTTTGGTATGGAACTGATTCTTTTGATTTTCCTGAATTTATGTTTTTCCTAAAATTGAGATTTCTGATTTGTTGTTGATTATCCCATTGAGGTCTTCTTTCTATGTTATCTATTCTATCCATCATTCTTTCTAAAGTCTTAGCTAACATATCTATTTTACTGTCTGAACTAGAGGCTTCTTCTTTCATGGTTACTCTCCTCTCATTTCTCAATCTAGCTTTCTTAGCTAAAATGTTTACTTCTACACCTACAACATCTGTTTGCATTCTTTCTAATGTTTTTGCATTTCTTTCCCTTAACTGATATGCCATGTAAGTGTCAAATCCATTTGGGAATTTGAGTAAGACAGAGTCAGGAGTGGGTTTTATATTTGCAGGAATTGAATTGTAAACACTGTTATACTTAGTGCAGTAGTCTTGTACTGACTCATTGGGAGCTCTCTTCATTGCATCAAATTCAGACAATATTTGTAGGGGTTTTTTCTTCTTTTCCCATTTATTTAAAAATAATCTATGGAAAACAGCTAAATCAACTATACAACCTGTAGTAAGACCTTTAAACCATTTCTTTACTTCTCCTGTTAATGTTTGTGCAAAAAACCTCATTTGTACATTTGATTCATCTATCTCATGGAGTTCAAAGTAATCTGTCATTTTGTTTATATGTTGTTGTGCAGTATATTGTATAGTAGCATCAAACTATGGTAAATTACTTTGATAATCTTGGGGCATGTCATGAATTTGTCCTAGAAGAACTAGGGAATCATACCTAGCAATCGTAGATTGAATTCTAGCTTGGCTAGGAGGTAAAGTGGAAGAGCTTGAGGCTGAACTGGAGGAAGAAGCTGATGAAACTGGATTATAGAATGATGAACTAGAAAAAGTAGTGGAAGAACTAAAAGATGAGGTGGAGGTACTAGGAAGTGAAATTGGAGTATATGAGGAACTAGTAAGAAATGAGAAGATGTGTTTGAAAAAGTAGAAGATAAACTAATGGATGAAATGGATGTAAGGGATGAAGGAAATAATATTCTAGGTTGTAAGGGTAATCTAGGACTAAATGGATCTGTAGATTGGATGGTAGTAGAAACTATAGATGATGTAGTGATATCTAAATGAGGAATGGAAGGTTTAGATGTATATGCTAACAGTTGGGCTAATTCTATGGCTTCATCAATTTCTTTAAGAATAGTGGCATTAATTTCTTCAAGTTTGTCTTGAGTTTTGACTTTCTTTAATTCATATTCTACTGTAATATTTTTCTGTTTCGATTCCAAAAATGAAATAAAAACAGGGTCTAAAATAGAAGTACTTAAATTACTTTAAGATTTACTTCTGAACAAAGAATTTTCAAATTTCAAATCAAACTCTATATCCTGTAAACTCACTAATTCATGTGGTAATGAATTGACTCTATTTAATGAAATTTTAACATCTAAATATTCTATCTTTTTTTTCTTTTTGCCAATTCTGTCTGGGTTGTCCACTATAACAGTAGGTTTAGGATCCGGTTTAGACCTAGTATAATAAACTTTCCTAGAAGCCATAATTACAATTTTTTTGATAAAATGATATTCACAACTTATAAAACAGTCTTAAAGGCAACTTAGATTTAGATATTTCAAGTTGGTATTGAAATCTGATCTACTTTATCTTATACTCTTTCATTGATTCTCTTTAATCTCTGATACTCTTTTAAACTCGGATACTCCTTAGCCACTGTAAAATATCTTTACTGCTGTAATAAAAATCTATTTTGACTGCAATTCAACAAACCGTTTTCTCTCTTATCTTTTTTCCTTTTTATCTTTCATAGTAAATCTCTTATTGACTCCCAATCTTCATCATTTGGAATTTGGATTTTCTTGAGCTTCTTGAAGTTTTCATCTGCTTCTGTATACCTGGAAAAAGTTGGTTTTATGACAAACAAGTGTCTTATCTCATGTTGCAAATAAAATAAATCCTCAAAGCTTCTGAGTAAGACTTTTACTATTGGAGTACCTTGTCCACCTAAATTTTCAACTTTCTCCTTTGCATATTCTCAAATCTTTTTATTGTAATCCTCCTGAGGCATTAATTTGTCATTGATGACCAGAATATTAGGCAAACTTCTTTGCCTCAAATTCTCAAATTTGACCATAAACCTGGTTATAGTGATGTTCATATTCTCACACTTTTCCTCAAGTTATTTCATCAAATTCTTCTTGGTGAGGACTTCCTTATTTCAAAGATAGTTCCAGTCTTGTCAGTAATCTCAATTTCTTCTAGCTCTTGCTTGTTTTTTCTATTAAGAAACTTGATCAATTCTATTGCTTGTTCTGGTTGGTTATCAAGTTCATCTTTAGTCTTCTGAATTTCTTCTAATGCTACTTTGAGTAAATCTCTTTGTTCAAAAATCACTTGAATTGAGGGGCACACATCAATGATGGCTTCAATGATCTTGTTCCATAAATGATTTTTCACATATGAAATTTGTTCCTTTAAGGTTAATTCCTCTTGTAACTTCTTCAATTCTTCATTTAGTCTAATAGCCTTTTGCTCATGTGTTTTAGCATTTATTTGAGCCAAATTGTTTGTATTTTCAAGGTTATCAACCATATTTTTCAATCTGTTAATTTCACTTGTCTGAAGTGACATTTCTTCCATAGCTTTCACAAGTTTTCTGGCCTCATCTCTAGGGTGAGCTGCTATAGTGGATAACTCTGTAGCTAATGTTGTGGATGATGTCACTGGCACTGTAGTAGCCAGCGGCACTTTGGGTGCCAACTATTCTACTAGAGTTGATGGCACAGGTGTAGTGACCATAGGATTATCTGAAGGGATTTCTAGTGTTTTTGGTGTTTCTTTTTCATGGACAAGTTTATACACTTGAATCTCCATTTATTTAATCTATGCCGTTAGCTGAAAAATCAAATTTATCTTGTCATCCTTCTCATTCTGTCCTTCTATTATTTCCTTGGCTTGAGGATGTTCACTTGATGGAAATTTAAGTTGTTTCCTCAATGCTACAATGTCCTCATTTTTCTTCTTCACTAACTACTCTACTGCTTTGACATTTGTAGGGTCATATTCAACCTGCAAGCTCAATTTTTCTAAAGATTTAATTATGAGATTTTTAGCATATAAGGATGATTTGTCCAGTTTCATTTGATCTTTCATGTTTGTGATAGTTTTATGAAGTTTCTAAACACTCATAGCTTTGGTTGTAACAGTAGAGTAAAACATCTCTGAACTCTGTCTATGAAATTCTATCTAATCAAGAGCATGGATTTTTTTTATTTTATTTTTTTCCTGTTTGAACTTCTAAATAAATCTTCTTGTAATCTGCCACTATCTTTGGAGTTTTCACTGTAGGTTGCAATACTGAGATGATTAGCTTTTTATTTGATTAGTCAAAATCAGACAAAAGTCTATCTTGAACACTTGGTGTTTGTTTCAGATATTGAGAGTAAATATCATTTTTTATCTCTTCATTCTTTAATTTGATCTGTTTGTACTTTTCCCTAATATCTAGATCCTTCTCCTCAGCTGTTTGTGAGGATGAAGCTTCTATGTTCTGTTGTTTCTCTATCAAATGTGTATTTCCATTATTAACATGTTCTTCATTTCTATTCTCTATATTCTGCTCATTTCTGATAACAGTGGCGACATCTATGTTGGTGTCTGGGAGATCTGTTTCTTCAACATCAATGGTTACCTTCTCTTTACCCACTGGATCTGTTTTGGGCCTTTTATTATATCTTATTTTGAACTTATTTTCAGTAGTGGTTTCAACAACATAAGTTCCTTCTTCTTTGACCCTCTTGGTGGATTTTTTCGTTTGATCTGCTGTTTGTAAGTGTGACTAGCATCACTTTTCTTCACTTCATCTACTAAAGTATTTTCTGTCCACTTAATATGATTGGCATATTTCTCTATCTTTGGTTTTGTCTCATGAATTTAGGGTTTCAGTTTACACTTAACCCTAATTTTACTTAGTATCCCTTGTGGATCATAATTCCAAGGAAATATCTCTTCAAACCTATACTCTAATAACTACTTAGCTGCTTCTGCATCTGCATCTCTATGATTACAAATGAATGGTCCCACTTGATTCTTCAATTTAAACTGTGTTTTCTTCTTTGCTGCTAAGAAATTGATAGAATCAGAGTTTAATATTTTCCTAATACACTCCAAGGCAAAAATCCTCATTGGTACATATTTGGGTAATTTGTATGGTAACAAATTGGATCCAAACACTCTAATCTTAGTTTTCGTTTCATACAAGTACCAATCACCAGCCTTGGTCTGCTCTGACAACTGTAAAATCTTCTTCATCTCATCATTTATCCTTGGTTGTTCAGTATTTGTTAACACTTTGATCAATGGATGCGTTACACTATTTTTTGTTCATCTAACCTATTACTATTAGATGGACCTAAGTACACCATGTAAGACCAATTTTGCCCTAAGTAAAATTGCTTTCACTATGAAAAACAACTTAGTAAAACACCTTTATTAAGTTTTTTATGGTCTAAACAGGAAACCCCATGAGGAAATATTAAATAAATCCACATTTGTTTGATTTTTCTCAAGGAATAATTAGTTAAACAATAGTTTAATTAATATTCCTGGTCATATTTAACCCAAAACAGGAAAAGTAAATAGATAAATTATTATTTATCTTTATTTTCTAGGAATAATTATTTAAACCTTATTTAAATAATATTCCTTGTTAAATTTGACTAAATCACTCATAAATAGTTAAATAAATCATTATTTATTTAATTATTACTCAACCACATCCTTAAAATGATAAATAAATCATTTATTTATTTATTATTTACAAATAAAGGAATTTGACCCAAGTCAAATTCCTTTTCCCTCCAACAAAAATAATAAAATATTCCATAAAAGTTGGATCTTGAATTGGTTAATAATATTTTAATTATGCACCAATATCTAGACTAACTCAATATTTTGTTATAAATAGAAGGGTTTTTCCATTCATTCATCACCTTTTGTTGCCTAAAGATCACTCTGGATCTATACTTTTGGTCTGACTTTGATCCACCATCATAGTCATATTTTGCTACCATTTTTGTCTGGGTTTTCTACACCATCAAGAGAGAGGAATTTTAGATCTGAAGTGCCGAGGACTTACAAGAACCCATCCCATTGAGGAGAACTGGTAACACCCTTCTGTGTTTTCCTCCCAGGTGCCATTAATATAAAATTCATTCAACATATTCTTGTCTTGTCTATTGGATGCATGGAGTAAATCTTGTTTTATTTACTGCTTAATGTCTTTTGATGCATAGATCTAGATTTTTGTAGCATTTATCTTGATCAACTAATTGCAGATCTGAAGATACTGACAGCCATATTTTTTTGTTAGGGTTGTTTGTTATGCGCATCTAAAGTGGTCCTTTTTTTCACACTTGCAATTAAGATTCATACTAACAATTGGTGACTCCACACGGTTTTACGATTACGACCGCTGTCGTTTTTCTGATCCTTACATATCCGGCTGATTCAAACCCTAGGATTTCTCTTTATTGGGGCCCTTGTTTTGAATTTTGAATAAAGAGCAGATTTTTGGGTTGCGGAACGACACATGGCAGCCGCAACCAAGTCGCAACTATGGTGAGTAGCGGAGCTACCGAGGTTGCGACAAAACAGGAGATAGCTGAAGAAAGCAGATGCATAAGTGCAGACGAAGAGAAGATACAAAAGAAGACAGAAAGCAGAACTCATAGACAACAAGAGAGAAGCCGGAAGCAAATTCTCCTCAAGAAGAACGAAGCCTACTTAAAGAGAGACGAATGCAAGATAAATCGAAGAGGATTGAGCGGATGCTGCAGAGGGAGTCCATTCTAAGAATGATATCTCTATAGTTCCTAGGCTTCTCTTATCTATCTTTCTGTCCTATAAGACGTCTGTAACGGACTTGTAAAGCTCTTCTTGTGGAAGTGATGTAACTATGGATTTGGCTGAAGGTTATCAATATACTTGCAGGTTGCTGTCTTATTATTTGAGTTACATGCATGCATGATGTCTGTGATGTCTTAAAATTTTATTTTCTTAATACCTGTACACTCTTCTCAATGTTCTTCTATATATGATGATGTTTATGCAATCAATCCCATATTAATCATGAGTTGCGGATTCTTCAACCACTATTGATCTATTCCCCTTCTGCATGTGGTCGCGGCACGCCTCGGGTGAGACTCTCTTCTCTCCGGAGTAGGGTGAAAATTCCGGCGTGGTTCTAGACTACAACGGATTCCCTTGTTGGCCCCAACCTCTGAACCTGGGTCTTGCCTGCAAGACCTATTTCTTCGCCAACAAATGGTTCCGTTGCTGGGACCCTACACGTTGTGAGGGGAACTAGATCATGGTATCAAGGGTATTTGAAGGAGAAATACGGAGATGGTGGGATAACCATCTGGACCAGTTTATTGCTTAGCAAGCGGAGTTGACGAATCAAAAGGAGAGGGTGCTCAAGGATCTCGTCCTTTTCTCGTATTCCGCCAGTGATACCTACGAGATCCTCTAGGGAAAATTCCCTAGTGACCTCTACAATTGTCTACGGAGGTTGCAGACCAGGGTACCTAGGGATATCTTGCGGAAGATGAACCGCAAGTGGGTGCACGGGGATCTGGTGGCCCTGCATCGGTTGGATACCGAGTTGACCCGCGCGGTGGATTTTTGGGTAGAGACCACTTTGGACGGATATATTGTGGAGTTTGCCGCAGAGTGCTACCAATCCTTCTCGAAGGCTGAGGCTATCTTCCACTATGGGCTAAGAGGGAAGATGCTCAAGGAGATTCCGTTGTGGATTAAGGCCCTGATGGTGGACGGAGGGCTGATGGAATTCCAAAATTCGAGCATGGAAGCGTAAACCTCCAGTGCTGGGGGGAGGGCTGAAGGGACAGATGCTACGTGAAGTGTGAAGCGGGGGAGTGGGGAATGGATGCTGAGGCCGCAAGGAGGTTGAGGGAGCGACGTGCACATCGGAGGGCGCAGATCGCCGACAGGTGGCGAGAAAGGGTGATGCGGGAGTTGAAGTGATGAGAAGACAATAGGAAGAATCAGGAGGAGGCGCCTTAGAGGATAGGAATTATGGACACTCAGGCAGATACCCGGGAGAGGGAAGGGACCGCTATGGGAGTGCGGCGGGTGTATGGGAGCCTGGTTAGGAGAGAAAGGGAGACGACGACTGACGAAGACGATGCAGGTGTGCAGCCCGAAGAAAGTTCCGATGGCGAATGGTACGTCGTGATGCAGCGGTTGTTTCAAGAGCAGACGACATTCATCTCTCCAGGCAGCCCTACTTCCCAAAATTTGCACGGCAAGGATCCCTACCTTCCCCTGGTACTCTATAAACCTTTGAGTAATATTTTCGTTAAGTTACAAGCATTAAGTCGATTGCACAGCAGTTCAGTGTCGCACGTTAATAGCAGCGTTACTAGTAGTATTGCAGTTCCTAGTGGTATAGTCACACAACCAGGACCCAGAGGGTTTATTCTAGTCACCCCGTTGCAAGTAAATATGGCTGGGTCATTCACCCAGTATCCAGAATTTTCTGGCCGAGGTAACGATGATGTGGAGCAACATTGGTATCTCTATGAAGCCATATGGAGGGCTCAGTAGACGCCAAATGTAGGGAAGCTAATAGAGTTCCAAACCACGCTCAAAGAATGGGCTCTGCAATGGTTCATAAAGTGATCAGAGGGCCACCCAAATATAGCAATCGCAGACATTAAGCGGGATTTTGTTCGAGAATTTAAGCTCCCCCAAATAGACCAGCAGTGTCTGTCTAAGCTCTGGGAGATTAAGAAAAAGATACTGCATGGGAGCTGATGCATCGGTTCAAGGAAGCGATCAGGAAACTCAGCTACCCGATCGACCCAAACCATCAGAGGGACTGGTTCATCAAGGCTCTGCTTCCCTTGACACGAACCCCCCTCACCTAGTAGAAGATCGACAACTTGTAGGACGCTCTGGAGCAGGCTATGAAGATTGAGGCAATGGCGGGCTACCCTCAGGAATATCGGGGAGGGCCGGCCCCACAGGATCCTTCCTTGTTGGGCTTGCAACATCATATCGCCATTTTGACTGAAAATCTCAAGGAGATGCAGCCTATAAGACTAGCCAGGCCAAACGTTTGGTGCATTCACTGCCTGGTCGAAAGGCACGTCGCAACTGAGTGTCCCCGGTTGCGTGGCACGGGCGTGGGGCCCTTTGTCATGGAAATACAGGGGGGTCCACCTAATGGGGGTGGTGTGGCGATGAATCCACAGGGGGTATACCAGCCACAACAGCCTTACGCGGGGTTCCCACCTCAACCAAACCAAACCACCACGAAATATTGCGAAATTTGTCGGAAGATGGGGCATCAAACTCGGATGTGCCCAATATTGAAGAAGTACTCCAATGTCCCAAACAATGTATATTGTGAGTTTTGTGCTTCCACAACTCACAACACCGAGCAGTGCAGAGCTCTTGATGCTCTAGCGGACCGATTGGACCGACCCTCCTATAGGGTGAACGAGGCTCCCAGGGGTAGAGGAGGCGGTATGCACGGAGGTCGCATAGGGGGATGAGATCCGCTGAAATGCTACAACTCTAACCAGGAGGGTCATGTGGCCCGGGAATGCCCCCTTCCCTGACACCCGTGGTGTTCCCAGTGCCGCATGAATGCACATGCAATAGGGGACTGCCCGGAACTTATCAAGAAGTGGGAGGAACAAGCATGGTAGAGGGGCACGAATCTAGTAAAATTTGAACCTCAGGGAACCACGACTCTGGCCATGCAGAATGTCACTATTGTGACGCAAGGTGAAAAGAAGACGGGGGAGGACACTCATAGAAAGGAGCCAGCATGGGTTATCCAGCCCGCCTCCCCAAAACAATTGATCAGGCCGGATGCACAAAAGAAGTACTTCCAGGAGGCGGTGGAGACCTTTGCTTAGCTGGGGGGAGCCAAAGGCCCTGAGGTACCCCCGACGACTGATTCCAGAGAAAAAAGTGCCACGGGGACCCTGATCGAGGAATGGCTCCAGTTGTTCCTCAGGATTGTTGACAATGCTTCGATGTGGGAATAGCTCAAGCATACCTTGGAGGACATACTGCATGGGAATACAGGGTTGGGGGAACCTTTGAACACAGCCCCCCAGTACATACAGCGGGTCAAGCGAAACAAGTGAAGAATGGGAAAAGAGTTCTGGCTTAACACGCAAGTTGCAGGATTTCAGATCAGCGATACCATGCTTGACTTAGGATCTGATGTTAACATCTTGCCGCAGAAGACATGGGAGGCTCTTGGGTAGCCACAGCTGACATACTTGCCAATCCAGCTTAGAATGGCGAACCATTATTGCATTGTGCCGATCGGCCGACTCAAAGATGTCGAGGTCTACATTGCAAGGGTGAAGACTTACACGGATTTTGAGGTTATTGATATTATTGGAGACAAGGATCCTTACCCTGCCCTGCTAGGCATCGATTGGGCTTTTGAGAATTACACCATCATCGACCTCAAAAAGGAGCTGATGATTTTCGAAGATGGAGAGGTCCAAGTCACTCAGCCTCTCGACTCGTATCAAGGCTCGAGATATACATAAACTGTGGATAACTGGGAGGATGCTCAGATGTTGGACAACCTTTATTAGATGACAGCAAGGAAACATGAGGACTATATTAACCCAACCGCAACCGGCTCTGTTCGTTGGCGCAATGTCCTGAGTGTTACACCATTTTTTGGTCATCTAACTTATTATCATTAGATGGACCCAAGTACACCATGTAAGACCAGTTTTACCCTAAGTAAAACCGCTTTCACTATGTTAAAACATGAAACCCCAAAAGGAAATATTAAACAAACCCATATTTGTTTGATTTTCCTCATGAAATAATTAATTAAACCATAATTTAATTATTATTCCCAGTCATGTTTAACCCAAAATCAAAGAAATTAATTAGATAAACCTTTATTTATCTTATTATTTTCTAGGAATAATCATTTAAACCTTATTTAGATGATATTCCTTGTTAAATATGACCAAATCACCTACAAATAATTAAATAAATCACTATTTATTTAATTATCTTTCAACCACCTCCTTAAATAATTAAATAAATCATTATTTATTTGATTATCTTCTAACCGCTTCCTCAAAAAGATAAATAAATCATTTATTTATTTATTTTTGACAAATTAAGGGATTTGACCCAAGTCAAATACCTTTTCCCTCCAACAAATATAATAAAATATTCCATAAAAAGTGGATCTAGATCTGGTTAACCCATGCACCAAGATCTAGAATGACCTAATATTTTGTTATAAATAGGAGGGTTTTTCCTACCATTCTTCACCTTTTGTGGCCTATTAGATCACTCCAGATCTATACACTTGGTCACCATTTCTCTCGCTATTTTTCTCCTTCAGCCTCTATCATATTTGGCTTTCATCAACGAGAGAGAATAATTCTGAGATTCCAGCAAAATGATATTTCCAATAACCATCCAAATTTGTATCTAGATACTGCTTCTGTTAGGAGTCTTCAGTTTATACAAAAAATCTTTCAAAAATTGTTCATGTCTTGTCTATTGGTATATGGAGCAAACCCTTATTTTTACTGCTTAATGTCTTTCCATACATAGATCTGGTGTTTTGCAGCTATTTTCTTGTCTAACTAATCGCATATCTGAAGATATTGGAAACCACTTTTGTTGTTAGGGTTAGGGCTATTAGTTATGCGTAGCTAAAGTGGTCCTTTTTCGTACACTTCAACAAAGGATTCATACTAACAAATGGCGACTCCACACGGGTTTTAAATTACGACCGCTATTGTTTTTCATATTCCTGCATATCCAACTACTTCAGACCCTAGGGTTTCTTTTCAGCTGTTTATTTTTCCTATTTTTATGGTGTTTTTCTCACATAAAACCCTAAAACATTAAAATTTCTAACTTCCGTGTGTTTCTAGCCCTATTGCGCAGGTAAGCGACACCAGCCGCAACTGAGACGGCAACTTTTCTGAAAATTTGCCGCCGAGACAAACCTGGGAACCCAGGGGTCGCACTTTTTGGCCCTAAACTCGTGACCTGGACCTCCAGTCGCACTTTTCAGCTTTCGCTTTCTGCGACCCTGCACTCGAAATCAGGTCGAAACCGCAACTCGTCATTTTTTTCAATAATTTTTTCGCAATTTTTTTTCCGGGTTTTGCTGCAGCTCTGTCAGTGGTCCTCCGAAACCCTCGTCCCCGACTGTTTTTGACCAAGTTCTGATTTGTTTTTACTCATCTAAGTGGGAACCTAGACCCTTAAGGCTTTAGTACCCTCCACTTTTTGTGGAAGAGTTTTAAGCTGTTTCAGCCGTCTTTTTTTCAGAGCTTCAGCCTCCTTTTCCAGATCTGTTACCTCCCTTTCAGATCCTTTGAAATCAGCCTTTCTTCCTTTCAAATCACCTTCTCTCATTTTGTTTGGACCTCCTTGAAAGGCATCCTCCTCGCCCCCTCCGGCTTTTGCTGATTTCCTCCCTTTTTCCAGCTACCTTGCCTCTGTCTCTTGGCTGTGATCTGCACCTCTTTTCAACAGCTTTATCCTTTAGATCCTTG
The DNA here is from genome assembly GCA_034641835.2 of Pinus albicaulis. Taxonomy (NCBI): domain Eukaryota; kingdom Viridiplantae; phylum Streptophyta; class Pinopsida; order Pinales; family Pinaceae; genus Pinus; species Pinus albicaulis. Next base: position 1,611,697,932 of record CM076584.1, on the reverse strand, counting down.
TCCCTTTTGACCTTAGATCTATTGGCCTCTTTTCCGTGTGTTTTACATAGATTTTTCCCTTTCTTTTCAGAATAGTTTTGAGAGACCCACCTTCTTGGGTTAGATAGATGCACAAGTAGCTATTATTTTTCTGTTATTTCAGCATTATATTCTGTTCTCTCTAGGTTTATTTTCAGCTACGCAGCACACTTTTTTTTTTTCTCTTGCTCTCAAAATGGAAAGGGTTTAAAAATTAAAATTAACACACGCCACACACTGACCCTAAGCAAAGAAGCGCCTAGTTAACACCGCCTGGCAAAGACTCTAAAATCAATTGTCACTACACCTTTTCTGCCCTTGACCTTAATTGATTCTGTCCCTTTCTGCCCCTGTCGGTTTCCTTCTTCCTGTCATCATTGCGCCCCCAAGGCGCTTATCCCGGAGACTTCTTGGCCCTCATCTCGCTCGGTCGTACTCGACTCGGCTCGACCACTCTTCGTCGAACAGTCCACCTTTTTAGTCTCACCCGACTTTTCGATTCATCGGTCCTCCTCTGGTTCTCCCCCTGTCACCTTCACTATGTCTGGTCTAGGGCCTAACGCTAGCGGTTCTCCCGGCCCTAATGCCGCCCCTACTACTAGCGGAACCGCCACAGGAACTACCCCGGCCACCCCTATGCTGCCGTACATTGCAGGCCTCAGCCTCCCCGATTTCTATTAGTTGATCAATGACCCCATTCACCACAATGCTAATTGGCCTGTTATGCCAACCAAACTCCCCTCCGACATCCCTAAGTTTGAGGGCCTTAATGGCGAAGATCCAACCAATCATGTCCGATCTTTCCACATGTGGTGTTCCTCCAATTCCATTACCGATGACTCCATCCGTCTTCGTTTATTCCAACGCATGCTTACCGGCGAAGCTTCTAAATGGTATGTCGAACAAGCCACCTCTACCCATACCACCTTTGAGACTCTTGCCCAAGCCTTTTTGTTGTACTTCCAACTCCCTCTCCGATACGATACCGGCACGGAGCTCTTGACTTCCTTCAAGCAATCCTCTTCAACACGCCTTTCTGCCCATGTTCAGGAATGGCAAAGAAGACGGAGCTTATGTCGAGCCCCTCCCTTCGAAGATCGGGTTTACATGGAATGGTTCCTTTGCACCCTTCCCGCTCCTATCGGCAAAGATGTCGCCTCTCATTTTCCTCAAACTGAAGAAGCCGCCTTTCAAATAGCCTTGAAATATGACCTGATCTACGCTCAATCTGGTTATGTTTATACCGTTCTTCCTGACCTCCCCAGGCCCAGTGGCGCTAACGCCCCGGGGGCATCTCATTCCGTCGATGGTATCGTTGGAGCCCTTTCCCATCCATACGCTCAACCTCCTATGGGCTATGGTCCCCCTCAGGGAGGGGCCAGCTCCTCCAGCACTCTCCCCCCTCCTGGTAGCATGTATCCAGGATACGGCATGCCTCCTCCTTTTGCCCAACCTCCTGCTTACCTCAATGTTGCCCAACCTACACATTACCCTTATCCGCAGCCTGGTGCGCCAGCTCCTCCAGCATACGCGCTTCCTCCTCCCTTGCCTCCTCAACCCCAGCACCAGCACCTACAGCCCCCTCCAGGGCAAGTATTTGCATAGCAGGGTGCGACTAATCCCCCTTATTCTCAAAGAAGGCGGAGAGGCAATCCAAACCCATCTGCCCCTGGTACCCGTGGACCCAATCCTGGTGTGGACCCTAACACTGCCAACCAGCAACAGGGCACTCAACCCAAGCCAGACAGGCCACTTCGCACAAATAAGCCTTGTTCGTGTTGCGGTTTTTATGGTCATTACACCCACGATTGCCCCCTCTTACCCCAGATGCGGCAGATGTGGGAGTCTCAAGCCACATTGCGCGGACAACACACCTCCCCTCATGCTCCTCTTAATGTGGCCACTACCCAGCCTGCTGTGTTTACTGATCCTTTCCCTCAGCAAGGATTCATGGCTACCCAACCGCCCGACAGCCAGGTAGCCTCCCCCCCTTCCCTCTCTGGTTCCTCTGATTACCAGATCCTTATGATGCACTCCGATCCTAACCCGTCCGTCGATCTTCACCTTCAAACTCGGTCTCGCCAGTACTCCAAGCCTCCTGCTCAGTCTGCTCCCGAGCCTCCTTCTTCAGGTTCTCCAGAGCCTCTTTCGTCACCCAGTGGACCCTTACATATCCCTCAACCAAAACTTGAGGTTCACACCAAGATACCTAAGGGCCCAATACGTCGAAACGCTACTCCCAGTCGAGCTGCCCATTCGTACAGCATAGTAGATGATTTGGCGCAATCTCCTGCCGCCATTTCCACACTGGAACTCCTCCAGTCGTGCCCTTCCCAAAAGAAGGCTCTACTATCTGCCGTGGGCGCTGTAGATCCTGCTGATGACCAAATGATTGTTTTCTACGCCACTCAATCGGACCATCCTCCTCTCCCTCCTTCCATCGCCTTCCAAATCCCCATCAAAATCCGGAACGCCAACGTGTCCCAGTGTATCATTGATGAGGGGGCATCCACATGCGTGATGTCCGCTTCAGTTTGGAAGCAACTCGGATCTCCTGAGCTGGCCCCTTCCACAATCACCCTTCGAGCGTGGGATGGTCATGACTCCCAGCCCATTGGCCTACTCCGTAATTGTCCTATCACCCTTGCCGGTAAGACTGTTTGCGTTGACGTCGAAGTCATCGACGCCCCGCTAGATTACAACATTCTACTGGGGCGAAGCTACACCTATGCTATGTCTGCTGTCCCATCCGCGGTTTTCCGCAAGATGTCTTTCCCCCATAATGGAAAGATAGTCACCATTGACCAGTTTACATATCATGAGACACAATCTCAGACCTCACCTGAGACGACCATCTCTTCTGTAGCCAACAAGAAAACCGTCGATTCCTTGACCAGTGTCTGCCCCGACATTTACAAGGATTCCTCCCTGCTTGGAACTTTCCCTAACCCTCCTCCTGCTCCTATCACTGATCCTAGCTTATCAAATATTTGCATGATGCAATCATCTCAGGCTACTCTTAAGCGGCCTGCCTCGGCTAGTCAGCAACCTTCCCCTTGCCCTCCGCACCCCGCTCCTAGCCATTCCTCTCAGCCAGCCGGACCTCCTCCTTTTGGCCCTCCCCCTACAGCCGGTATCCCCGAACCCCTTTATCCTCCTGGAACGATTCCCCCTGGCCTTAACCACCTCGGAGCCGTCCCTCCTGGTCATTACCCTGTTGGGCAGATACCTTTCCTGGCTCCCCCTCCCGGAGTATTTTCTGTCCCCGTCATGGCCACCCTCTCTCTCCCTAACCTGTCCATCGGCCTACCCATCTGGTACATTGACCCTCCAGCCGCTACCCCTCCCGGTCACCCCAAACCTTACCTTGCTTTGACACCGGTTCAACCGGTCCCCCTCACCTCCTCCGGGCCCCCAGCACCTCCACAGGACCCTACCCCTGTGGTGCCAGCCCCTGGAAAGAAAGGCAAAGCTCGTAAGGGGGCAACCCATCAGGACCAGGCCGCCCCGACAACTCTTACCCCTCCGCGACCACCAAAGCCCGCCATCCAATGCGCTTTGTGTGATATCGTCGGTCACGCCACTCACATGTGTCCCGAATTGCCACACCTCAAGCTTCTGGTCAACGAGACGTTCCCCGACTCTGACATCCCAGAAGTCTACGTCACTATCCCCGACTCTATCCCGAAACTCAAAAACTTGCGCACAAACCACCCTTGTGCCTTGTGCGATTTTCACGGCCATTGCACCCACCTCTGTCCCCGCCTTGACGAGTATCGTTCCTCCTTGGACATGTACCGCCAATTCAAGGCCACTTCGATAGGACCAGAGGACCTTCCTACTCCCATTCACATTCCTCCTCCCGCTATCGAGCCAACGGAGCCGTCAACCACCATTTTGTACCTGTCATCATCCTTGCGAGATAGTTCACCTGCCCTTCAACCTGCCGATCCTCTCAGCTCCTCAGCCGACCTTGGATCTGTTGATATCGCACATCTGAGCCCTTCTCCTCCTGATGACCCATCACACATCACTACTTCCTCGGGTGACCCCTCTTCCTCCAGTCTTCCCATCTTCCAATCCGATGAAGACATTATGGAAGCCATGACCAACCCGGACTTTCCCTGGGACGATATGCACCATCGCGCATACTTCCTCCCACAGTAGTCCCATGACCAATTTGCTGTGGAAACCAAAGACTTCATCCCCAATGCTGTCGATTGGTTCAAAAACCCCATCCTTGCCCCTGATGCTTTCGAAGAAGGAAACATGGCCAACATCTCTCCTACCATCAAAATTGACATTTCAGTCACCCCAGGTATCCAGGAATATATCACCTTAGGTGCTCAATGCACCCCGGAAGAAATCGAAGCTTACACCAAGCTTTTCAAAGAATTCCGCGATATTTTCGCCTGGTCCTATTCTGAAATGCCCGGACTCGATCCCGCCATTGTCGAACACCACATCGATACATGGCCGGACGCCAAACCAGTCCGTAAAAAGTTGAGACCCATTCATCCTTCCAGACGTGACGCTATCAAAGCCGAAATCGACAAGCTTAAGCAAGCTGGTTCTATCCTTTATGGATGGTTTCTCCGGATACAACCAAATTGCTATCCGTCCTGCCGATCAACTCAAAACCGCGTTCATTAGTCCATGGGGAACTTTTGCTTACCGAGTCATGCCTTTTGGCCTCAAAAACGCCAACGCCACTTTTCAACAGGCCATGTCTTATTTTTTCCATGACTTAGCTCACATTATCCTTGCTTATTTGGACGACCTCACCGCGCGTTCTAAGCATCGGGCGCAACACCTCCACGATCTGCGTACCATTTTCCTCCGATGTCGCAAGTATAATATCCGCCTTAACCCATTGAAATGCATCTTTTGCATTCCTGCCGGCCGTCTCTTAGGCTTCATCGTGTCTAAGGATGGTATCACTCTTGACCCATTGAAAGTTCAAGCCATTCTTGAACTTCTCGTCCCACGTACACTCCGCCAGCTCCAAAGTCTCCAAGGCAAAGCTAATTTTCTTCGACGGTTCGTCCCTGACTACGCCACCACTGCACATGGGTTCCTTAGACTCCTCTAATCTTCTATCCCTTTCGTTTGGGATTCCTATGCTCACGAGCCTTTCAATGCCCTCAAGCAGGCTCTCACATCCGCTCCCTTGATCCGCCCTCCCGACTTTGATCGGGACTTCATCCTGTATATCTCCTCTTCCACCTATTCGGTCGCTGGAATCCTCATCCAGGAAGATGACAATGGTATCGAGCATGTGATCTATTACGTCAGTAAGAACCTTGTAGGACCCCCTATTTCCTACTCACTCGAAGAAAAATTAGCGCTAGCTGTAGTGTTCTCAGTCCAAAAACTTCGTCATTATATCCTCATGCGCTCCACCAAGGTTGTGACTAATTCCAACCCCTTGGCTTTCCTATTGAGTCGTCATATCCTCACTGGGAAATACGCCCGTTGGGTCGTTATTCTCCAAGAATTCGACCTCGAATTCGTCACACCAAAGAGTAAGAAAGGCTTAGCCCTCGCTGAGCTCATTTCTGAATTACCTACCAGAGCGCCAGATACCCCAGATAATGATGACTTTCCTGATGAACACTTATTTTCCATTATTGCCGACGACCCATGGTATGGCGACCTTCTTACTTACTTGCGAACCCAAAATTTCGCCCTTCACCTTGATCGTGAGGCTCGCCGACGCATCCGACACCAAGCCCCCTGATACCTCCTTATCGGCAACGACCTCTATCGTCGTGGGGTTGACACCGTCCTTCATCGTTGCCTCACACACGCTGAAGCTGAACATTTCCTTAATGCCTGCCATAGCGGCGCTTGCGGTGGCCACCTCTCCGGTCTCGCTACTACCCAGAAAGTCATGCACACTGGGTATTTTTGGCCTTCTCTCTTTACTGATTGCATTGAGGCAGTCAAACACTGTCCCAATTGCCAACATTTCGCCCCTAAGGTGCAAGCTCCACTAGCTCCCCTCCATCCGGTCGTCTCAACCGGCCCCTTCTATAAATGGGCCATCGACTTTATGGAGTGTCGCTCACCATCCGCTGGTTACCATAAGTATATCATCGTGGCGGTCGACTATTTCACCAAATGGGCTGAGGCCATGCCAACGTTCAACAACACGGCAGCTACCGCAGCCCTCTTTTTCTTTAACCATGTTATAGCTCGATTCAGGGTTCCCAAACAACTGGTCTCTGACCATGGCAAACATTTTGAAGACGAGATATGGCGTGAGCTATTCTCACTGTTGGGTTTTGAGCACCAATACTCCTCCTCCTATTACCCCCAAGGTAATGGCCAAGTTGAAGCAGTCAACAAAATCCTCAAAACTATGCTTCAACGAACGGTGAATAAGTACAAAACCAACTGGCATCTCATGCTCTTCCCTGCCTTGTGGGCCTATCAAACCTCTGTTAAAACCGCCACCGGGTTTACTCCTTTCCACCTAGTTTTTGGAGAGGAGGGAGTCTTACCAATCGAGTGTGAAATTCCTTCTCTACATCTAGCCGTTGAACTTCTCCCTGACACCCAACCTCTAGAAAAATGACTTATCATGCTTGAGCGCGCTTCTGAAGACCGTCGTGTTGCCTTGCAAACCATGGAGGCGGCCAAAAAGCGCACCAAAGCTCAGTATGACCGAAAAGTCCAGCCTCGCACTTTTCACGAAGGTGACCTTGTTCTAGTATATGACCAGGCCCATGATGTCCTTGGTCATGGGAAGTTCGACTCATTATGGCTAGGTCCTTACATCATTAGTAAGGACCTCGGTAAGGGGGCATACCTCTTAGAGGATTTCAAAGGCCACCCCCTTCCTAATCCTCGCAATGCACTCTATCTTAAGAAATATTACCCTTAGCATTTCCCTTCTGGAATGCATGTTTTATTTTCTTTTAGATAGCCAACATTTGTCTTTTCATTTTTATTTGCTACTTCACCAGGACCCATTTTGTCCACGAAGGGCCACTTCACCTACACTTTAAATCGAATTTTCTCACTTACAACACTTGTATTTGGGGCATCACTTCGCCTCCATACTCGTCCATGTTCGTGTCGATTTTCGTCATGAGTTCCCACCTTGTACTCATGTCTCCACGGTCCCCCATTTGGGCCTTTCCTGTGTGGCAGCACCATCAAGTCGCCCTTGTTTAGAGCATCCAAGTTGAGTCATCATCGCATTCATGGAGTCTATCCCGAGTCCCTTTGTACCCCACTATAGCCCTCCATCCTTCATTGCTTGGTCTCTCTCTTGTGTCACACATTATGACCTTCAGTCCCACTGTCCCCTATCCCTTATGATATTGTGTCAGTCGCTGCCATGTCATTCATGCCCTTTATGCTCTAACAAGGGAAGTCGTCCATTCGCTACTCAGTCCTTTCCATTTCACCATCATCATTAGTGTCAGTCTGTCCGTCGCTCTACTGTTTTCTCTCATGCCTTAGTTGGGGACATCTCACTCCTCAACTATGGCGGACCTCCTTCTATCGACATTAGCACTTTCATTCTAGAAGCCAGCTCTAGAGGGCGGTGTACCTTGGTTCCAGCTTCCACTCTTGTTCGGTGCCTCGGATCACGCCAAGGGATCTCTCATTTCCCTTTGACTTGATTGTTTCTCCAGCTCCTTTCAGCATGATCGAGATTCGTATACCTGATGGTCCAGTGATCCAGCAGCAGCTCTTGATGATTCCTGGGTGTGTGTGAGATGTCTCAACCCTCATGAGGGGGTGGCCCTGCAGGTAGCCCCCCACATGCCCGGATGACCTCTTCTTTGCAGCGTTCGATGTAGCTCCAGATATTTGATGATGTTGGCCGTAGCCACTTGCAACGCCTCTTCGATTTGCATGTATCAGTCAGATTTTGTGAGCCCTTCCCCATTTGCAGGGGGCATTTCGGTTGTATTTGTATCTCATGTACTCAGATATTATTGTACAAGTCCTGGCTATTATCCCAGGCACAGCATGTATGTGGGATTCCTCATTGTATTTTTATCTGGCTCATGATTATGCCAGCTGTATTTTATGGTTCGGTCCCTTGTTTACTGGACACACTATTCTTTTGTACTTTGTCTCGGCGGGCATAGGTATGCCTTCCCCGCCGCCTTCAGCACAGGTACCCTCTCATAAAAAGAGACTTGTTGCACCTGCGAGTCTCGTCTCCTCAGGGTCTAGTCCTTCACCACACTATCTACCTCACATTTCTCTCTCTGACACCCCTTTTGTTGTCTAGTGATTGTGTTCTTACAATGTACTTCGGTCATACAATTTGCTCCTGACACTCGCACGCTGGGGGGCAATCTGTTACACCATTTTTTGGTCATCTAACTTATTATCATTAGATGGACCCAAGTACACCATGTAAGACCAGTTTTACCCTAATTAAAACCGCTTTCACTATGTTAAAACAGGAAACCCCAAAAGGAAATATTAAACAAACCCATATTTGTTTGATTTTCCTCATGGAATAATTAATTAAACCATAATTTAATTATTATTCCCAGTCATGTTTAACCCAAAATCAAAGAAATTAATTAGATAAACCTTAATTTATCTTATTATTTTCTATGAATAATCATTTAAACCTTATTTAGATGATATTCCTTGTTAAATATAACCAAATCACCCACAAATAATTAAATAAATCACTATTTATTATCTTTCAACCACCTCCTTAAATAATTAAATAAATCATTATTTATTTGATTATCTTCTAACCACTTCCTTAAAAAGATAAATAAATCATTTATTTATTTATTTTTAACAAATTAAGGGATTTGACCCAAGTCAAATACCTTTTCCCTCCAACAAATATAATAAAATATTCCATAAAAGTGGATCTAGATCTGGTTAACCCATGCACCAAGATCTAGAATGACCCAATATTTTGTTATAAATAGGAGGGTTTTTCCTACCATTCTTCACCTTTTGTTGCCTATTAGATCACTCTGGATCTATACACTCGGTCACCATTTTCTGCCATTTGCTCCCATTGAGCTCTACTCTTTGCATTGGGTTTTCTACATCAACTAGAGAGAAGAATCTTAGATCTGAAGTGTTGAGGACTTCCAAGAACCCATCCCACTGAGGGGAATTGGATACTCCTTCTGGTTTTCCTCACAGGTGCCCCATTTAATACAAAAATTCTTTCAAAAATTGTTCTTGTCTTGTCTATTGGTATATGGAGCAAACCCTTATTTTTATTGCTTAATGTCTTTCCATACATAGATCTGGTGTTTTGCAGCTATTTTCTTGTCTAACTAATCGTAGATCTGAAGATATTGGCAGCCACTTTTGTTGTTAGGGCTATTAGTTATGCGTAGCTAAAGTGGTCCTTTTTCGTACACTTCGACAAAGGATTCATACTAACACCGAGCTTAGAGCTGGGATTGGAACTAGCCTAGGAAGACTGGCAACAAGGTGGGTATGAGACTAGCACGTAGAGATGTGCCAACATTGTCCGAATCCGTTGGATTGGCGCTGAGATCAGGGGGTATCCCACCATGTCAAACATGCAAGCCATCAATAATTTTATTGCAAAGGTAGAAGACACGGTACCAGAAGGAAGCAGGATACCACTTTTGGATGTAGCACTATAGTCCACATCAGCTAGGTGGTGGAAAAATCACCGCAACACCCTGTAGCGGTGGAGTTGTGTGGTGGACGCTTTGAGGGCACGGTTCAAAGAAGACGAAGGCCCTCACAGAAGGCACAGGTATCAAGGGAATTACGATCTGAGGGACCGCCTGCAAACCTGCGAGGAGTAGTGGCAAAGTCTAGGGTACCTGGGAGAGCTGTGGGTACATTGGTTCATCCACTCCTTAGATACCATTCCCTAGACCTGGTACTTAGAAGAAGAGATAAAAAGAGGAACCAGCTCCTGGCAGGAAGTCACGAACAAATTTGTTCAATGCTTTTCCTTCAAGGGAGAGACAGAGCTAGTGTCCCAGGAATTATAAGCTATCAAGGGGTTACTGTTTCTTCATGATCCGGTGACTGATGAGAGCACATTAGCATTACATCCTAAGGGCAGGCATGAGTTGGCTTGCCAACAGATCGATGGTGATCCAGACAATGATAGTCTGGAGGACCTAAGGCACCTATATTTTGAAGAGAAGAAAGGTGAGCGAAAGATCAAAGAAGGGCTGACCACTGAAGGTGTCCATCTACTCCCGCTGAAGACAAAGAAGTTGAACATCGGCACAGAGGAAAAACCTAAACTGGCTACAGTTGGGGACTACTGGGACGAGGAGACGACCAAGGAAATTTTTAGCCACCTCCAGGAATACGAAGACCCATTTCCTTCATCAGTTGCAGACTTAAAAGGCATCAAAGGTGACCTCAGAGAAATGTGTATTGTGTTGAAACCAGGCGCCAGGCCCGTGAAGCATCGACCCTATCGGTTGAACCCACGAATCAAAGAAAAGGTTAAGTTAGAGATCGATAAGATGCTGACAGTAGGTCTAATCTTTCCTGTGGAAGAAGTAGAGTGGGTGAGTCCTATCATCATTCAGAATAAGAAGGATAAGTCAGAAATCTGCATCTGTGTCGACTACCGAAGTCTGAACAACGCCTTCATCCATGACCCATTTCCCACTCCATTCAGTGACGAAGTATTGGATCATGTTGCGGGGAATGAAGCCTACTCCTTCAATGATGGATTTTCGGGCTACCATCAGGTGCACATTGCGGAAGAGGACAAAACGAAGATGACGTTCACCACCGAATGGGGTTCATTTTCATACCACGTGATTCCGTTCGGATTGAAAAACGCTCCCGCTATGTTTTCCCGGATTGTCATCGTTGCTTTCTGGGAGTACATTCATAAGTTCCTAGAAGTCTACATGGACGATTAGACCGTCTACAATTTTCTGAAAGACCATGCCACCCTAATACACATCATTTTTTATCGGTGTTGACAGTTGCAGATTTCCTTGAACTTGAAGAAATGCATTTTTGTGGTTCCTTTCAACACGTTGTTACGACATGTGATGTGAAAGCAAGGGGTTTGTGTCGACCCTGCCAAGGTAGCCATGATCGTCCACATGGAAGCCCCTAAAATGGTGAAGCAGTTGTGGGAACTACTAGGGCACACCGGTTATTACTGACGGTTTATCCGAAATTATGCGAAGATCACCTCTCCTTTGGAAAAGCTATTGTGGAAGTCATAAGTGTTCCAGTGGACGGAGGAGTGTCGGATGGCCCTTGACACTTTGAAGGAGAAGCTGGCAACGACGCCTATTCTGGTTCACTCAGATTGGGATAAGCAGTTCCACGTGCATATCGACGCTTCCAGTATTACACTTGGGGCTGTCTTGGCACAACCAGGGGAGACGATAGTTGACCACCCAGTCTACTTTGCCAGCTGCAAAATATCGAATGTCGAGCGGAATTACACCACCATGGAGAGGGAAGTCCTCACAATGGTGTAGTCTCTCCAGAATTTCCGCCACTATATTCTAAGAGGTAAATTCAAGTTCTTTACGGATCACTCTGTGTTGAAGTACTTGGTCAATAAGCCCGTTTTGGAAGGACGGATCTGTCGATGGCTTCTACTCTTCCAAGAGTTCACATTCGAAGTGATCGTCAAGCCCGGGAGGTTGAACGTCGAGCCCGATCATTTATCCAGGTTGGAAACGAGGGAGAACAACGGCTCTCTCGATGATCAGCTGCTAGATGCTGATATTTTCCGAGTTGAAGACGTACCAAATTATTTGGTCGACATTGCAACTTATTTGACCACGGGGCAGTGCCCTCAGTGCTACACCCCACTTCAGAAATGGCACTTGGTCATTTGTGCTGCCAAATACCAACTGATTGCGGGGAAGTTGTAAAAATTGGGCCTCAATGAGGTTCTACGCAGATGTATACTCGACCACGAACTTGAAGCCGTCATGTGGGAATGCCACAGCAGCCTTGCGGGTGGGCATGTGGGGGAAAAACCCACTGCCAAGAAGGTCCTCCAAGCGAGACTATAGTGGTCGACGGTCCATGCCGATTGTAAGACATTTTTTAAGAGATGCGATGTTTGTCAGTGAACGGGGAGGTCCTCTCACAGGGATGAGCTCTGGCTACACCTGGTGCATGTGTTGCGACTGTTTGAGAAGTGGGTTGTCGACTTCATAGGCCCCATAGCCCTGGTAGCTAGGCATTCCAAGGCCCGATACATCATTACCGCAACTGACTACCTCACTCGGTGGGCTGAGGCAGCAGCGGTACAGGATTTTATGGCAGATACAACAGCTCAATTCATCTTCGAACACATCATCAGCTCGTTTGGCTGCCCGCGAAGTTTAACTAATGATCAGGGTACGCATTTCATTAATGAAATGGTCAAATCGCTGCTGGACACATTCATGATTCAACATCACAAAATCAGCCTGTACCACCCGCAAGCCAATGTTATTGTTGAAGCATTGAAAAAAATCCTCGAAAAGGGTTTGACAAAGATCTGCAATGCCCACCAGGATGACAGGGACGAGCGGTTACTAGCTGCACTATGGGCCTGCCGGACTACGGTGAAGCGCTTGACCAATCAGACACCGTTCTAGTTGGTGTATGGCCAAGAAGCAATGATTCCCACCGATTTCACCATACCAAGTCTTTTAATGGCCACATCCCTCAAGTTCTTGGAAGAGGAATCGCTATAGGAGTGCCTCCATGAATTACAAGAACTGGACGAGGCCCGGTTTCTGGCCAAATTCCACTAGAAGGTTTAGAAGGATAGGCAGAAGGCATGGCACAACTACCACATCAAGAGAAAAACATTCAAGGTAGGAGGAAAGGCTCTCTTATACGATAGCAAGTTTCATAAGTTTCCAGGAAAACTGCAGATGCACTGGTTGGGACCTTACTTCGTCGTCGAGATTAGGGATTCCAAAGCCGTTCGGTTGGCTCATCTAGACGATACTGTTTTACTTGGGTGGGTGAATGGTGCATGCCTGAAGCCCTACCATGACTAAGTTTCTTTCACTTTTCATCAATAAATATCACACCTGAGAGAAGCCGTAGAGTAGTGTAGTTGCATAAATCTCTCGCAACCGGGATGAGCATAGGTATTGTTTATCGTTCATGCATAGGTTGTCAATAACCGCTCTTTTTTGGGGACCGCACCTCAACCGATTTTGGTCGGGGAGTGGCGTGTCTAGCGTGTCATCCCCTTAGGGTCAGAAAATGTGTCAGTGTCAGTCCATATCATTTCAGTTAGTACTTGTGTCAGTCCATAGGATCGCCTAGATTTGCAGCTTAAATTTCCATAATTAGAAGTAACCCTACAATAATCATTTTTCCATAATTCGAAGTAACATCTGCCATCACGTCCGCCCATTTCCCCATGCCACCGTCAGCAGATGTCAGAGTACACCTCAGCAGGAAATTGATTGCACGATTATTGCCATGGAGAATGCCAGCAGGAATTAACTCATTATGGGGTCTCATCAACCTCACTCATGCCAATTAATTACATAACTTGCAAGGAAAAAAGCACGAGAATGCCAGAGCAGTTAGAATTAGAAATTGGAGCAAAACCAGAGCAGCAGAAGTATCCAGAAGCATAGTGCCGAGAGAAGATGCCGAGACCAATTCTGCAAGTGTATTAACGCTGAGCGAAGATGCCAAAAGCCAACCCAGCAATCATAGAACCAGAGCTCGATAGAAAAATTCATAAAACAGAGTCCCTCGTCGGGAAATATGAAAATGTGACCCTCATAGACGCAAACCTCACAAACTCTTTCGAGTTCCCGACACTCAAATGGCAAGTGTATATGGAACATTATACCACAGAAGCTGGGCGTTCAACGAACAGAATTTTTCCAGAGTTCTGAGGCCTACAACAATCCTCCCTTCTGAAATTAAGAAATCTTCTGGTCTTTGAGACAACAGGACCAGCCATGCAGTGCACTAAGCTCTTACTTAGTCGCATCTAGAATGGGTCATTTTGGTTGAATAAGGAAATTCCAATCCATGCTGAAGATATCCACCAGCTTACAGGGCTTTCACAGAACGGCCCGGATGTATCGTTTGCATGTCAAACCTCTTCCAAACGAGCAAAGAAGTCAGGAGATGCCGACTATTATGCAAAATATGGCACACGATGGGGAGGGAAGGGAGCGAAGATGGAGCTTATAAACAAGCCTAAAATCAAGTTCGCATGCTACCTCATTGCTAGTAAGAAAATGAGGCACTACACGAAGGGTGAGTGTACCCTGGATACTATTTCCATTGCAGAGCACTGTGTCGAGGGGGAGAAATTGAACTGGTGCTCCTTCCTATTGAAGGAGTTGTTCGACGCGTGCGAAGACAATTAAAAGCAGGCCACAAGCTTCATCTATGGGTATTTTATAGTTTCATTTTCCATGTGGAAGTGGCACACTTCCCTCGTCAGGCTCCCGGTGGAAATAGTAGAGGGCCAACCTCTAGTGACGAAGTTCATCTCGTGGAAGGTGTCGGGTGATCCCAGCACCAAAGAGGTCAATGCAGAGGCATTTCGGACTTGGTATGGGTTAATGAAAAACGTGGTAGCAGGCCAACAGAGGGTGCCCAGGAACCTATTGGACAAGTACATCGAGCAAGTATGGTTCGGGATCAGCCACAGGCATACCTTCCTCCAACCTACTTGCATGCCGGAGGACACATTTCACATGCGACTGCTGAAGTTCCAGCTCGAAGACACAACCTTCCACAATGAAGTTTTTTCGTGGCCAGGGGTCATAATGGAAATCCGCAACAGGGTACCCACATACAATTTTTATCAGAAGCTACCTCAGCAATGGCCTGCCGAGATATAAGCAGAGGCAACACAAAAGGAATCCACCGTGCAGCTCGTCCCCCTCATTTGCCACCTAAACACTATGGTACGCAGTTTTAAGTGGCCAAGGTTGTCTCAAGCAGTGTCGTTCCTTTTCCTATTTTCTCTGAGTTCCAGCTTTCTCAATCCACATCGCGTCTCCACACAACTTCCATCACCTCCCCCATCCCTAATGTTTTATTTACTTCTCCAAGTCCGATGACTACCCTGATGGGGGAAAAGAGCAAGTCCACTGACCCCTTAGAAGCTCCTCAGTCCAAGCAGGCCTGAACCATAGAGTCGAGTCCGGTGGTGGACCTCACTAAGGAGGATCCACCCCAGCCACTGAGTATAGGGGTACCTATACAGGAATAACCACCCATTGACCCCTTCGAGTTCATCAACATTCGGCTTTTAACACCACGGACTGTTCCACCTCCACCTACCACTTCATCTGCACCATCCAATTCATTTGCCACTGTGTCCGACCCAATCATCTAAGATCTAATTAATGGGGACCACGGGGCCGAGTTGACTCCAGTACTGCAACAGTAGTACCACCGGTTGACCCCGCTGGGGAACCCCAAGTCTCTTTGTCTAATATAATTACACAGATGGCACAAATTGTTGCCGACTCAGCTGAGGCTCAGCCTAAGCCTACTGTATTTCCACAGACCATCCGCACAGATCAGAAGGAGCGGCCGAAATCGAATATGGCTGACTCAGTGCCTCATCAGACCCCACCGCCATCCCCTCTAGAGCACTCCACTCGATCAGTTGCCAGTGGGAAACCCCTCTAGGAATGGTAGCCGGATCAAAGCACTTCAGGAGTCGCCAATTTAGAAACATGGGGTACGACTCAGCTGTACCACTTTATCCAGAGGGCGGCTCATTAGGCGGAAAGGCTTCATTCTAAACTGTAGCAGAGGTGTGAAGAGCAACAGCAGCAGATCACCACGCTTACTAAATAGCGTGAACAACTCACAGCCGCACAGGGGCAGCTACATGGTCATATAAACGAACTGGCCAGGGTGTTTTCAGGATTATGGTCAGCCGTTGAGGCTCACTACACTCAGCTGCCTGCAGATGTACCAGAGAAAAATATCATTGAGTAGGCCCTCCACCTCAGGATCGCATTCAATGGCTTCCACAAGGAAAATGTAGAGCTCCAGGCAGAATTAGTAGCAAGACCAACGCTGCCCGATCCAAAGGCAATTTGTACAGCACAAATTGCAGAGAAACAGGGCCAGGTCACCCAGATGCAGGAAGCTCTCAACTCTGCAATGCATGATGCTTACAACCTCCTAAAAGGTCTTCAGGAGTTCTCGATGGCCCTTACAGTCAAGACGCAGCCCATTTCAGCACAGCTGCAACAAATTTCGAAATAAATTCAAGATGCCACCGACCCCTCGCAGTTGGACCAGCTATACACTCAGGCGGATGCTCTGGAGGTTCAGATCCAGCAAAAAGAGGCTAGCTCAGCAATGGGAAAACAAGCAATTCGAGAGTTCCGCCAGCCCCTCCAACTCAGCGCCAAGACAATGCAGCAACTAGCCACCGAGGCCGAAACCCAAATCGGCATGGTGTTTGGGATTGTACCGGCGCATGTCGAGGAGGCAGCTGTCACCAAGATCACCGCAGAGATAGATGCATTATTACAGGGGTGGCAGCAAGGTGTGACGACCTTCAATGAGCTTAAGGCTACAACGTTCAAAAAGGTCCCGGAGTTGGGGCCCTTGTTTGGGCAGCAGGCTGAAGGTGCATATCAAGAATATGGCACGAGGTCCAGTGGGGCGATGGAAATAGAGACGGTGATTTGTGATTGACTCGGGACAAGTCAAGAAACTATGGTCGGGGCCTGTTGGGGCCCTTGTTTTGAATTTTGAATAAAGAGCAGATTTTTGGGTTGCGGAATGACACATGGCAACTGCAACCAAGTCACAATTACGGTGAGTAGCGGAGCTACTGAGGTTGCGAGAGAATAGGAGATAGCTGAAGAAATCGGATGCATAAGTATAGACGAAGAGAAGACATAGCAAAAGAGAGAGAGCAGAACTAATAGACAACAAGAAAGAAGCCGGAAGCAGCCGAAGAAGAACGCAAGAGGAACTAGCAGTTACGATGGCGAGTGAATAAATAACCATCACCTGGCCAAAAGAGAGATACGAATTCAGAACAACTGAAGAGGATTGAGAGGATGTTGCAGAGGGAATCTATTCCGAGCATGTTATCTCTGTAGTTCCTAGGCTTCTCTTATCTATCTTTCTGTCCTATAAGGCATCTGTAACAGAATTGTAAGCTCTTCCTATGGAAGCGATGTAACTATGGATCTGGCTGAAGGTTATCAATATATTTGCAGGTTGCTATCTTATGATATGAGTTACATGCATGCATGATGTCTGTGATGTCTTAAACTTTTATTTGCTTAATATCTATTCAATCGTCTGAATGTTCTTACGTATATGATGATGTTTATGCAATCAATTCCATATTAATCATGAGTTTTGGATCCTTCCACCACTATTGATATATTCCCCTTCTGCATGTGGTCGTGGCACGCCTTGGGTGAGACTCTCTGCTCTCCGGAGTAGGGTGACAATGCCGGCGTGGTTCTAGACTAAAACAAACTCCCTTGTTGGCCTCAAACTCTGAACCTAGGTCTTGCCTGCGAGACCTATTTCTTCGCCAACACTCTTCAACCTCTTGTTTTTGCTTTTCTTGATGTTTTTTTAACTTGTAAAACCCTAAAACAGTAAAAATTCTAACTTCCATGTGTTTTCGGACCTATTGCGCAGGTGACAGACATCAGCCATAGCTGAGATGACACTTTTTTCTGAAATCTTCCACCGAAAGTGCCAGTAGTGCAAGTCAAACTTTTTGGCCCAAAACCTGCGACCTAGAGCTTCAGGAAGTGGGAATGAGCCCAAAAACTATGACCTCTATAGAAAACAGGTCAAAAACTGCGACCTAGACTTTTTGCGGGATTTTTTCTGAAATTTTTCTGGGTTTGTCTAAGCTTCTGTTCAGGGTTGTCTAACCTCCATCTCCACCCATTTTGGACCCGTACTTGTTCTATTTTTCTCAACTAAGTGGGAACCTAGCCCCCTAGGGCTTCAATACCCTCCACTTTTTGTGGAAAAGTTTTTGTTGTTGCAGGTTGTTTGAAATTTTAGAGTCTTCAGCCATTTTTCAAATCTGATACCTCACCTTCAGATCTACTTCAGATTGGATTTTTATCCATCCAAATCACCTCATTTATATTTTTTTGGGTTTTCCTCTAGGGTTCACTCCATTTCCCTCCAGGTGATAGCCTTTCGCCACCTCATTTACAACAATTTTTCCTCTGATTTGTTGATGTTTTATGCACCACTTTCCAGCAGATTTTGACCTTTAGATCCCTGTCCCTCCCGACCTTAGATCTATTGGCTATTTTGGTTTGTTTTGACTAGTTTTTTGCCCACCTACAGACTATTTGTTGAGAGGCCCGCCTTCTTGGGTTTAGTTTATTGCATTATTAGCTGTTTATTCACTATTATTTTAGTTTCATATACTGTTATCTGTAGGTTTATTTATAGTTACACAACACACTTTTTATTTTTCTCTAAAAACTTCCGAGTTTAAAAATTAAAATTTACACACTTTTCACACACACCCTACGTGAAAATGGGCTATGTTAACACCGCCAAGAAAATACTCTAAAACATTAAAATCAATTGATCCTGCACCTCCTTGCCCTTGTCGGTCTCTTTTTCCTTTGTGCCATGTTTTTGTCATCACCATTGCACCACCAAGGCATTTATCCCGGAGACTTCTTGGCCTTCATCCTCAGTTTCCGATAGGAAGACTTACTCCTTTACATAGGATTCGAGTTAGTCCTCCTCTGAGTTTTCACTTCGACTCTTCTTCTGGTTTATTGGGTTCTCTTTCTACCCCTGGTTCTCCTCCTGTCACATTCTCACCATGTATGGTTCAGGACCTAACGCTGGTGGTAGCCCCGACCCTAATGCTGGAAATACTATTAGTGGGATCGCAACAGGAACTATCTCAGCTTCTCCCTTGCTCCCCTATATGGCAGGCCACAGTCTTCCCAATTTTGACCAGTTGATAAATGACTCTATACACCATGATGCTATTTGGCCTACTATGCCAACTAAGTTCCCTTCCGACATCCCCAAGTTTGAAGGCCTTGTTGGAGAAGATCCTACAAATCATGTTCGATCTTTCCACATGTGGTGTTCATCTAACTCCATTACCGATGACTTTGTCTATCTTCGATTGTTCCAACGTGCGCTTACTAGTGAAGCGTCTAAGTGTTATGTTGTTTAGGCCCCTTCCTCTCATGCCACCTTTGCGACTCTTGCCCAGGTTTTTCTATCTTACTTCCAGCTTCCCCTTTGTTATGACACTGGTATCGAACTTCTGACTTCTTTCAGTCAATCATCTGCGACCCGCCTATCCAATCATGTCTAGAAATGGTGGAGAAGAAAGAGCCTATGTCAAGCCCCTACCTTCGAAGACCATGTCTACATGGACTAGTTCCTTAGATATCCCTTGCCTCCTATCAGGAAAGATTTCGCAATGCATTTTCCTCAAACTGAAGAAGCTGCTCTCCAAATGGCATTAAAATATGACTTGATCTATGCTCAGTTGGGTTATGTTTATACCATTCTACCCGGTCTTCCTAGACCCGATGGTGCCAATGCATCGGGGGCACCTCATGCCACCGACGGTATTGTTGGAGCTCTCTTAAATCCATACACTCAATCTCCCATGGGCTATGGTTTTCCTTGGGGGGGGGGGTAGCACCTCCTACACTTTTCCCCCTCCCGCTAGCACGTATCCAGGATATGGCATGCATCCTATTTTTTCCCAACCTCCTATTTACCACACTATTACCCAACCTCCTTATTATTCGTATCCATAGCCTAGTTCTCTAGCTCCTCCAGCATTGGCACCTCTGCCTCCCTTGCCTTCTCAACCCTCGCAACAGTAGCCATTACCCCCTTAGGGGTAGGTGTATGCATAGCAAGGCGCGACTAATCCTCATCCCTCCAAAGAGATGAGGAAAGGCACTCAAAATAAATCTTCTCCCGATAATCCTGGACCTAATCCTCAAAATAATGCACCTAACACTACTAACCAGCAACAGGGCACTTAACCCAAGTAGGACAGGCCTGTTCCCATGAACCAACCTTGTTCTTGTTGTGGTGTTTATGGTCATTACACATACAATTGTCCTCTTTTACAACAGATGAAGCAGATGTGGGAGTCTCAAGCAACGTTGCGAGGACAGCAAGGCTCCCCTTTCATCCCTCCCAATGCTGCACCTAGTCAGCCGGCTGTGCTTACTAATCCTTTCCCTCAGCAAGGATTTGTGGCTACCCAAACACTTGAAGGATAGGTGGCCACTCAACCTTTTCCATCTTCTCAACCTCTAATCGTAAACATCAATCTTCAGACTCAGTCCCGTCAGTACAACAAGCCTCCCACTACGTCTGTCCCCAAGCCACCTCCTTTAGTCTATACAAAGCCTCTTTCGACACCTAATGGTCCCTTGCAGATCCCTCAGCCTAGGGCAGAGGTTCATACCAAGATCCTTAAGGGACCACTACGCCAAAATGCTGCTTCTGGAAAATTTTCCCATTCGTATAGTATAGTAGATGATTTGGCGCAATCTCCTGCTGCCATTTCAACGCTGGAACTCCTTCAGTCATGACCTTCACAATGAAAAGCTCTAATATCTTCCATGGGAGCTATAGATCCTTTTGATTATCGATTGATTGTCTTTGATGTTGACCGATCAGAACATCCTCCTATCCCTACTTCCGTCACCTTCCAAATCCTAGTCAAGATTCGGAATGCCAACATTTCTCAGTGCATCATTGATGAGGGGGCATCTACCTGTGTGATGTCCACTTCGGTTTGGAAGAAACTAGGATCACCTAAGTTGGATCCTTCCATGATCACTCTCCAAGCGTGGGATGGCCATGCCTCCCAGCCCATTGGCCTATTCCGCAATTATCCTAGTACTCTTGCAGGCAAGACTGTTTGCGTTGATGTAGAAGTCATATATGCCCCCTTAGATTACAACATTCTATTGGGTCATAGCTACACCTATGTGATGCTTTTTTTCCCTTTTTCGGTTCATCGCAAGATGTCCTTCCCTCATAATGGAAAGATAGTCACCATTGACCAGTTGACATATTACGAACCGAAGTCTCAAACCTCCCTTGATTCCATCATCTCTTCCGTGGAAAATAAGCAAACCGTCGATCCTTTGACCAGTGTCTCATCTGGAGTCTACAAATATTCCTCATTGCTTGGTACATTCCCTGGTCTTCCTCCTCTTGTCTCTGATCCTAGCTCATCAAATTTTTGCATGATGCAATTGTCTTGGGCTGCCCTCAAGCGGCCTCTTTGGCTAGTCAGTAGCCTCCTTGCCCTCCGTAGCCTACTCCTATCCCTTCGATTCAGCCTTCTAGACCTCCTCCTCCTGGCCCTTTAGCTGGTATTCATGAGCCTCTCTACCCTCCTAAAACGGTTCCTCCAGGCCTTAAGCATTTAGGGGTCGTCCCGCCTGGCCATTACCCCTCCGTTCAGATACCGTTCTTAGCTCCCCCCAAGGAGTATATTCGGTACCTGTCATGGCCACCCTCTCTCTTCCTAACTTGACCCTTGGGATTCCCTTCTGGTACCTTGATCCTCCAGCCACTACCCCATCTGGTCAACCAAAACCTTACCTTGCTTTAACCCCAGTTCAACTGGTCCCCGTGACTTCTCCCACTGCAACAGTGCCTCAGCCACCTCAACACGAACCACCTCCTGTTGCGACCACTTCGGTTAAGAAGGGAAAATCTCGCATGGGGGCAACCAAAGACAAGGCCACCCCAACAAAACTTTCCCCTCCTCGGCCGCCAAAACACATTATCCAGTGTGCTTTGTGTGATGTTGTTGGTCACGCCACCCATACTTGTCCAGAGTTGTCTCACCTTAAGTCCATGGTCAATGAGACGTTTCCAGAGTCTGATAACCCTGAGGTTTATGTTACTATACCCGATTCAGTCCCGAAACTAAAAACGTTGTGCACCAATCACTCCTGTGCTTTGTGTGATTTCCATGGTGTTAGTCATCAGTATTTTTTCCTATTGTGATGACTATATGCTTGGCCTAGGTTTTCTAGAAACCAATTTCAAATAGTCAATTTGTCCTCCAGAAAACCCCTCAGAGAAATTTTTATCTTTATCCTCTCTTAAATACTGTGTTAGAGGTGGTCATCAAGTTCTCAGTCTTGATAAAACTCCTTTGTCCATAACTGTCATAAGCCTTGAAAATATGATATCCAAAATCCTCTATTTTCACACAACTCTCTGTCAAAGCATAAGACAAGTTGTCTTTTTCCCCTCTCACTATTTGAATGTCCATTTGATAACCTAACTATGTCTAAGGAACCCTTCAGAAGTTATGACAAAGTGTCTAGGTTTAGGTGATGGTGTTTAGAATAGGTATATTGAGAAAAACGTCTTTAGTCAAAAACCTGGTTTCAAATATCAGTCAGCCATCCTCTGTCTTATCTGGCAAAACAAACTTTGTTTACCCCTAGGTCATACACCATCAAAATGATCACTGTATTTTGTCTTAGATAAGCTTGTAAGTTTCAAATTCAGGAATAAGCAGAGTAGGAAGGTCCTATGTCAGAAGAAAGTAATCAAGTGAAATTTTCAAGTATTATCATCATGATACCTCAAGAAAGGTCTCCAATGGTCAAAGACATTTTATCCATGTATCTTTGCAGGGGTACTATGGATAGATGGCAATAGCCTGATCTGAAACAAAGGGACACTTCAAGGAAATTTTTCAAAGCTGGAACAGTTGACTGTTGGGAAATAAGAGAAATGCAGATTTCAAAGATAAAGGAAACCTATATGATTCAAACCTACAAACTCAAAGTGCCAAGAGAGTAAAAAATTTATCCATCATGGAAAAATGAGTATAAAGGTCGGGATTTTTCTGCATATGGCACTTCATATCAACTCAGAATGCCATTTTCACATTCCTCTTGAACATATGGGCACAATTCTGAAAAACAGACTTATGAGACTAGGTGTATTTAGTTCTCTAGAAAAATGTTTCCAGCAGTTTTAGGCATCAAAGTGAAAGAGTATGAAAAGGGAATAACTGCCCTTTTTATGTCCCTATAGCCTAGACTCTAAAACCATCAAAGACACTGTCTTTACAGAGGAAGCTAAAGCTACTACAAAAGAGAGTTACCTTGAGAGACACAAAGAAGATATGTTGGAAATTGAAATATCTTACCTGCTTACTATCTTCACAGTAAATTTATACAAAGAATCCTATCTCACAAAGATTGATAAAGGATAAAGCATTTGAATTTCCTCCTTCATGATAAGAAAATGGCAATCAATTTTTTTTATGAAGCTTCCTTCAATGACAAGTGTAGAGCTATAAAAAGGGTCTCTTTCACCTCTAGTTACCTCACATTAATATGTCAATCCGGGAGCGTTTTGTTATTACAAAGAGTGACTCAATCTGAGGCTATCACTTGTCAGAGTAATGCTAGTAGTACAGTGCTTAAGAAATACAAGAGTAAACGGATGCTTGTCTGTAACTAAATCACTTCAAAGAATAAATCACACATTCAGAAAACTCAGCAGCCTATCAGTCAAGGGTTCGGTAGTGATAACCCATCCCTTCGGAAACTGATGGAAAGGAAACTAGAGCATAGACCACGAGCCTGGGAGCTAGACAGTGACTGCCAATGCTCTCTACAGCCTTAGATCATCTCTCACACCAAAGCAACAAATGCGATTAAATGGAACAACAAATAAAGAATTGAACAACAATTCTGGAATAGAACAGCAAATCTAAAATGGAACAGCAATTGAATAACTAAGTCCCGCGAGTTGTAACCAAGCTTAATCTATTAACTCAAATACACTCTTCGCAATCAAAATAACAATCTTTCACTCTTAAGGCAAATCACACGAAACACACTAATGGAACAGTGTTAACTATTGATAAATTATAGAACAGCACTAATAAATCAGAAACGCACACAACACGCTGGAATAATAATCTGATCAACCTGAATCAACAGGAATACAACTGTGCTTCCAAATAGAACACTATTATTTCTGAATCCAACGATTATGAAGAACACTACCTCAAACGAATGTATGACACGAATGTTCAATATACAAGCTCTGTAACAGAACAGTAAGAATATTCGATTAAGGCTAATAACATGCAATGAACTCTGAAAGAATCAATAACATAATACAGAGTCAATCCACGATTCTATCTGTAAAAACTTCAATGATTTAATCTTAACAGAGCATGTAATATCAACTTATAAAGCATATCAAATTACCAAATAACAATGATAAACAAACCACGCAGAAATCAAGTCGTAATGGTACAGAAGCAAGTGTCCTCCGGGGCCGGGCCCTTAGCCTCCAAGGATACACCGCTTTAAGTTAATCCAGACGCAGAGATGAAATAATCACCAAGCTTTTATTAATGCATCGGTCAAAAATACGATGAACCAGTTCTCAACGAGACTTAATAATCAGAGCTGATGCTTAACAGAAAATTACATAAAAGCGTATCCTCCTCCCTCTAAGCTAATAGTGCTGTCCCTTTATATAAAGGCGACGGCGGAGATGTCCAAGTAACAAGATAAATAAAGCAGCGATCCCTCAGGATCGAAGATCCTGAGGGATTCGCCAAACTATTAATTCTTCATCCTTTCCTTTCTTTTGCGCCGAGCTGGTGTCTTCTCCTTCTTTTCCGGGCCGACTTGCTTTAATCTGTTTAGCCTTGTTTGCATTCGGTTCTCCTTCAGAGGGACAACAGTTATCTCGACTTTGTCTCTTCCTTTGGAGTGGCAATTCCTCGTTTTCTCCTTTTCCTGTACAGAAAATAACCATTATCAGTGGTTAAGTCTTGCATATCAATTCTCACATGTTTTGTTATAGTTCCTTATTACTTTCCAAATTCATGATACAAAAAGGTTTACAAATTCTACTAAAAATCCACTGACATGATCATCAAAAGCATACCTTTTTAGTACTCCACACACCCCCCTGCTTACCTTGTTTCATGTCCTCATGAAAACATTGTAGTTGACATGCAAGGCAGTGAGAGAATATGCTGGAGAAGGAGTCTCATGCGGAGGCCTACAACCATGATGAGTGATTAGATAGTCAAAGAACCGACCTGTTTTCCCCTCAGGCATCTCATACAGGGCCTGGTATCCGGGTGCAGGGTGCCAAATAATTGGAGTGCGAAATCTATATCCTAACCAGGATGACCCTGCTTTCAGAATGCTCTCGCCATAGAGGTTCAAACGGTTGGCAGCTAATTCAAAATTCTCATACTTAAATGGTTCCTTGAGCTGGATGTTTGGATCAGAGATTCGGTACCGAAATTTGGCTGCATTAATGGCCAGGTATTTGATGGAAAGAAAATACTCTAAACTCTCTCGAATAAGTGCCTCATGCATGGGTCCTAATGTTTTATTGACACCCGGAGTCTTTATGAGGTTTCTATGAGCTTTCCACAACTGCACTGGGTTCCTAGGCTCAGCCCTTACCCGTAAATCTAGACCATTTTCCTGACTCTGGAAAGTATCATAGGCTTTGAGCCACTTAATCTGATTAACCCTGAATGAAATGAATGCTTGTAATTGGATGTCTCCAATGAAAGGGCCAGGGTTTAACTCAGTCTCCTGATTTAGCACAAGGTCATGCAAATAAAGTTCACACAACAGTCTCTGGACTTTCACTCCATAATGTTTACAGCAGTCTATAAAGTCATTGACAGTGTTTATTTGTATAGGGCCACCTGCTTTAACAGCTTTTATTTTTAATTGTAAATACCGTTCTAATAAAAACAGAGCATAGTTTTTAGCAGGGGCCCTACATGCTAAAACATCATTGTATAAAGAACACAAGGTATTCATCTGCTTGATAACAGTATCTAGTCTACGGGTTACCTGTGCAACTTCCTCTTGTTCCTTTTTCCACCCTTCAAAGGCCTGGCTTTTGGATTGACTGACGTCCCTTAGTTTCTGCTGTAACTCTTCATATTTTTCTCGGGGAACCGTTTGCTCTCTAAGTTGTTCGGCTTCCTGCTGGGCTTGCTTCATTATCTTATGCATGGTTTTTGTCTTCGGATCTTTCTTCCATAGGTCAGTGGAGGCTGGGAGTTTTACCTGAACTTTATTATTATGCTGTTTGGAGTTCAGAACCCTTATTACCCCTGAGGGTGGTGCCTCTGTCTGGATTTTCTTGCCGCTGGTCCTCATATCATCCCTTTCTATTTTAACGCGAATATCAGTCTGTTGCTGTTCCTCAGCAACGTTTGGAACGGCGGCTGAATTTTCAGTAGGATTTTGAACAGTAGGGCGATTGTTGGCCTTTTTTTCTTCCCTCTGGTCTTTCTTACCCTCTGGTTTGCTTTCAGAACCCTAATTTGCTGTCTGAGCTGAGTTATTGTATTCATTAATTTCTGCCGTTCCATTCGCAATTTCTTAATTTCCATCGTTTCATTAGAAGGAACAGCAGGCTGTCTGCTGCGGTTTGGACCATGACTGGTTTCTAGCTCTTTCTCTTGGGTTACTTCCTCGCTGTTCTGCGCTGGCTGTTCTGGGGTAGGAATCTTGACTAGTTCTGTCTCTTCCTGGGCAACTCCCTCTGGAATTTCCTCTGGTGTCTTGGGAACAGAGTGTTCCCGTTCAATCTCTCTTATCTCCTCTTCGTCATGAACAGGCAGATTTCCTTCTTCTGCCTCTATTGCATCAGATGTGTTTTCTTCTTGGGGTTTGTCGTGGAGGTCTACTGAATTAGAAGGTTGGCCATACTTACCCATATTGGCCAGGACTGTGGCCAATTCGTCTTCTCCCATTGGGTCTTGTAATGGGCTACCTCCCTGCTGTCCCATTTCCTCCTCATGTTCAGTTTCTACTTCTATTTCTGTTTCCCAATGCTCGGCTGCTTCTTCTTCGGATTGCTCATCCTCAATTACCACTGGTTGGCTGGTGCTTTCCTGGAGCTTTTCCAGCCTTCCTCGCATCCGAGCTAACCGGGCTGATTTTCTGGGCTTCTCTATCCTTCCTTGCATCCTAGGTAGCTGGGCTGATTTGCTGGGCTTTTCTAGCCTTCCTCTCATCCGAGCTAACCGGGCTGATTTTCTGGGCTCCTCTGGCTGCTCGGGTGGATTACTGGCATGCTTGTGCTTTGCCGATTCCTGGTGCATCTCTGGTCGTTCTGATGCACTAGCAACATGTTTTTGTGTTACTAATTCTCTGCGTTTTGCCGGACGTTCTGGTGTGCTTGTAGAATTCTTGCGTTTTGGGGATGGTGCTGTCAATCCCCCCTCAATCATTACAATCAGCTCTTCCCAGCTGCTCTGCTGCTGGGTGAGACTATGACTAACTATTAATCGTATTAACCCATGGTGACTGACGACTGACTCTACATGCTGTGCCTTTTTTATGCTTCGTGCAACATCATGCAGTAATGAATTCAGAAGTGCAGGTAGATTTACAGAGCATTTCTGCTTTAAAACAGCTAAGAGTTTAAGATGTCGTGGTCTTACCACGTCTTTCCTCCCTTCGCAGGTGATGTAGCTCTGCACTGTTCTTGCTAATTCCGTCCAGGGTTCTCCTAGCGTTGCTGGCAGAATGCCCTTCCCCTTAATTGTCAAGCTCTGACCTTCGTCCTGGAACATTTCCATGATCTTCTGTAATCTTTCCTTCTTTAATGTCCATACTGGTCCGGTGGCTGGTAGTCTCGAAACTTCTGCAATTATATCGTCGGTGACTGCTATCCGCTTCCCCCTTACTGTGGAGTGATCATCCTGCAGGTTCTGCAAAAATTCCATCGCTACTGTTTCATTGGACTCCTGCAGGCGACTGAGATAATTCAACCAGCCTGCTTTTTCTAGGATCTCTGGGCAGCAGCGGAGATTGTCAACTTCTGAGGTTCGCTTCGAATTTCCCTTCCTCCCATGGTTTCACTATGGATTTCCAATGGAACAGCAACTACTTGTGCTGTTTGAAACACAAAGAGGGTGATAATCACAAAAAAACACAGAGTATGCGACAATGCAACGGAAATGGATTATGAACAGCAACTTGTGTAAAAATAGAAATGCCATGCCGTTAAACCATGCCAAACCGTTGTACACTATTTTTCCCGAATGGTGAGCTGACACGTAATTCAGGGAATCATGAGGTTAACCTCCCCCCCCCGCAATGTGATAGGCTGTCCCAGCCGGCAAATAAAGGAGCAGCACCCGATCTGCAACCGAGTCAGAAAGGAACAGCATATGGAATTATGCCATGATTAGACGGACAACGAATTACCGAAATCGAGGCAGAGAGTTAATCGCGTATTATGTAAGAGGCTACTGTGTTATGATATGAGGCTGGTGGGTAGGACATCTATCGTACTTGTCAAATCTTAAGTGGTCATGGTCACTTCCTTTGCCATGATTGGTGATGATAATTGTTCATGCGATGTATAAATCGGGAGATAATATATGATTAGTTCTTTAGGATATAAGAAACAAAAGAGTATTAGTATCTTACCCATTGGTGTAACCAAGGTGACTTCAATACCATTAACAGTGCTCTGCTGCCAACAGGTGTCCATAACCTTGGCAGAGTTGTTTTTCACCCTCAGAACCATGATCCTTTGTGTATACTTAGGAATGTTGTTATGTCAAAATGTAGACCATTATGCTGGCTTGGTGACCAGTTAACCATAATGCCATTCACGGGGAAGGAGCGAAACGTGGGCAGGCCGGCTCGTGATGAGACCTCCTGTTCCAAGGTTCGTTTATTTGATATACCTTCTGGACCATATCCCTGGTGTGGTGGCCATAATGGGAATGTCACTTCACTTGCATCCTCATGATCATGGTAGGCTGGCTCTCGATGAGACCCCCTATCCTACATTTGACATCTCACATATCATGTTCAGATATATTTTTTCATAGTGTACTTTTCCTTATTTATACACAAAGGGTGGTTCAACACTCCTTAAGAGTAGGAATGGTGGAAGAAGTCTTATTATCTCAATAGGAAGATATAAGCCCTTCGCTCTTATTTCTAAATACTAATCAAAGAGGGTTAAAGAAATCAGCATGATAAAGATAACCAATCAGGGCAAAATTAGTAAGACAATGACAACAAAAGATAAGAAATAAATATGTCCTTCCTTTTGTCCTCTTACTAATGCAGAGCCTTATAAATATAGCGATTTATGTTTTGCGGATTTCGGTATGTTGTGATTTTATATTCATTGCACAAGTACATAGCTGTATCTTAAAGACTAGAAAGAATACGGGCAAGAAGCATCCTCAATTTAGATCAGCAAAAGGAATAAGCTGTTTCACAAGGAGAGAAAAAGTATGCTAGTAGTGTTCCTTTGAAAAAGAAACAACGACGGATGATAGAAAAGGGACAGCAAAAAATGCAAATGCCGTTCCTTTGGGAAAAGGAACGGCAAAGATAAAAATACTATAAAAACACTCAAAATGCCATTCCTTTGAAAAAGGAACAACAGCAAATAAAAGAACACTGTTTCTTTGAAGAAAAAGGAACAGTGGTAACCAAAAGGAATAGCAGAAGACGTAACAATGCCGTTCCTTTGGAAAAGGAACAGCAGAGATCCAGAATGTTGTTCCTTTAGAAAAGGAACAGCAAAAGGAACAGCAAAACAAGCAAAGCCAACAGCATAAAAAAACACGCAGATACTATTTTTAGAACGGAAAAAATCGAACTTTGTGAAAGAAAAGGAACAGCAAAAAAATGATAAGAAAAACATTTAATTCAAACTTATGTACAAGAACCACTCGAAAACAAGAACTTATGTACAAATTGTAAAAAAGAAATGAACCCTTAATGAATTACAGGTGAGGAATATTTCTCTTCCTCTCCTAAAATCTCCATATCAGTGTCTCGGCGTAGCTGTTGGCAGAAGGATTCCCGAGTGAGTGGTTTGCGATAGAGACGGACTCGGTGGCCATTTACTTTGAATGCATATCCAGAACCGTCAATGGTAATTAGAGTAAGGGTTCCGTTGTCATGCACCTTCTGGATTTCGTATGGTCCCAACCATCGAGTCTGAAGTTTTCCAGGGAAGTCCCGAAACCGAGAGTCGTATAACAGAGCCCAGTCTCCCTCGTGGAAGACTTTGTTTTTGATGAGCGCATCATGCCATTTAGCTCGCTGCTGTTGAATCAATGTTGTATTTTGTAGTGCAGAGAGCCTAATTTCGTCCAATTCATTGATCTGCTGTAGTCGATTGATTTGTGCCTCGCTTAGATCTAGGCCAACTTCCTGTGCTGTCCGTAATGTTTGGATTTCGAATTCTATGGGAAAAATGGGTTGTTTTCCAAACACCAATTGATAAGGTGAGTAACCGGTGGTGCTCCTCCATGTGGTTCTATAGGCCCAGAGTGCTTCAGGTAGTCGGGTAGCCCAATCACGCCTATGTGACGCAATGGTTTTTGTTAGGATTGATTCTATTATCTTATTGCTACTTTCTACTTGCCCATTCGCCTGTGGGTGATATGGAGTAGTGATCTTATGCTGGACATGATAATTGTTAAGTGTTGCAGCTAATTTATGCCCAACAAATTGTGGTCCTCCATCTGTAATTATTTCCCTGGGAAGGCCATAACGAACAAATAGATGGAACAGGAACTGTATGACAGAGTCCTCTGTGGCTCTTGGTAATGCTTCTGCCTCAACCCATTTGGTGACATATTTTGTTGCCACCAAGATATATGTTTTCTGATTTGATGAGGGGTTAATGGGTCCAACGAAATCAAGAGCCCATCGCTCGAATGGTTCGATGACTAACTGTGGTTTCAGAGGCATCTCGTCAGCTTGACCAGGTCGTCCTGCTCGCTGGCAGCTGTCACAGGCTTGGACAAACTTCTTCGCATCTTTGAAGATCGTAGGCCAGTAATATCCTGTCTGCAATACTTTATGTCCAGTTCTATGCTCAGCGAAGTGCCCCCCACACGGTCCATCGTGACAGGCTTTTAGGATGCCAAAGATTTCATCCTCTCTAACGCATCGCCTGATATGCATGTCTGCTCCTGTGTGAAACAAATAGCCCCCAATCCACGAGAATCGAGAACTTTTCTGAATAATCTGCTTGCGCTCATTAGGAGTTAAATGTTTTGGTAGTTTACCTACTGCGAGGTAGTTGGCAACATCAGCATACCAGGGTGTTTGAACGGCAACAGCAAACAAGTGCTCATCCGGAAATTGATCTTAAACTGCTGCTGCATCGCTTGATTTTGGTATTCTCGAAAGAAAATCGGCTACAGGGTTTTCTTTGCCAGGCCGGTCCTTGATTGTGATGTCGAATTCCTGCAATAAAATTAACCATCGAGTTACTCTGGAATTTGTGACAGGCTTGTTTGCTAAATATTTTATAGTAGAATGGTCTGTATATAAGATAACAGGATAGCCTGTAATATAATGTCTAAATTTATTGACAGCATGTATTACAGCTAGGAATTCTTTTTCAGTAACAGTGTAATTTAATTCAATAGGGGATAAATTCTTGCTGATGTAATAGATAGCATATGGTTTTTTATCCTCTTCCTGCCCAAGGACTGCGCCAATAGCTGTATCCGAGGCATCAGATGATATCTGGAACGGTAGGTCCCAGTTTGGTCCTCGAAGGACTAGGGTTGTGGATACAAGCTTCTTTAAATCCTCGAAAGCACGGTCACATTTTTCTGTCCAAGGAAAATCAACGTTACCAGTTAATGCATATAAAGGAGCAGCAATGTGCGAATAATGCTCTATAAATCGTCTATAATAACCAGAAAATCCAAGAAAGCTGCGTACCTATGTTTGAGTAGTAGGAGTGGGAATGAGAAAAAGTATTTGGATTTTAGCCGGGTCTACCTGAATGCCGGCTGCTGAAACATAATGTCCTAGGATAAGTCCTTCAGTCATCATCAAGAAACATTTTTCGTGGCTTAAGCAAAGCCTAGTAACAATGCAGCGTTGTAGGACTTTTTCTAGGGTGTCTAGAGCTGGATCAAAATCATCTCCATATGGTGTAAAGTCATCCATGTAAACTTCAATTCCATCATTTATTAAATCTGCAAAAATGCTAAGGATAGCCCTTTGAAATGTGGCAGGAGCATTACATAGGCCAAAAGGTAGAACTCGATAGGAAAATGTTCCCTAGGGACAAGTAAAAGTAGTTTTATCCTGGTCTTCAGGGGCAATCTAAATCTGATTGTATCCACTGAAGCCATCCAGGAAAGAAAAGAATTTCTTCCCTGCTAAAGTATCTAATACTTGATCTATGAATGGGAGAGGAAAATGATCTTTCTGTGTTGCCTTGTTTAGTTCCCTATAATCCACACAGATTCTCCATTTTCCATTCTTTTTTGGTACCACCACCAGTGGAGAGACCCATTTACTATCAGAAATAGGATAGATAAAGTTGACATCTAAAAGTTTCTGAAGTTCAGCTTTTACCACATCCTTTAGATGAGGATTAAGTCTCCTTTGCGGCTGACGAACAGGTCTGGCATCTTTTTCTATATAAATGTGGTGTGTACATAACTGGGGATCGATTCCTTTCATATCAGGGTAATCCCATGCAAATGCTTCTGGATATTTCGTTAACAGATGGATGAGCTTAGTTTCTTGTTCAGGTGTGAGATTAGCATTGATGTTTAAAGTTTTTCCCGGTGCAATTTCCACAGTTTTACTATTTGCAACAGAAGTAACAGGTATCGTTTGGTCATGCGTATCTTTCAGAGGATCTTCGTCCAATTCATTATCAAATGCTGCTTCTATCATGTGACACTGTGTGCGAGGTTCAGTTTGACTAATGAAATTATTAATGGCATCATCTTCTGTTTGGTCTTTAAAATCAAGCGCCTCTTGTATAGTTAATGGAGATCTGATGTTATCAGTAAGGTATGATACAGGGTGCTTATTAGTTTTGATCATTGTGACACTTGGCTGTGCTGGAGGATATAGAACTAAATTTTTGCTATTCGGTCCTCTAGTTATGGTCATATTTCCCTGCCGGCAGCCAATGTAGGCATCGGGAGTGGCAAGCCAAGGTCTACCTAAAATTAGTGGATGTCCATCAAGTCGGGTTTTTGGATTAATTATCAGGAAATCGGTTGGATACTCCCAGGATTCTACAGAGACCATGACATCATGTAGAGTACCCTCTGGTCTAACCATAGATCGGTCAGCCAATTCCAACAGAGTAGAGGTGGGTTCTACAGATGTAATGCCGAGCTTTTGGCAAGTAGTGGTTGTTAAAATATTAATTGTAGCCCCTAGATCAACTAAGGCATTAGACAGGGTCTGACCATAAATTTGAACAGTTATAATTGGATTCCCTGGGTCTTCATATTTAAGGGGTGTTTCTCTCCCAGACAATAAGTCAGATAAAGTACCGACTACTTGGACTCTTGGATTATTTTTTATATTCCTCCTTGGTTTCTTTATGCACAATTCTTTGATAGTTTTTGCGTATATGGGAATGCCTTGAATGGCTTGGAGGAATGGAATTTTTATGTACAAATTTTGTAATTCTCCCAGAATGTCAAAGTCAGGATATTGTATGGATCGAGGTATGGCTAATCGTTCTGGGAATGGAGGAGAGGATGTGGTTGCTTGATTATGATTTTGTTGCTTGTTTACATCCTCTTGTTGTAACTGATGTTCTCTTGGTAACTGATCTTCAATATGAACTGTTTTATCTCCCTCGGTTTCAATTATACGTCCAGATCTTAACTGAAGGTCATTGCACTCCCTCAGGTCGGGTCCTATTTACAGTGTTTCTACGATTTAATAGATTGGACACATGCATTGTTTGGTTGGGATCGGGTTGAGGCTGGGAAGTTGCGGTCTCGGAGTTAGGCGGGGTTTTGTTGTAAAGAGTGTTTGGTAGGTTGAAGGAGAGGAATAGTTCAATTTTGGTGGTACATAGTGCTTTACCCGGCTTGTCTGCCGGGGTGAACTTTGTGAAATAGAGAGTTAATTGTGAAGGAGCAAATAGACCATTTTGCCAATATAGGTAGGTGTAAGGCCCTAACCAACAGCCCAGTTGGCTTGTTTGGTTTCGACCATGGATTTGAAGAAGGAAAGCGATTATGGTGACAGGTTTGTAAATGGGGTTGAGATTGATTTTGCTTACATACCATATTGTTGAGCATTATCTTGTGGGGTTGAAAGAAGAGGTTGAGTCTGGAAACATACCAGGTTGTCTCGGCTACCACTGGCGGCGCTGGTTGATCGAATTCACCGATTCTGGTTCTTCTTCTGCTTCCTTATATACCGCTTTCAATCCAGGAAGTGAGGGGCAGCTCTCCGTAAGGTGATCTTTTGTACAGATGGCACATGTTTGGACTTTATCCAGTGGACATTCCTTGTGGCTATGTTTTTTTCTGCATCGGGGGCAGAAGATTGCCAAATTTTGTTCTGCCTCCAACTGCTTCTGTTTAGCCTGCACAATATCAAGTTGTGTAGTTAGTGTCCCCATAATATCAATTTTAAAATTTTCTAATAAATTTCCAATTTCTGCACGTGTTACTCCTTCTGCTGATACTTTGTTATCTCTTGCAAACCGATCATATTCTGTCGGTTTTATTCTTGTGCTGCCTCTCGAACTCCTGATACATAAATCAATGATGTCAGCAAAATTCTCTTGATAAATGTCCCCTTTTCACATAATGTTTAATGTTTCAATCCATTGTTCCTTCATACCCCTTATTAATGCAGTTTTTAACACATTATCAGGTAAAGGTAGCGATGCATAAGGAGATCTTTGTAGATTGTACTGAAAACGTTCCACATACTCTTCCAATGTTTCATTCGGTCTGGCTGACATTTGAAATATTTCATCTTTTAATTCTCTAGATCTACAATAATCCTGATATTTTTTTAAGAAGGATTCTTTCATTTGATCCCAATTATTGATAACCCCGCCACCTAGCCCCATAAACCATCTTAAAGCAGCCCCTTTTAATGTAGAGGGAAATAATTTCAATTTTTGGGGATCGATGGTGTAATCATACCCCCTACATAACACATCGAATTCGAATAAAAATGCATCCGGATCTTCTGATGTGAGTCCGTGAAATGTAGGGATATGCTGAAGAGGGATAGCTTTCATGGGTGCATTTGCTGCAGAATCCACTATAGGATATTGTAATGTAGAGGTTTGAGCATTTGGCTGGTTTTGAGCCATGGTATCGAATATATGCCAATAACCTTCTGGGATATCTAGGAGGGTATTCCTAGGTTGAGAGGGAATGGTTTTGACAGGGATATTTTTAATAGCGCTTCCCTTATCTGGAATAATGAGAATACCAGAAGATTGGATTCCTTCAACAATGATTTTCGCAGCACTCCCCTTATCTGGGCTATCTAATGGCTGATTTGTTCCAATAGGAGATTTTGGTTCCTTGGTTTCCCCTGTTTCTCCTTCTCCTTCACAAAAGTTGCTGGAATTCCCTTCTTGCAATAGTTCTGGAGTAGAATTTTCAATTTCTTGAAAGTCCTGCTCTTCAGTTTGACTATGCACCTCAGCACAGGCTACAGATGGTGATCTTGTGGCCTGAAGGGAACTAGTAGGCGGTTTAGAAATGTTTTTCCTGGGGCCTACTGATGGCTGAGATTCTGTGTTCTTATAGATTTTGTCTATGAAGGTCGTTCGGCCAAGGGTCACCGGCCCCTTAGCTTTTTCAGGTTTGGATGGGGGTTTGATGGTCTTTTCTGGTCTTTTCTGCTTAGTCATGCACTCAAATGAACTACCAACTTCTATTCAAACAAAGCAAAAAAAACGACTCTGTTAGGAAAGCGGACAGTGGAGCAGGGTTTTTACATGCTCTGCACGTAGGTTCTTACCTTCCGTTTTTAGGATCCAACTCCTCCCTAACAGGCTCGTACACTACTCTGAAAAAAGACAAATGGCTACACTCTTTCCCCGGCAACGGCGCCAAAATGTAGAGCTATAAAAAGGGTCTCTTTCACCTCTAGTTACCTCACATTAATATGTCAATCCGGGAGCGTTTGTTATTACAAAGAGTGACTCAATTTGAGGCTAACATTTGTCAGAGTAATGCTAGTAGTACAGTGCTTAAGAAATACAAGAGTAAACGGATGCTTGTCTGTAACTAAATCACTTCAAAGAATAAATCACACATTCAGAAAACTCAGCAGCTTATCAGTCAAGGGTTCGGCAGTGATAACCCATCCCTTCAGAAACTGATGGAAAGGAAACTAGAGCATAGACCACGAGCCTGGGAGCTATACAGTGACTGCCAATGCTCTCTACAGCCTTAGATCATCTCTCACACCAAAGCAACAAATGCGATCAAATGGAACAGCATATAAAGAATTGAACAACAATTCTGGAATAGAACAACAAATCTAAAATGGAACAACAATTGAATAACTAAGCCCCGCGAGTTGTAACCAGCTTAATCTATTAACTCAAATACACTCTTCGCAATCAAAATAACAATCTTTCACTCTTAAGGCGAATCACACGAAACACACTAATGGAACAACATTAACTATTGATAAATTATAGAACAACACTAATAAATCAGAAACGCACACAACACACTGAAATAATAATCTGATCAACCTGAATCAACAGGAATACGACTGTGCTTCCAAACAGAACACTATTATTTCTGAATCCAACGATTATGAAGAACACTACCTCAACGAATGTATGACACGAATGTTTAATATACAAGCTCTGTAACGGAACAGTAAGAATAGTCAATTAAGGCTGATAACATGCAATGAACTCTGAAAGAATCAATAACATAATGCAGAGTCAATCCACGATTCTACCTGTAAAAACTTCAATGATTTAATCTTAACAGAGCATGTAATAGCAACTTATAAAGCATATCAAATTACCAAATAACAATAATAAACAAACCACGCAGAAATCAAGTCGTAATGGTACAGAAGCAAGTGTCCTCCGGGGCCGGGCCCTTAGCCTCCAAGGATACACCGCTTTAAGTTAATCCAGACGCAGAGATGAAATAATCACCAAGCTTGTATTAATGCATCGGTAAAAAATACAATGAACCAGTTCTCAACGAGACTTAATAATCAGAGCTGATGTCTAACAGAAAATTACATAAAAGTGTATCCTCCTCTTCCCTCCTAAGCTAATAGTGTTGTCCCTTTATATAAAGGCGACGGCGGAGATGTCCAAGTAACAAGATAAATAAAGCAGCGATCCCTCAGGATCGAAGATCCTGAGGGATTCGCCAAACTATTAATTCTTCATCCTTTCCTTTCTTTTGCGCCGAGCTGGTGTCTTCTCCTTCTTTTCCGAGCCGACTTGCTTTAATCTGTTTAGCCTTGTTTGCATTCGGTTCACCTTCAGAGGGACAACAGTTATCTCGACTTTGTCTCTTCCTTTGGAGTGGCAATTCCTCGTTTTCTCCTTTTCCTGTACAGAAAATAACCATTATCAGTGGTTAAGTCTTGCATATCAATTCTCACATGTTTTGTTATAGTTCCTTATTACTTTCCAAATTCATGATACAAAAAGGTTTACAAATTCTACTAAAAAGCCACTGAAATAATCATCAAAAGCATACCTTTTTAGTACTCCACAACAAGCAGAGGGAAAAGACATATTTTTAAACAAGAATCCTTCAATGACAAGCAGAGGGAAAAGACAGTTTTAAAAGGCCTCCTTCATTTGAAAAATAGAGAGGCAAAATTTTATAGGAACTACCTTAAAAAATCCAAAGAAAGTGGCACCTCCTTCATATACAAGAAGAGAGTGCATGGTTTTCAAACTGGTTTCACTATTTGAAAATTTCCGATTAAAAATGCCTCACAGTGAAAAAGGTTTCAAAACAGTTTCATAGAATTTGGGTAGAAATGCAATAGACATCAAAGAGTATAGGGAGCACTTCCTTCAATGACAAGTAGAGGGTGCAAAGGTGTTGAAATAAGCTGTTTCCTTAAAAAGAAGGATGGAGGTCAAAATTTGCAAAATTTCAAAGCATAGAAATGACCCTTGCACCAAGAAGAAAGTACATTAAACTTTTACACAAGGCAAAGCAACCACCTTTTGTTTTTCTAAAAAAAAAAAATAGGGAGGCAAAGGTTTAAATGAATTTTTTTTGAAAAAAGCGAAAAGGAAGAGTACGTTCCATAAAATCATTTCAAAAGGCACAAAAGCCCTCGAAGGGCATATCTTATTTCCATTCTGTTGATTGGAAACATAGGGAGTTTTTCTGGTTCCTCAGCAAACCCCTCGTGTAGAAATCCTTGGTCACAACATGCCTGTAGCTGAGCGCGATACGACTGTAGCATCTCACCATAGAATCTTACAAAGGACATGACGTGCCTGTGCACTGGTGCGACATGTTTCCTCCATTCAATCTCCACCCAGGCTTCCGTTCAGTCTCTGCCTGGACCCTCGTTCAGCCTCCACCCGGACCCTCGTTTAGCCTCCACCCGACCCTCGTTCAACCTCCACCCAAACCCTCATTCAGCCTCCGCCCGGACCCTCGTTCGATCTTTCCCTTTGTCCATGCTTGCAAACTTATTTCAGAGTTCTCGATAGCTCAAGATATGATGTTTAGGTGTTCCCTCTTCATAGATTGAGTTATTTGTTTATCTTATTTGTTTTCTCAATAGCTGAAGGTGATTTTCCAAAGTTAGAGGTTATTATGCTTCTATGAATCGCCAGATTGTTTATCTTTCATATGTATCAGTTTGAGTTTTATTCAAAAAGATTCATGGTTTGCCCTACCTCATGAATACCTACTTTAAAACTATATATGTTTAATATCTCTTTGTCTTTCACAAACTTAATGTTTCATTTCACTTCATTTTCACCCAAAGAATCCATTTACCTTGACTAAATTGGCCCTGTAGTAATACATTGTCCACCATTTAGACAGTCCTTACTTTATCTGACCCCATAGCCCTATTTTTCCATGAAATATTTTTCTATTTGTCCTTTTTGATCAGTTTACCTCAAAAACCCAAAAAAAAACAAACCAAAAAAACTTAGCAGCTAGCCTAAAATCAAACATACAAAACGAACAAGTTCACATCCTTCGCATAATAGAGAGAGCCCTCTCTGAGTCTAGGAAGGCTAGGTCCTAGGACTCCAAAGATTGGTTTGATGTTGCCCTGTCATTTGGCTTACCAATCTTCTAAATCACAGGACTCTAACATAATGGTGATCACGGTGGGACCTCTGAGTACATAGTTTCCTGAATACGTCATACAATCTTAGTTAGACTTAGAAACACTAAATACATAAACAACCTAACAAGCCTCAGTAGACTCTTTAGTCATTCTATATTAAAATTAGACAAACAGCCTATAATTTCCATTTAGAGTAGACTCTTTTTGTTTCAGCACCTCAGCTAAGTGAAGAATCAAATATAGCACACTCTTACAGAATAGGCTATATATAAAACTTTGTAAAAAACCTCACAAAAACATCCCTAGATTGGTTTCTATCAGTGATTGGCAGTGGACCATAAAACTTTGTCTTTAAAAGACAATAGTATTCACCTGGCGACTCCACTGGCCTCCAGTAGGCCTAATACTCCATTTAAAAAAAAAATAAACCAAAAATTTCCATAAGCATGCTATCCTGTTGACTTACCTTTCCAATCACGAAGATCATGATGCGACCTCTGAAATCAGTGAAAAACTAAGTACTACTTAGGAATTCAGAAATTTTCATCAAACATAAAAAAATCAGCAGAATAGCCTAAAAACAGAGCTATAACTTTCTCAACATCCTAGCAAATTGTGGATCTAAGTTTTAGAACACTCTTACAAGTTTTTGCATAAAAAAATTTCTGAAAAAGATTTTACCTAAAAACACCTTTGTCAGTATTGGTGGTGGACCATAGACTTCAAAGCATCCACCTGGAAACTCCACTAGCCTTCACTTAGTTTTAAAACTTTACTAGGATCCATAAGAATCTTAGGGAGGACAGTCATCCAAAAACAATCACAACTGTCATCCTCTCTAAATTTTGAATTTTGAAATCTAGCTTCACGAAGAATTAATACCAGATCTCACCCATACCTAAATCCTCCTATCATAGTTGACGACCCAGAAAATATTTTGTGGAAAACTTATGAAACTTTTAACTTAGCTACCAATAGGAAAAAGCAAGCTCTGTACCTGAACATCTTACATCCTTGCAAGATCCCCAATTTGACTTGTGTTTAGCAAAAATCCTTTTTAGAAACAAGTCACAAAGTAGAATCAACCTTGCTGATCTTGAGCCCTTAGATTTGCAACAGAGTCCTAGCACAAAAGCCTCACCCACTACACCACCCGATTTCCAGCTTCTCCACCACTTCAGCTCTTTTCGCCCCAAATCTTCTCAAAATCAGTCTACAAGTCCAAGAACTTCCATCCCACCCATTCAAAATGCCACTGTGCAAAACAACTCATCCCATACTACAAATCCTCCTATTTTAAATCTACCAACCGCTCCCATCATGGTAGCTTGGTATGAGCCCTTAGTATTACCACAACCTTTGGTACCATTTCAAAATGATTACTAATCCAGAATCCCACTGCTATGCTACTTAAATGTTTGCTTGAAGATGATGCAGAAAAAATTATGCACAAAGGAGAATGCGGAGGACATCTCTACTGGAAAACCACAGCCAAAAAAATCCTTAGATCCGGTTATTATTGGCCTACATTGTTCCCTGACACTCAAATTTTTTTTATGAAATGCCATAAATGCCAAATTTTTGATGGCAAGAAAAAACTTTTACCTTTTCCCTTACATCCCATCATAGTTGAAGGTCCTTTCCAGCAATGGGGTTTAGATTTTGTTGGGGAAATACACCCTTATTCATCTGCTCAACACAAATGGATCCTCACAGCCACTGATTACTTTACCAAATGGATAGAAGCCATACACTCTAGGAATGCCACTGATTCATTCATCATCAAGTTCCTAGAAACCAACATTTTATCTAGATTTGGTTGTCCTACGAAAATTATCACTGATAACGCTGATGCCTTTTCCTCCAAAATAATGGTTGACTTCTGTTACAAATATCATATTACATTAGGATATTCCATGGCTTATTACCCCCAAGGTAATGGTTTGGTCAAGTCTTCTAACAAAAGCCTAGTCAATATCATTAAGAAGCTTCTCGAACAAAATCAAAAAGCATGGCATGGAAAACTAGTACACGCACTATAGGCTAATAGACTAACCACCAAAAAATAAATTGGTATGTCTCCCTATCAACTAGTGTATGGCATGGATGCCATTTTCTAGACATCTTTAGGGGTTCCAGTGATGAAGCTATTACAATAATTTCAAATAGAAGAAAATGGCATGCAAAGGAGGATAAATCAGACTATCCATTTACAACAAACAAGAGAAGAAGTTTACCAAAGGACACAGTTAGTGCAAGATAAGATGAAAAATATGTTTGACAGAAGGACCAAGGAAAATGATTTTCAGGTTGGGGATAAAGTATTAAAATGGGATTCCATAAGGGAAGATAAAGGAAAGCATGGTAAGTTTGAAAACTTATGGAAAGGGCCTTTCATTATCAGTTCAGTTAGCAGAAACAATACTTTTTTCCTACAAGAACCTGATGGGACTGAGACTTTTGGAGGTCCTATAAATGGAAAAACATTGAAACATTAATTCTGTCAAGAGCTAAAATTTTAAATTTGTTACTCATTGTACATATTTTGTTTGAAGAAATAAATAAGAAAACAAAAAATACAAAAAACAACAGAAAAATAGAAAAAGAAGGCAGTCTTAAAGTAGCAGTACAACCCCATACCCAAAAAATAGTCATGTTGAAAGTGCACAAGTATAAATGCCACTACTAGTGCTCAAAAGATGTCTTGTTCAGTTATATAGCCTAATCATAATTGAGCATGTTTTAAATTGATTTCTGATAAGTTAGTGAAAAATAATGATAGTCAAAATATGCAAGCTTGACTTATCAAAGAAAGTAGATTAGGAAACAAAGATGCTGGTTCCACACGCTCAAAATAGAACCAAAGAGGAAAATAGGGATTAAAAAAAAAACTATGTATCCTAGCACTGATTTTTCTAAATCTCATTTTGTACAAAACTAAAATTTATGTGCAGCTTGTCTTTATGCCACAAACACATGACAAATCAGACTGTCTAATCCTGATTTGATCATGTTTTCAATTTCATGTTCTAGTCTAGCGAATGAAATCCCGTCAAACAGCTTAATCTTGACGATTGATCTAGCATAGGTAGAGAAACAAAGGATTTCATTAGTTTAATCTAAACTCCCAGAAGATATAAGTGTAGAACTAGATAGTGTTTTCACTTTCAAAAATGTCATGTCAAGGGTTTTCCAGTCCAAGTGCACCTCGAAGAAGAAAAAAATGTTAGGCAAATTAGCTGGGTAAGTAGAGATGAGGTTGATGCTAATCATGCTGCCAGTTTGTCAGAAAGCATCATTTTTAGGAAAAGCATCAAGAAAAGGAGAAATATGCGTCAATGGAGGCACTGGTCTTCATAAGCCAGAGATCTGCAATTCTGGACACCTCCCGAAAAGGAGCTTCCCTCCACAAATGGAGCCATTGTTAGTCATCAGTATTTTTGCCTGTTGTGATGACTATATGCCTGGCCTAGGTTTTCTAGAAACCAATTTCAAACAGTCAATTTGTCCTCTAGAAAACCCCTCAGAGAAATTTTTATCTTTGTCCTATCTTAAATACTGTGTTAGAGGTGGTTGTTACACCATTTTTTGGTCATCTAACCTATTATCATTAGATGGACCCAAGTACACCATGTAAGACCAATTTTACCCTAAGTAAAATTTCCTTCACTATGTTAAATAACTTAATAAACCACATTTATTAGGTTGTTTATGGTCTAAACAGGAAACCTCAAAAGGAAATATTAAACAAACCTATATTTGTTTGATTTTCCTCATGGAATAATTAATTAAACCATAATTTAATTATTATTCCCAGTCATGTTTAACCCAAAAACAAAGAAATTAAATAGATAAACCTTTATTTATCTTATTATTTTCTAGGAATAATTATTTAAATCTTATTTAGATAATATTCCTTGTTAAATATGACCAAATCACCCACAAATAATTAAATAAATCATTATTTATTTGATTATCTTCTAACCGCTTCCTTAAAAAGATAAATAAATCATTTATTTATTTATTTTTGATAAATCAAGGGATTTGACCCAAGTCAAATACCTTTTCCCTCCAACAAATATAATAAAATATTCCATAAAAAGTGGATCTAGATCTGGTTAACCCATGCACCAAGATCTATAATGACCCAATATTTTGTTATAAATAGGAGGGTTTTTCCTACCATTCTTCACCTTTTGTTGCCTATTAGATCACTCTGGATCTATACACTTGGTCACATTTTTCCATCATTTGTTGTGTGAGCTCCCATTGAGCTCTATTCTTTGCATTGGGTTTTCTACACCAACAAGAGAGAGAAATATTAGATCTGAAGTGCTGAGGACTTCCAATAACCCATCCCACCGAGGAGAATTGGATACACCTTCTTTTTTTCCTCCCAGGTGCCCAATTAATACAAAAATTCTTTCAAAAATTGTTCTTGTCTTGTCTATTGGTATATGGAGCAAACCCTTGTTTTTACTGCTTAATGTCTTTCCATGCATAGATCTGGTTTTTTGCAGCTCTTTTCTTGTTCAAATAACCGCAGATCTGAAGATATTGGCACCCACTTTTGTTGTTAGGGCTATTAGTTATGCGTAGCTAAAGTGGTCCTTTTTCGTACACTTCGACAAAGGATTCATACTAACAAATGGCGACTCCACATGGGTTTTAAATTACGACTGCTGTCATTTTTCCTAATCCTGCATATCCAACTACTTCAGACCCTAGGGTTTCTTTTCAGCTATTTATTTTTCCTATTTTTATGTTTTTTTCTCAATAAAACCCTAAAACATTAAAATTTCTAACTTCCGTGTGTTTCTGGCCCTATTGCGTAGG
Source organism: Pinus albicaulis (assembly GCA_034641835.2). NCBI lineage: Eukaryota > Viridiplantae > Streptophyta > Pinopsida > Pinales > Pinaceae > Pinus > Pinus albicaulis. The sequence goes on along the minus strand of CM076584.1, from coordinate 1,611,654,034 downwards.
TAAGCGACATCAGTCGCAACTGAGACGGCAACTTTTCCGAAAATCTGCCGCCGAGACAACCGGAATGGGAGGTCGCACTTTTCAGCCCAAAAAGTGCGACCTGGACCTCCAGGTCGCACTTTTCATCCTCTTTTCTGCGACCTGCACTGAAAACAAGTCAGAACCTGCGACCTGCCAATTTTTCAGTAATTTTTCTGTAATTTTTCTGGGTTTTGGTGAAGCTTCTGTTAGGGTTTTCCAGCCTCTATCCCAGCCCGCTTTGACGTAGTTCTGATCTGTTTTTACTCATCTAAGTGGGAACCTAGCCCCCTAGGGTTGAAGATTCCTCCACTTCGTGGAAGAGTTTTAGTCAAGTCAAGGTGGGTCTGCTTTTCCAGTTTCAAACTTTCCCTTTTCAGATCTCAAACCTCCTCTGTAACTTCCTTTAAATCACCCTTTTCCACCTTTCAAAATCAATTGTCATTTTTGCTTGACCCCTTTTTAGACCTCCCGTCCTTTTCCGCTTTTTGCCGATTTCCTCCCTTTTCCAGCCACCCGTCTCTCGTCTCTTGGCTATGATCCGCACCTCTTTTCCAGCCTTATCCTTTAGATCCCTGTCCCTCCTGACCTTAGATGTATTGGCCTCTTTTCAGTGTGTTTTGACTAGATTTTTTCCCTTTTTTAGACTAGTTTTGAGGGACCCGCCTCCTTGGGTTAGATAGATGCAATAGTAGCTGTTAATTTTCTGTTATTTCAGCATTATATACTGTTCTATGCAGATTTATTTTTAGTTACGCAGCACACTATTTTCTTGCTCTCAAAACGAAAAGGGTTTTAAAAATTAAAATTAACACACAGCACACACTAACCCTAAGTGAAGAAGCGCCTGGTTAACACCGCCTGCCAAAGACTCTAAAATCAATTATCACTGCACATTTTCTGCCCTTGACCTCACTTGATTCTATCCCTTTTTTCCCTTGTAGGTTTCCTTCTTCCCGTCATCATTGCGCCCCCAAGGCGCCTTTCCCGGAGACTTCTTGGCCTTCACCCTCAGTTTCTGGTCGATCGACCTGCTCCGTCCCACCATCGTCGAGCCAATCCTCCTCCGAGTCCGCACTCTGACTCCTCTTCTGATTCATTGGGTTCTCCTTCTCCTCCTGGTTCTCCCCCTGTCACCTTCACTATGTCTGGTCCAGGGCCTAACGTTAGCGGTGCTCCAGGCCCTAATGCCGGAACCACTACTAGCGGAACCGCCACAGGAACTACCTCGGCCATACCCTTGCTGCCGTACATTGCAGGCCTCAACCTCCCTGATTTCAATCAGTTGATCAATGACCCTATCCGCCACGATGTTGGTTGGCCTGCTATGCCAACCAAGCTCCCCTCCAACATCCCTAAGTTCAAAGGCCTTGCTGGAGATGATCCAACCAATCATGTCCGATCTTTCCACAAGTGGTTTTCCTCCAATTACATTACCGATGACTCCATCCGTCTTCGTTTGTTCCAACGCACGCTTACCGGCGAAGCTTATAAATGGTATGTAGACCAAGACACCTCTTCCCATACCACCTTTGCGACCATTGCCCAAGCCTTTTTATCTTACTTCTAGCTCCCTCTCCGATACGATACCGGTATGGAGCTCTTGACTTCCTTTAAGCAAACATCTTCGACCCGCCTTTCCACCCATGTTCAGGAATGGCGACGTAGACGCAACTTATGTCGAGCTCCCCCCTTCGAAGATCAGATCTATATGGACTAGTTCCTTCGCTCTCTCCTAGCTCCCATCGGCAAATATGTCGCCTCCCATTTCCCTCAAACCGAAGAAGCCGCCTTCCAGATAGCCTTGAAATATGACCTGATCTACGCCCAGTCTGGTTATGTTTATACCGTCCTTCCTGACCTCCACAGGCCCGACGGCGCTAATGCCCCGGGAGCATCTCATTCCGCCGATGATATCGTTGGAGCCCTTTCCCATCCGTATGCTCAACCTCCTGTGGGCTACGGTCTCGCTCACGGAGGGGCTAGCACCTCTAGCACTATTCCCCCTCTCGGTAGCATGTACCCAGGATACGACATGCCTCCTCCTTTTGCCCAACCTCCTACTTACCTCAATGTTGCCCAACCTAACCATTACCCTTATGCACAGCCTAGTGTGCCAGCTCCTCCAGCATATGCGCTTCCGCCTCCCTTTCCTCCTCAACCCCAGCAACAGCACCTACAGCCCCCTTCAGGGCAAGTATTTGCACAGCAGGGTGTGACTAATCCCCCTTCTTCTCAAAGAAGGCGGAGAGGCAATCCAAATCAATCTGCCCCTGGTACTCGTGGACCCAATCCTCAAGGTTTTGACCCTAACACTGCTAACCAGCAACAGGGCACTTAGCCCAAGCCGGACAGGCCTCTTCGTACCAACAAGCCTTGTTCATGTTGCGGTGTTTACGGTCATTACACCCACGATTGTCCCCTTTTACCATAGATGTGGCAGATGTGGGAGTCTCAAGCCACATTGCGCGGACAACATGCCTCCCCTCATGCTCCCCCTAATGTGGCCACTACTCAACGAGCTGTGTTTACTGATCCTTTCCCTCAGCAAGGATTCGTGGCTACCCAACCACTTGACGGGCGGGTCTCCACTCCACCCTCCATTTCTGGTTCCTCCGATTACTAGATCCTCATGATGACCTCTGATCCGTCCCTAACCGTCGACCTTCACCTTCAAACTCGGTCTCGCCAGTACCCCAAGCCTCCCGCTTAGTCTGCCCCCGAGTCCTCTCCTTCTGGTTCTACAGAGCCTCTTTCGACATCCAATGGCCCCTTACATATCCCTCAACCCAAAGTTGAGGTCCACCCAGAGATTCCTAAGGGACCATTACGTCGAAATGTTGCTTCTGGTCGAGCTGCTCATTCGTATAGCATAGTAGATGATTTGGCGCAATCTCCTGCTTCCATTTCAACACTGTAACTCCTCCAGTCGTGTCCTTCCCAAAAGAAGGCTCTAATATCTGCCGTGGGCGCTGTAGATCCTGCCGATGACCAAATGATTTTTTTCGACGCCACTCAATCAGACCATCCTCCTCTCCCTCCTTCCGTCACCTTCCAAGTCCCAGTCAAAATCCGGAACGCCAACGTTTCCCAGTGTATAATTGATGAGGGGGCATCCACCTGTGTGATGTCCGCTTTGGTTTGGAAGCAACTCGGATCCCCTGAGTTGGCCCCTTCCACGATCACCCTCCGAGCGTGGGACGGCCATGCCTCTCAGCCCATTGGCTTGTTTCGTAATTTTCCTATCACCCTCGCCGGTAAGACTGTTTTCGTTGACGTTGAAGTCATAGATGCCCCGCTAGACTACAACATTATATTGGGGCGAAGCTACACCTATGCTATGTTTGTTGTCCCATCCGTGGTTTTCCGCAAGATGTATTTCCCCCATAATGGAAAGATAGTCACCATTGACCAGTTGACATATCATGAGCCAAAATCTCAGACCTCACCTGAGACGACCATCTCTTCTGTAGCCAAAAAGCAAACTGTCGATTCCTTGAGCAGTGTCTCCCCCGGCGTTTACAAAGACTCCTCCCTGCTTGGAACATTTCCTGGTCTCCCCCCTCCTCCTATCACTGATCCCAGCTTATCGAATGTTTGCATGATGTAATCATCTTAGGCTACCCTTAAGCCACCTGCTTCGGCTAGTCAGGAACCTCCCCCTCGCCCTCCGCAACCCGCTCCTAGCCATTCTTTTCAGCTAGCTGGTCCTCCTCCTTCTGGCCCTCCCCCTACAGCTGGTATCCCTGAACCCCTTTATCCTCCTGGATCAGTTCCCCCAAGCCTTAACCATCTCGGTGCCGTCCCTCCTGGTCATTACCCTGCTGGGCAGATACCTTTCCTGGCTCCCCCTCCCGGAGTATATTCCGTCCCCGTCATGGCCACCCTCTCTCTCCCTAACCTCACCTTGGGCATACTGGTTTGGTACCTTGATCCTCCAGCCGCTACCCCTCCTGGTCACCCCAAACCCTACATGGCTTTGACTTCGGTCCAACCGGTCCCCCTCGCTTCCTTCGTTGCCACTGTGCCCCCAGCACCTCCACAGACCCTTCTCCTATCGTGACGACTCCCGGGAAGAAAGGCAAAGCTCGCAAGGGGGAACCCAAAGACAAGACCACCACGACTGACCCGGCCCCTCCTCCACCCGCAAAGCCTTGTGCCTTGTGTGATGTCACCGGTCATGCCACCCATGCTTGTCCCGAGTTGCCTCGTATTCAGCCCATGGTTAAAGTCGCGTTCCCCGAATCTACAGTCCCTGAAGCTTCCATTCCTTCTTCGTCCGTAACCAAGAACCCCAAGACCCTCCGCACCAACAAACCCTGTGCTTTGTGTGGAGTCCATGGCCATTACTCCCACCATTGTCCTCACCTGCCGCATTACCGCGCCTCTTTAGAGGTAGTCCGAGAGTATGAGGTTGAACAAAATCAATCCACCTCTCCCATTCACGCACAGTATGCTTCGGGCCAGCCTGAGAATCCCCCTACCCCCATCGACATCCCCCCCCTGATGTTTAGATGGCGGAGTCTACTACGACCATTCTTTACCTATCCTCCTCTACAAGACACTTGGAGCCCAGTCCCCCTACATCCTCCCCTGTTGTTTCACTTGACCCCCTCTGTTCTACCCATACGCGAGATCACTCCACCCGTGTCTCTGTTGACCTTCGCAGCCCGAGTCCTCGCCACACTCCCGATAGCCCTCATATACCACCCTCTAGTTTGTATATGAGTCATCATCATCTTGCCCCTTTCACTCCCTCCCGTAGTTGCTGCTCGATGTCTTCTGTCCACTCACGCTGTCGTCATTGTATCTCCTCCCCCCATTTGTTGTCTTGTAACACCATTCTACAGGACCTCTCGTCCCCACCCTTTATCGGTTACGCCGATGGTGCAAGTCGTTACTCCCAGAATCTAGCCTCGGCAGGTTGGGCCATTTTCACCCCCTTGCATGCCCTTGTCCTCTCTAACAGGGTCTGCATTGGTTCTTCCACCAACAATCAGGCCGAATACGATGCAGTGCGTGGTCTCTTAGCCGATGCCCTCTTCCATCACATCCTCCATCTGCATGTTCGTTTGGATTCCCTGCTTCTTGTCATGCAACTAAATGGTGTTTATCGTGTGCATAACCCTGTGCTATTTAGACGCTATTTACAAGTGAAACTCTTGATACGTGCATTTGAAACCATCACTTTCAACCATGTACCTCGAGAACAGAATCACTATGTAGATAGTATTGCAAACCATGTTCTAGATTGGCATTTATCACACGCATTTCATACAAGAAAATAACATTCATAATCATTAAAAACGATGCATATCCATAATATGTGTCGCAAAACATGTGTTTAGAGTCCATCTACTCTGATACATATGACATGCCCACAGCATGTTACAAAAAACTCAAAACTGGGGGCACCACCTGCCCCTACATACACACTAGGGGGCACCACATGCCCCACACCTACTCACTATCTGGCGGATTCCGAGGCAATGGCTCTGCCCCTACAGCCTGTAGATCACGTATGCCTTGACCAGCCATCGCCATGCGCCGCATGACACCTCGCCATTCCGAGGGAAGACCAATGCATGCCTCCACGTACTGGTCATCTAAGTCTTGCCACCCACGCTCTAAAACTCCAGTCAGAAACGTCTCGCATCTATGGTGGATGTCCTCTAGAAGGGCGGCCGCATCTTCATTGCGTGCTGCTCTCAACCCACTCGACCCTGCAGCCCCAGAGGCTGCCGGGCGTCCCATATATCCGGCCAGTTTTACCGGAGCTATATCTGCATACCAAAAGTACATGAATCAGTACCATGTCTACTATTCAATAACTTTAACATGCCCATACAAGAATAGTTACTTATCACTTACCATCGGGCCCCCATACTCGACGAGGCGAAACTGGAAGGTCCGGATCCCCACAATAACTCATCCCACTATAGGGATAGTCGTCTATGTATAACGGCATCTGATCCCAATGGGCAAAGAACTCAGGTCGAAACACTCACCCGACCGCCCCTCCTCCTCCTCTGCACAGTAGCTGCCCCCACCGGCGCATCCTGGGCTCTCTTGGGCCCCCATCTGGGAGCTGTATACGAGGCCGCAAGGTCGGGATCTTCTCAAAGAAGAAGGTGCACAATAAAGTCCCATACGAGAAATCGTGGTTCACTTGCCTCTTGCAGAGCGACAACTGTCGCTTTAGCGACACCAGCATCATTTGGGCCCACCCATAGTAGGTCCCACTCAACACACTCTCCACAATCATCATCTGCCCCCCAGTGATGTGATGGAGCGCCTGGTTGCCCAGGATACGCAGCACCGCTGCAGCCACTGCATGGGTCTCTAGCCTCTCTAGATCCTTGATCGGTATCCGAGTCCCCTTGACTTGGATACCCGGTCGACAATGTCACTCAACAAACTCCATGATATGCCGCCCCCGCGGTAATACTGGCTGCGTGTTTCCCACCATCCCAAGTGGCGGGAGACCTGTCAGAAAATACACATCCTGGACTGTCAGTTTGATCCTGTGCCCCTGCACTACAAATACCTCATGCTCTGGATCCCAATAACTGATAATCCGGGCCAACAAGGGCTCTCCAGCTCTCATCAAAGGGTTCTCCAAAAACTTTAGAACCCCAAACCTGGCCAACACACGACGGACACCCTGATCTGCCTAGATCTCTGCCCGTAATGTACCCAGGTCTCTCTCTCTCCAGTTAACTCGTATATCTACCATACCTACACAAAAAAATCATATTTGTCAGCATACAGATAGGGAATACCATAACCAAAAACAAAAACCCAACTCTCAGCCATAAAACAGCACTAAAACCCCCTCATCTCCCAGGTCGCAGTTTTCCACCCAATTCTGGGACAGGTCGCACTTTTTGTTCTGAAACCTGCTTCCCAGGTCACACTTTTTGGCCCAAAAAGTGTGACCCGGCCGTAGAGATGAAGGAGGCTCTGTTTCTGAGATTTTGGCCCCTAAACTGAACTTTCAATCCATCAAAATGAAAGAGTAAGGTTAGGCCTCTTACCTGCAACTGACGGATCTCGATTCCAACGGTCGGTTTGTTCGCTACGCTCGCCACAAGATTTAGGGCCTTCTCTCCTCTCTATAGTCACCACAGCAACAATAGCAAATGAGTGAATTTGGAGGGAAAACTGCCTTATTAAAAGAGAACCCCTGTTTCTTCGTTTGACTGCTGCGACCATACTGTAGCCCCGTTCGACAAACCGTCTGCACCGTTGGAAAGCTCTCACCAAGCCATCAAATGGGTATCTATTAGTTTTTTGTGATTTAATACTTCACTAGGACACATTTTGTCCAAGAAGGGTCACTTCACCTCTCCTTAAAATCGAATTTCCCCACTTACGACACTTGTACTTGGGGCACCATTTTGCCTCCTTACTTGTCTTTGTTCGTGTCGATTTTCATCATGAGTTACCATCTTGTACTCATGTTTTCATGGTCCCCCATTGGGCCTTTACTGTGTGGCAGCACCATCGAGTCGCCCTTGTTTAGAGCATCCAAGTTGAGTCATCCTCGCATTCATGGAGTCTATCCCGAGTCCCTTTGTACCCCGCTATAGCCCTCCATCCTTCATTGCTTGGTCTCTCTCTTGTGTCGCACATTATGACCTTCAGTCCCGCTGTCCCCTATCCCTTATGATATTGTGTCAGTCGCTGCCATGTCATTCATGCCCTTTATGCTCTAACAAGGGAAGTCATCCATTCGCTACTTAGTCCTTTCCATTTCACTATCATCATTAGTGTCAGTCTGTCCGTCGCTCTACTATTTTCTCTCGTGCCTTAGTTGAGGATATCTCATTGCCTCACCTATGGCGGACCTCCTTCTGTCGACATCAGCTCATTCATTCCAGAAGCCAGGTCTAGAGGGCGGTGTACCTTGGTTCCAGCTTCCACTCTTGTTCGGTGCCTCGGATCAGGCAAAGGGATCTCTCATTTCCCTTTGACTTGATTGTTTCTCCACTCCAGCTCCTTTCAGCATGACCGAGATCCATATACTTGATGGTTCAGTGATACAGCAGCAACTCTTGATGATTCCCGGGTGTGTGTGATATGTCTCAACCCTCATGAGGGGGTGGCCCTGCAGGTAGCCCCCCACATGCCCGGATGACCTCCTCCTTGCAGCCTTCGATGCAGCTCCAGATATTTGATGATGTTGGCCTTCGCCACTTGCAGCGCCTCTTTGATTTGCATGTATCAGTCAGATTTTGTGAGCCCTTCCCCATTTACAGGGGGCATTTGGGTTGTATTTGTATCTCATGTACTCAGATATTATTGTATCAGTCCTGGCTGTTATCCCAGGCACAGCATGTATGTGGGATTCCTCATTGTATTTTTATCTGGCTCATGATTATGCCGGCTGTACTCTATGGTTCGGTCCCTTGTTTACTAGACACACTATTCTTTTGTACTTTGTCTCGGTGGGCATAGGTATGCCTCCCCCGCCGCCTTCAGCACAAGTACCCTCTCATAAAAAGAGACTTGTTGCACCTGCAAGTCTCATCTCCTCAGGGTCTAGTTCTTCAACACACTATCTACCTTGCATTTCTCTCTCTGACTTCCCTTTTGTTGTCTGGTGATTGAGTTCTTACAACGTACTTCGGTCATACGATTTTCTCCTGACACTCACACGCTGGGGGGCAATCTGTTACACCATTTTTTGGTCATCTAACCTATTATCATTAGATGGACCCAAGTACACCATGTAAGACCAATTTTACCCTAAGTAAAATTGCTTTCACTATGTAAAATAACTTAATAAACCACATTTATTAGGTTGTTTATGGTCTAAACAAGAAACCCCAAAAGGAAATATTAAACAAACCTATATTTTTTTGATTTTCCTCATGGAATAATTAATTAAACCATAATTTAATTATTATTCCTAATCATGTTTAACCCAAAACAAATAAATTAATTAGATAAACCTTTATTTATCTTATTATTTTCTAGGAATAATTATTTAAATCTTATTTAGATAATATTCCTGTTAAATATGACCAAATCACCCACAAATAATTAAATAAATCATTATTTATTTGATTATCTTCTAACCGCTTCCTTAAAAAGATAAATAAATCATTTATTTATTTATTTTTGACAAATCAAGGGATTTGACCCAAGTCAAATACCTTTTGCCTCCAACAAATATAATAAAATATTCCATAAAAAGTGGATCTAGATCTCGTTAACCCATGCACCAAGATCTAGAATGACCCAATATTTTGTTATAAATAGGAGGGTTTTTCCTACCATTCTTCACCTTTTGTTGCCTATTAGATCACTCTGGATCTATACACTTGCTCACCATTTTCTGCCATTTGCTGTGTGAGCTCCCTTTGAGTTCCATTCTTTGTGTGGGTTTTCTACACCAACAAGAGAGAGAGATTTTAGATCTGAAGTGCTGAGGACTTCCAAGAACCCATCCCACTAAGGAGAATTGGATACGCCTTCTTGTTTTCCTCCTAGGTGCCCAATTAATACAAAAATTCTTTCAAAAATTGTTCTTGTCTTGTCTATTGGTATATGGAGAAAACCCTTGTTTTTACTGCTTAATGTCTTTCCATGCATAGATCTGGTTTTTTGCAGCTCTTTTCTTGTTCAACTAACCGCAGATCTAAAGATATTGGCATCCACTTTTGTTGTTAGGGCTATTAGTTATGCGTAGCTAAAGTGGTCCTTTTTCGTACACTTCGACAAAGGATTCATACTAATAGTGGTGATCAAGTTCTCAATCTTGATAAAACTCCCTTGTCCATAACTGTCATAAGCCTTGAAAATCTGATATCCAAAATCCTCTATTTTCACGTAGCTCTCTGTCAAAGCATAAGACAAGTTGTCTTTTTCCCCTCTCACTGTTTGAATTTCCATTTGACTGACTATGTCTAAGAAACCCTTCAGAAGTTATAAAAAAGTGTCTAGGTTTAGGTGATGGTGTTTAGAATAGGTATATTGAGAAAAATGTCTTTAGTCAAAAACCTGTTTTTAAATATCCATCAGCCATCCTCTGTCTTATTTGGAAAAACAAACTTTGTTTACCCTGTTAATGTCAGCCTTTGCAGCTTTCCTCCAACGATCAAACATGCTCATACAAAGTGATTTTAAGGTGTCAAGGTCAAATTTTGTCATTTCAGTGAGCCTTCAAGCAAAATTTGGTCACTAAGTATTAGGTCTAGGGTTTGCTTTCACTCCTTCCAGAGTTGTTCAAATGTCGGTCCATGTCACCATTCAGCTGAGTGTACCATCATTCAGAGGGTTTTCATCATCATGCCAGATTCCAAAGGGTCATTTTACACCTTGTTCATGCTTCAGTTGTGCCTTGGTAAGGTTCATTTCCCTCTCCCAGGGTTTTGAAGGTAATTTCTCTTGGATGGTAAAATCATCAGCAAAAATTGTATCCTGATGTTCATACACCTTCCCCTATCCTTAATGTAACTTATTAAACACTTCCCATCACTACGATCCCCCAAATTCCTCATTTTCGCACAAACCCTAGTTTCTTGCTACAACTTGGCAATTTTCTAGGCTAGGCCTTTGTTGTGCCCTTTTGGACCCCTTCCCCTCACTCAATCTCTGAAATTCCACTTTCTCCTACTTCCTAACATCCCTCCCTACTTCCAAAAATTTTCTCAATAATTTAGAAGCCCCTTATCCCCTTCATTTCGCTTCATTTCGACAAATCCCTTGTTTCACACATCGGGATATGTTTCACTCAAATGATGTTTCAGAAAAATAAAAGATGAATTTTGGAAAACTGAGAGAGGATTTTGTCCAAAACATGCCAAAAAAGAAACGCCTCCTTCACCTTTTACATAGGTGTCATGGTTTTAGAGAAATGTCAAAAATACCATTTCCTCAGGAGAATTGAATGCACCTCTGAAGTGACCTTGGGAAAATCACGATTTCTCCTAGCTTGGTTGGCCAAATTGTTGAAAATGGAAACAAGAAACAGTGAAGGAGGCCTCCTGAAACATCTTTCCTGATCCTAGTTGGAAAGTGATCACCTAAACTAGGTGGGGACCACACATGTGATTTTTGTCGAAAAATCTATTTTTAGACTATGTCTATTTTTAGACATATGGAGCATGGTTCAGGGATTGCATGTATGAGATTCTTGGAGTATGTGTGATGTTGGTAAAAATAGATGAGAATCTATTTTTTAGGTCAAAGAGGTCAAAGGCTATTTTTAGACTGCCTCTCCTAAAAATATGGAAGTCAAATATTATTTACCCTTAATAATATTTAGACTATAAACAACAATTTACTCTCTTGGAGCACTTCAGTTCGAGTCATGGAGGTGGCTCATGCAACTGACAGAGGAATCACGTGGTTCCTAGGGTTTGATGGCATCTTGCATGTTAGACTTCAGTTAGACTCATGTGGCAGAGTTTTGGTGGATTTGATTGAGGAGTTAATGGAGGTGGTGTTCTGGTTAACTAGTTGAACTAGTTGTATTTAGTTTAACTGGCTAATACACTAGAGATGAGTTGTGTGAATTAAATATTATTTAATTCACTAATTATTAACTCATTATCTAACCAAAGAACACACTGCCAGAACTCAAAGGCATGGACAGCTCAAAGGAGACCAAGAAAGAGGTAGATGGTGCGGGTGAGTATAGCTATCGTTTGGAGGACTGGGCCAGGCATGAGATTTGCACCACACTTGGAGGAAATTACCACCGAGTCTGCGCGGTTGGATCCAAGGAGATTCGAACCTGGATCTCTATTTAGACCAGCCTTGATTGCGCAATAGAGGCAGAGAAGTAGTGGGTGTGTTTTGAACCTGTGACTTGTTCAAAACCAAGCTAGTTTTTGTGTAGCTTTGGGAGATAGTACTGAGTGCTTGTGAGGAGTTTGTACTATGTATTTTCTACATGTTCTCTCCATTTATAATATACTATAGCTGGGGGTTTTCAGCTATAATATTTCCCCATACATACTGTGTTAATGTGTGTGATGATTTGATGTGCTATCGCTTCTATTCTTTCCGCATGTGACAATTAATTGTAGAAGAGATTATGTGTTATGCATGCAATTCGAAATTGATGTATGATCAAGTTAATATTCATTGAATAAGTGATTTATTCAGCTAATTTCTACATGGTATCGGAGCAATATTAATTGTCGAGATCTATTACGGTGATTGCAAACTTATTTCCTCGGACAGAGCCTGCATACGGGCCAGATAGCCTCCGGATTCATCTTTCTTTGGAAAGTGAAAGGTCTGGTAAAATCCCATGCAGTCAATCTCTGATTTGAAAATAATTTGTTCTCAAGTGTAGATCGGAAGCGATTGAGTTATCAGCTGGTGGTGAAATTCGAGTTTGCAGATTTGTGTTCTTGGTGCCGCGGTGAAAATGTCTTTCATCGGTTTGCGACTAGAATATGCCTTGGAAGGCAGTTCGAAGTATGTTGCATGGAAGGACCGCATGGAGGCTGTATTAGATGATCATGGGCTGTTGGAATTCGTGGAGAAAGAGATTCCAAAGCCTACTTCTAATGATGTTGATGTTGTGGAAGCATGGCGAAAGAAACAAGCAAAGTGTCGAAGGATCCTGTTGGAGGGCGTCAAGGATCATATAGTGTCCAGCCTGCATGGAAAGGCTTCTCCATATTTGATGTGGAAAGCTTTGATGGATCTATACCAAAGCAAGAGTGACCAAAGGAAGCTGGCACTCAAAGATAGACTCGGGAACATCAAGATGGAGAAAGGCGATAGCATCGCAAAATACCTCACGAAGTTCACTCAGTGGAGAGATGAGCTGGGAAGTGTGGGGTGACTTTCGAAGATGAGGATATGGTGGACCTGGCTCTCCTTGGTCTTCCAAAGGCTTGGCATGCATATCAAGATAGTGTCAATGGTCGGGAGAAGTTGCCGGGATGGGAGCGACTGTGGTCAGATCTCATGCAAGAGGAGATCAGGAGGACTACCAGAGATGGATCTTCATCAAAGGTATCTGATGAAGAAGACTGCGCTTTGGCTGCCAAAGCAAGGAAGGGGAAAGGCAAGGAGAAGGCTTCTCAATCCGGTGCAGATGGTAAAGAGCGTGACATGTCCAAAGTGAAGTGTTTTCACTGTCACGATCATGGACATTACGCCACGAATTGCCCAAAGAAGAAGAAGAACAAGCAGGTTGCTGGAGCTGCAACTGGTGAGGCTCTTGCCTCGCAATTTGAGCTGGACTTCTCATTGATCGCATGCATGTTGTCTAGTGCATTGGGATCGGGGTGGTATATTGATAGTGGTGCTTCCTTTCACATGATGGGAGATGCAAATATTTTCAGTGACTTGGTGGAGAAAGGTCTCCAGATGCATGTTGAGTTGGGGGACGGTGGACGATACAATGTGACTGGCATTGGTACCATAACCTTTCAGAGGGAGTCAGGTAAACTCATTCTTTTACAAGATGTATTGCATGTACCAGGTCTAACAAAGAATTTGATCTCAGTTGCAATGTTAGAGGATAAAGGGTATGAAGTTGTCTTTAGAGAAGGGAAAGTTTTCCTTCGGCACAAGGCAACGAGACAAGTCAAGAAGGTTGGGATTCGAGCAAAGAATCTCTACAGACTTGAAGTAGATGGGATGTCTACGGAGCTTCCTATTGTTGGGAAGCGGGAGGAAGACATGCAATTGAAGCTTGAGAGGGAGCGGGTTTTGCATGCAGGTGATAGTGAACCTCGGGATGTGGAGCAGCCACAAGAGGATCATGGAGTGGAAGAGACCACTCATGCAGAGAAATTTCATGCCATACGGGCAGAGGGAGTGCATGCAGCTATACCACCAGGTATGAGGTGGGGCGACATGCATGAGTAATCCCATGAGGAGATTTCTGGGCAGATTCATGAGATGGTGTGGATCTCATGAGTTGAACCTGGCTACGAGGTGCCCACAACATGGCAGTAGCAAGATCAGTTGGAGTGATGCAGGCAGATCAAAGTGACAGTGTCGGATACTGGAGCGCGGATCAGAGTTGACAGCAAGTGCAAGAGTGCATGGGTGCAAGAGTTCAACAGTGCAGTGGAACTTGATGACATGTGAAGTTGGCCAAGCAGAATTCGAAGACTTTGATGATAGATGCTAGATGCATCAAGACTGATTGAGTTGTTTGGAGCCTATTCAGTTTCAGAGGAGTTGCAGAGCATATGCATGGAGTTGCATGGCGCTTGTGAAGGTTGCAGGGCGAATGCATGGAGTTGCATGTCGCATGCAAAGACAGTCCTTTCTTGTTGAGAGGGAGTGTTGAAAATGGCAACAAGAAACAGTGAAGGAGGCCTCCTGAAACATCTTTCCTGATCCTAGTTGGAAAGTGATAACCTAAACTAGGTGGGGACCACACATGTGATTTTTGTCGAAAAATCTATTTTTAGACTATGTCTATTTTTAGACATATGGAGCATGGTTCAGGGATTGCATGTATGAGATTCTTGGAGTATGTGTCATGTTGGTAAAAATAGATGGGACTCTATTTTTTAGGTCAAGGAGGTCAAAGGCTATTTTTAGACTGCCTCTCCTAAAAATATGGAAGTCAAATATTATTTACCCTTAATAATATTTAGACTATAAACAACAGTTTACTCTCTTGGAGCACTTCAGTTTGAGTCATGGAGGTGGCTCATGCATCTCACAGAGGAATCACGTGGTTCCTAGGGTTTGATGGCATCTTGCATGTTAGACTTCAGTTAGACTCATGTGGCAGAGTTTTGGTGGAGTTGATTGAGGAGTTAATGGAGGTGGTGTTCTGGTTAACTAGTTGAACTAGTTGTATTTAGTTTAACTGGCTAATACACTAGAGATGAGTTGTGTGAATTAAATATTACTTAATTCACTAATTATTAACTCATTATTCAACTAAAGAACACATCAGTTTAACTCAGTGCATGGACAGTTCAGTGGAGACCAGTGAAAGAGGTAGATGAAAGGGTGAGTATAGCTATCAGTTGGAGGATCAGTTTTGCATGGGATTTGCATAACACTTGGAGGAAATTACCAATGAAAATTGCGCAGTTGAAGCCAGTGAGATTCAAACCTGGATCTCTATTTAGACCAGCCTTGATTGCGCAATAGAGGCAGAGAAGTAGTGGGTGTGTTTTGAACCTGTGACTTGTTCAAAACCAAGCTAGTTTTTGTGTAGCTTTGGGAGATAGTACTGAGTGCTTGTGAGGAGTTTGTACTATGTATTTTCTACATGTTCTCTCCATTTATAATATAATATAGCTGGGGGTTTTCAGCTATAAGCTTTCCCCATACATACTGTGTTAATGTGTGTGATGATTTGATGTGCTATCGCTTCTATTCTTTCCGCATGTGACGATTAATTGTAGAAGAGATTATGTGTTATGCATGCAATTCTAAAATAGTGTGTGATCAGGAGAATCTCGGTGGATAACATATCAGTTATTCAAATTTCTACACAAATTACTTGCTTGATGAGTCCAATGATAACTAGACAAAAATATATTTCCAATGAGTTATCATGAGCTCAATTTGGAGTTGAGGAAGACCTTCAAAAGTTGACTGTAACAGCACTCTTCCTTGAGGCAGCCTCATTTTTCTCATTTTGACCAGTCTTGGGAGATTTGACTTTTGACAAGGAAAATGAACTCAAAATTGAAAAATTCTAGTTAGGTTGGAAATTAGACTCAATACGATTTCCAACGAGCTATCACACGCACAATTTTGACATCGGGAAGGCCTCCAAAAGCCTCCTGCAAAATGGAACGACGCATAGAAAAGTGGGCGCGACGCATTGGGTTTGTGCGTGGCGCATTGGGTTGGTGCGCGATGCATTGGGCCAGAACACAAGATTTTTGCCATTTATTTCACCCATCAGATTTTTCTCAGTCTCTCCTTGTTCAAGTGATTCAAATTCACTTCCTCATATCTCTTAACAAGTGTTTGGTGTTGGTATGAAATTTTAAATGCGAAAAACTCAAAATCCTACTCTCATGTTTTAAGATTGCTCCTAGGGTTTTAAAACTTGTTTTGTGCCAAAAAATTCCATTATCCACCTTGTTTTTTCCACCCCCTCACTTTCATCATTATAGCCCCTCTCCTATTACCTTATATCCTACATCATATCCCATCATTTTTTTTCTTCCCATTTCATTTGTGAAATATCCCAAAGCCACTCTTATCACTTGTTCCCATTAATCCCTATCCCTTAAACTCTATCATCCCTATCACTATCACTCTCCCATATAATTTGAAAAGAGTCCCTAATTCTCAAAGTTCCCAAACCCCACATTCCCCAAACATAATCAATTGAACATCTTCACATTATAAGCTTCACTTGATTGTATCATATTTTTCCCACAGTCCACTATACCCATTGTTCCATGTTTCCCACAGTCCCTCATTTGACTTTGGTACATATTTTGGCAATTGGAGACAAAAAAACCAAGTTCTCATTTCTCATTTTCAACAAAACAAATAAACACTTGACATATACTTTGCAACACCATGGAGATGGACACAGATTCGTCATATGACCGAGACAGTGACTTTACAACTGAAACTGCATGCACCAGGAGGACATTGAAACGGTGAAAAAGACCTGATGCACTCCAAATCTTGGCCGAAGATTCGTTGAATGAGAATGATACTTGATGTTGGACCTTCATCCCAAATTTTAGCAAATTTGGATAAAATTTTGTCAATTTTGTTTTTTTGGTCACAAAACAGATTTTCCTGCCCGATGCGTCGCGCCACTCGGCGTGCGCTTACGTTTGAGAGATCTTCTGGAGGAAAAATTTACATTTTTGTGTTCTTTATGATAAATTATGCATGCTCAGGAATGGCTGAGATATTTCATCAAGTTCATGGTGGTTTAAAGGGTCAAAAACACCTTGAAAATGGCCTTTCTGCCACCTTTTGCACGCACAGGAACCAATCTTGGGAGATTGCAGTTTTGGAGGGGCAAATGAAATCCAAATCCAAAAATTACACTTGGGTTGGAAAGTAGACAGGTAGGGATTTCCAACGAGCTATCATGAGATCAATTTGGACTTCAGAAAGTGCCTCAAAAATAGGCTCAAAGTGGCGCGACGCATTGAGTTTTTGGGCGCGGCGCATAGAGGACTTTTGCCTATTTTTCACTCTTCAGCTCAAAAATTTGCCCAGTTTTGACTAGTTTCACTTTTTCATATAATTATTGATCTATATTGATGTAACTTGATGACTATGATGTAATTTTGGCTCACATTTACTTGTTCTAGAGGATTCATTCACTAAAAAGTGAAAATTAAATGAATGGATCAGTTTCCTAGCATATAGAGGCAAGTTGTTTGATTGCCTAGATTTCAGTTCCTAGTTTAGAATTGGTTGAAACAGCTCCTAGAAGGATGAAATCTACCCCTAGAGGCATGGGAAGGGGTTAGTATGGTCTATATCATGTATTTTCTGAGACATTTTCAAGGTTGGACTCTTGGGAATAGTTTGGCACGTCATTGTATATTCATTACAGATTTTTGGCAAAGGAAAGACCAGAGTTTTGCAGCACTTGTTGGGATCCTTGTGGCTCTGAGTTTCTATGATGTTTTTATCCAGGTATTTGTAAGTTTCATTAATGTTTTATGTATTCCATTTCCCTTCTCTTTTCCTCTGAGATTAAACAAATGAGTAACTAAGGTAGAATTCATTAGTTTGCTGGTGCTCTCCCTTAAAATTTTCTTTAGTTTTATATGTTTTCGTTAGTTTGAAGAGGATCCTTGCTCCCTTTTTCCCTCTTCAGCTCCTTAGCATTCTTTTCCATCCATTCATTAAATCTAAGACATCAAATTCATTGCCTTCCCTGCCCCAACTTGAACTCTGCAAGAATTTGGCCTCATCCCCAAGCCCAAAAATTGTCTTTCCCTTTTTCCAACAAAAAACCCTAAAAATCAAAACAAATCCTCATATTTATATACCTAGCCTAAAATTAGCATTCATTTCAGTCATCTCAGACCCTATTGGTTATTTTAACTGAGTTTGACCCGGAGAGAGCCCTCTCCTGTTCTGGTAGGGCTAGCTACCAGACTGAGCGTGGTTTGATGTTACCCTAAACTCTGCCTTCCTTTCAGCCTAAGGTGGATTTGGGAAATAACATACCCCTAGGTCATATAAAATCAAAATTATCACTGTATTTTGTCTTAGCCAAGCTTATAAGTTTCAAATTCAGGAACAAGCAGAGTAGGAAGGTCCTATGTCAGAAGAAAGTAATCAAGTGAAATTTTCAAGTATTATCATCATGATACCTCAGGAAAGGTATCCAATGGTCAAAGACATTTTATCCATGTATCTCTACAGGGGTGTGTTGTGCTATACAACAACCCCCCATTTCATAAAATTTTTCTTTAGAAAACTATAATATGAAATGGGTCCCTTTTAGATTAAATTGGTATTAACTCATCATTCCTCTAAAAGGTCTGAAAACAAACGAAACATTATAAAACTTTTTGAGTTAATAAATCATCGGCAATCGGGAAAATAAAACAATCACAACAAAAGGCCCCTCTCCTGGCTCCGATGCGATATCACTATCGGCAATCAGGGAATGCGATATGAATACAATGAAACTCTTTTCCTTAAAAGCTCCCGATGCGAGTTAAGCGATATCGCTATCGGTGATCGGGGATTCTACAATAACTTAAATAAAACTTCCCAAGTCTTCCTCCGATCGCCGATTGCGATAAAGTCAAGCGCTACTTTAAAAAAGGATTGATATGGCTTCGGCATATTATATTAATTATTATTAAAAGCCTTTCCGCTTCCCAATAGTGATTCACTTGCGCCCAACCGCCAAATAAAAATCAAATCCACGCTTAAATAGACTATTCGGCAAATGAAGGATATAATGAGCATTTAACTAATTGACAGGTTTAAACGGCTAATTAATGAAGCAGTTATGCCTAAATCCCTTCAGAGATTATATTCGCAGGAGTCTTATGATTATCTTCCATTATTCATTGATTGACATAATTCTTCTGTACTTAGTTTTCACCATTTATTCTTCGCATTACGTTCATTTTATCTCTTCTGCAGAGCTTCTCTGCAGTAGCAAATTCAGACCAAATGGGGAAGAAATCTAAGAAACCTGGAATAGCTTCAGCTTCTGTGGTAACAGGACAACATGCCGTCGATCCAGGACCAAACAAAAAAGGATTAATCTTAGATACCACATGTCTTGGTCTCTGTAATACTATTTGGCAGAGCATTTACAACTTGATTGAAGCCGAGGAACCTCAGCAAACATCGATACAAGCTACAACAGGCTCAAGCCAGAAATCTGATGCTACTCTGAAAGATTTGGCTGATTCCTACCTGCACAGGGTAGCGGCTCGGGAGCAAATTCTTCCATATACAGATGTAGTGAGATGGGCCATTGAAGAAATTCCAATTACGAACATAATATTCTGCACTATTGATGGGAGATTTTTCGGTTCGTTTCAGCCTAATGATTTGAGACAAATGTACCATTTGCCCGAACTAGAGAAGAAGTATAATAAAGAATTCTTGGAGAAGTTTAGAGATGAAAATGAAACTGAGTCAGAGCCTATACGGGAATGGAGACAGAACCCAGTGAAACACAAACATGAGTCTTCGGGTAAGTACTCCATCAATTCCTTATGTTCTCCTTATTGTTATGCTGGAGCTATGATGTGTCGAATGTGGGGATTGCATGATTCTTCAAAATTTTCCATAGAGATGGTACCTTTGATGGAAGCAGCATGCAATAGTGAAATCATGGATTGGGGGAATATATTATCGGATAAGTTAGCAACTTCTATTCTTGACTTCAGAAACAAATCCCATGTTACTGATAGATTCATCCCTCCATTTTACTTTAGTGACTACATTTTAGATACCGTCTGTTTTAATTCTGAGTTTCCTGTGTTAGGGTGGAGATGGACTCCACAGGACCCCATGCCCATTCATATATATCACCAGAAATTATGGAAAGCCCATTATAAACACCACCTATATCAAGTCTGCAATGGATTCATGCTACCTATTTACTATGCAATTTTTGATAGACCTACTCCTAAGATCTCCTCTCAAGCAGAGATTGACTTGACAGCCTTAGGAACCTGGTTCGGAGAAGAAAAATTCACTTATGTAAGAATTTTCGGCAGCCAGGCCAGACCTCATGTCCTCCCCTTGTATATACCAGACAAACTTTTAGCTCGAGAGATAGCATATCAGCTTACATCCGCATCGGCTACAAAGACTCTCAGGAATTCAAAGAAGCAAGTCTGGCCTCCTTTCCCTCTAAGGTGTGGCTTCTATACTCTGCGTGATTATAAACACGCAGAGAAAGAGGCGGAAAAGATTAATATATTAAATCTCGCCACTCTGCCTAACAGATGCTTTGATCCGAAAAAAGGTCGTCTATAATGTTCTAGATCAGGCCAAACTCACTAAATTTGAACATAAGGAAGATGAGTTTGATGACCTATTCTCCTCGGCCTAGTCGATATTTCAGGTTTAAGAGATAGCTAAAATAAGATACCATGACGACGGGTTAGTTGAATTTAACAAACTTAGAGAGTAGAGGTTGCAAACTCTGCCTCTAGATTTGTTAGCCACTGCCCCGATGATACAACCAAGCGAGCCTGAGCAGCAGCTTACCAACAAACCTCCTGCTACATCCGAAATATTTGAAGAAGTCCAAAGAAGAGAGCAGGAGGAACTCCGAAGGTTAGAACAGGAAGAGGTAAAGAGGAAAGAAAAAGAGGAAGCACAGAGAAAAGAACAGGAGAGAATACGTGATCAGGAATAGGAAATACAGCATGAGTAGAGCAGCAAGGAGGTGAATGTCGACACTCAGATTGACCCAAGATTGCTCCAGGAATGGCAGCAATTTGATTCAATTATAAGCAATCTTGATAGCTCAAGGGATGCCGATACATCCAAAGCGGCCAATACACAGGATACAACATCAAAAAAGGTTCCAAGCAAAGGAACCAGTGGTTTATCCCCGACTACAGAATTAGAAATAATTCCCAAGGATCCTTCGGATCAAATTATTTTGCAGGTGGAGGATATTCCTCCATTGGATGTTTTCTATAGCCCAAAACACAAGGCTGTAATAAAGCGACAACGAAAAAGGAGAAGGATTGATCAACCTTCCCTATTCCCTGAACAAACAGTAACAGCCAATGTAGTGTGGAAGGAAGAATTCAACCCCTCCGATGACCTGACAAAGTTGTCCCAATATGCTGGTGCCTATTCGGCAGCCACCATGGATAAGGCATCAGAGGTGAGCAATTTGTTGAAAGAAAAGGATCAAGCGATCACTTCACTACAAACATAGCTATTGGAGGCACAACAGAAAGCAGATTCGGAAGCGATTCAGAAACAGAAAGAATTATCGGAGGCATTAGCAAAATTGAAAGCAATGAATGAACAGATGGTAAAAACAAAAGATGAGCAAATTGCTCAATTAACAGCTCAAATAGAGAAGTTCAAGAGTCTTCCCCAGCCTGCCAATTTCAGAGCAGAGGCAATACAGATTAATAAGGCACTAATAACACAAATAAGATTGTTGTGTCATGAAATTGCCCAAGTTGAACCTCTGTGCGACATAACAACATCTATAATAAACAAATCAGTTGATGCCAGGCAGGACTTAGAGCAAGCCGATGAGACTTTAACGGATTTTCTTACTTGGCATAACACTAATGAGGGACAGGCAGCAAACTTGCCTAAAATCTTAGAATCCCATAAAGAAATTCTATTCATGGAGTGGCAGTCCCAATTGATGAAAGCAGAGAGAGCGGTTTCTAGATGCAAATTATCTACGAACAATTTGATTGACTTGATTAACAATACTCTCTATTTATCTAACATGATCTCTCAATGTACACCAGGTAAATTATTATCAGCCAAGACATTGGAACAATCATGTTGTCAAGAGCTAGAAAATAATGGGAAATTGATCACAAGAATTAAAAGTTTAACTTGGGACACCTATTGGTTGTTCCTAGTAAAACCATACAGCCAGAAAGCCACCCTCAAATTCTTAACGGATGCAATCGGGTGTATCATTCCCGATATACACGATGCCACCTATGCTGCTCAAATCAATTCTCGTCTCAGCCGCCCTCAAGAAGTGGAACCAATGCTGGCAATATGCCAACTCAGGACAAAAGGCAAACAGCTAGAGTGATGAATCATGTTGCTGATTACCAGATTGCTGTGGGGGAGATATTCAAGATCGGGTTATACCAATTTAGTAGCATTTTAATTTTGTAGTTTGTTAGCTTAATTTAGTATTTATAGACCCTTTCATGTATTTAGAAAGGGTCGTAAGTTTTTGTATATGACTAAAACCTGAAGTTGCACTACTGTACTTCAGGCATATTTTTTTATGAAAACTGGACCAATTTTTCCAAATTTTGATAACGAAGCTTTTATGTGGATGTGCACTGCTGCCTTTATTTAAAAGTATTTCTGAGTCGGAAGAAGGAATTCAAATTGTGATTGACGTTGGGAAAGATTTGCAGCTCATATGGTACTATTATCTATGTCTGAATTTATTCTTTTTATGTAAATTTTTGTTTGATCATTCCTTCTATTATTGAATATATGAATGTGTTTTAACAGCAGTCTTTATACTTTCCACTACTGGATGTTTACAGTTTGCTATTATTCTAATCATTCATGTATTAGTAATATAAAAAGATAAGTGTAACAATGTTTTATCAATTACTTCGTTCAACTATTTGAACGAAGTAATTATTATTTAAATAAATGTCTTTGTTTATTGAATAGTGTCATCTATATGCCTATCGACGAACACAGACCACCAAACATTGCACTTAAGAATAGAAGCTTCCCGGGATAAAATAGTCATTTATGTTTTCGCTTATAGATTAAGTCCTCCATTCATTATCACTTATTAGAAAACCAATCATTCATCTACCCCTTTTATTCATTATTGGGAAACTGGTCCCATTATATCCAGTCAGAGCCACCATCCCAAATGGAAAAGGAGCTGTATTAAGGTCCGGACCGGGTGGTTATCCCCCGATGTTGATGTAACGATTTTCGAGGCATCAACAAGGTGCTATGGAAAGATGGAAATAGCCAGTTCTGAAAAAAAGGGACACTTCAAGGAAAGTTTTCAAAGCTGGAATAGTCGACTGTTGGGAAATAAGAGAAATGCAGATTTCAAAGATAAAGGAAACCTATATGATTCACACCTACAAACTCAAAGTGCCAAGAAAGTCAAAAAATCACCCATCATGGAAAAATGAGTATAAAGGTCGAGATTTTTCTACATTTAGCACTTCATATCAAATCACAATTCCATTTGCACATTCCTCCCGAACATATGGGCACAACTTTGAAAAACAGACTTATGAGATTAGGTGTATTTAGTTCTCTGGAAAAAGATTTCCAGCAGTTTTAGGCATCAAAGTGAAAGAGTATAAAAAGGGAACAACTGCCCTTTTTATGTCCCTATAGCCTAGACTCTAAAACCATCAAAGACACAGTCTTTACAGAGGAAGCTAAAGCTACTACAAAAGAGAGTTAACCTGAGAGACACAAAGCAGATATGTTGGAAATTGAAATATCTTACCTGCTCACTATCTTCACAGTAAATTTCTACAAAGAAGCCTATCTCACACAGATTGATAAAGGATAAAGCATTTGAATTAACTCCTTCATGATAAGCATATGGAAATCAATTTTTTTTATGAAGCTTCCTTCAATGACAAGCAGAGGGAAAATACATAGTTTTAAACAAACCTCCTTCAATGACAAGCAGAGGGAAAAGACTATTTTAAAAGGCCTCCTTCATCTGAAAAACAGAGAGGCAAAATTTTATAGTAACTGCCTTAAAAAAGACAAAGAAAGTGGCACCTCCTTCATATACAAGCAGAGAGTGCATGGTTTTCAAACTGGTTTCACTATTTGAAAATTTATAATTAAAAATACCTCACAGTGAAAAAGGTTTCAAAAATGTTTCATAGAATTTGGGTAGAAATGCAATAGACATAAAAGAGTACAGGGATCACTTCCTTCAATGACAAGTAGAGGGTGAAAAGGTGTTGAAATAAGTTTTTTCCTTAAAAATAAGGATGGAGGTCAAAATTTGAAAATTTTCAAAGCACAGAAATGACCCTTTCACCAAGAAGAAAGTAAATTAAACTTTCACACAAGGCAAAGCAGCCACCTTTTGTTTTTCTAAAAAAAAAAATAGGAAGGCAAAGGTTTAAATGAAGATTTTTTGAAAAAAGACAAAAGGAAGAGTACATTCCATAAAGCATTTCAAAAGTCACAAAATCCCTCGAAGGGCATATCTTATTCCCATTTTTTTGATTGGCAATAGAGGGAGTTTTTCTGGTTCCTCAGAAAATCCCTCATGCAGAAATCCTTGGTCGCGACGCGCCTATAGCATCTAACCACATAAGTTTACAAAGGACATTACATGAATATGCACTGGCGCGACGTGTTTCCTCCATTCAGTCTCCGCTCGGGCTTCCGTTCAGTCTCTGCCCAGACCCTCGTTCAACCTTTGCCTGGACCCTCGTTCAGCCTCCGCCCAACCCTCATCCAGCCTCTGCCCATACCCTCGTTCAGCCTTTGCCAAGACCCTCGTTCGATCTTTCCCTTTGTCCATGCTTCAAAAATTATTTCAGAGTTCTCAATAGCTCAAGATATGTTGTTTAGGTGTTCCCTCTTCATATATTGAGTTATTTGTTTATCTTATTTGTTTTATCAATAGCTGAAGATGATTTTCCAAAGTTAGAGGTTCTTATGCTTCTATGAATTGTTGGATTGTTTATCTTTCATATTTATCAGTTTGAGTTTTATTCACAGAGATTTATGGTTTTCCCTACCTCATGAATACCTACTTTAAAATTATATATGTTTAAGATCTCTTTGTCTTTCACAAACTTAATGTTTCATTTCACTTCATTTTCACCCAAAGAATACATTTACCTTGACTAAATTGGCCCTGTAGTAATACCTTGTCCACCATTTAGAGAGTCCTGACTTTATCTGACCCTATAGCCTGTTGATCCATGAACTGTTTTTATATTTGTCCTTTTTTATCAGTTTACCTCAAAAATCCCAAAAAAACAAACCAAAAACACTTAACAGCTAGCCTAAAATCAAACATACAAAGCGAACAAGTTCACATCCTTCGAGCCCTCTCTGAGTCCAGGAAGGCTAGGTCCTAGGACTCCAAAGATTGGTCTAATGTTGCCCTGTCATTTGGTTTACCAATCTGCTAAATCACAGGACTCCAACACATGGCCACTATACTCACCTCTGTCCCATCCTCGATGATTTCCACACCTCTCTAGTGCCAATTAGCCAATACAAGGCCAAGCACAATGAGTCCACCTCTCCCTTATTTGCACGTTTTTCTTCGGCAAAACTAGAGAACACGAATGCTCCCATTGAAATTCCTCCTCCTGATGTTAAGTTGATGGAGCCTTCGTCCACCATTTTCTACCTATCATCATCCATGAGACCCTCGGTGGAAGTCCCCTTGGAGAATTCCCCTGATGTTTTGCCTAACCTCCCTTCAGTGATCACCCTAGGCTCAACATCGGTAGATCCTTTATCTGCTTACTCTTTTTTCACCCCTTGTGACGATGTGAATGTGAACCTCTCTTCTCATGACGATGAGTCAGGTAGCTTCACCGCGTTAGGTGGTCTTTCTTCCACCAGTCACCCCATCTTCTATTACGATGACGAAATTATGGAAGTATTTACCACCCATGACTTTATCTTTCCCCCCTTACATCGAACCCATGCATTTGAACCACATACACCTTGTGGCCATTACATTGACAGCCATTAGGGGAATTTTGAGGTCTAAAATGGGCCTTCTAAGGAAAATGTACAATCAAAATTCACTTTATGAGAACCAATTACATTTTAGGTGATGACATCATACCTAATGGTTGAGGTGGCATTGCTTGAGTTAAAGGTACTTTCTTGTCACATTCTCAATGGTGGATAAAAAATCATGGTTAACCATAGTAGTGCTCTAAGTACTTTTAAAGTCATAAAGTAAAGTACTCATAATAAATGTCATTTCACACTTTTTGAATAAAATATTATTATTCTCATTTCATATTTTTTGAAAGAAACAATGCATATCCCTACACAATCTTCATGTATTTACACACTTTTCAATAAATATTATATTTGTATATTTTCAAATATTTATTTATAAATCAAATCAATTCAATATGTAATATAAAATTTATACATAAAACAATATATTATATGATATTATATTTATATAGTATATTAATTACATGTTATTATATAATTTAAATAATATAAATTTTAATTAGTAGTATATTCTATAATTAAGAATTTATGAATTTATATTTATATTTTATTTTAATTTATTTAAGTATACTTACAAAGGACAAATGCATTAGTTGTGTAATGATAATGATTTTTTCTTGAAAATATCATTCTTATTTATAGTCACATTAATAAAAAAAATTATTAATTTTATTTTAATACAACTTTTGAATTGAATTTAACCATGGTTACATGGATTTTGATGCAAAAAGTGAATTACGAATTCATAAATATTATTTTATTGGTTTAACTATTATTTTATTATTTCCTTAGGAGGCCCATTTTAGACCTCAAAATTTTCCTAATGCAATGTTTGGGTAAGGGGGCACCCATATTTGAGAGACCAGGAGAAGCAATTCTCCATAACTCTCCTATCACATCTAGTCGTGTTGACTCTAGTACCATCATTCTTTCCTATTTAGAAGAACCTCTAGAGTCCAATATCACTTCAGATCACTCTAGGGATGATACCCCTCATCATTCCTTCATCTTACATCAGCAACCCAGTCCCCTAGACATTGTTGTTGACCAACCTATGGGTTTTCTAGGAGAGCACCAGTTCATTATCTCCAAATCCTCTCTTTGGGATAGTGACACCATGTATGCCAACCCGAAAACTTAAGTCCATTTGTTTCATATATGCAGTACCAAAAGATATTGGTAATCCTCCATTCCCTCTCTCGAACTACATAACCATAACGAAAAAAAATGGCACACCACATCATTAAAATGTGTTTAGATTCCTTCTTTCTAAATACATTTTGGCATGACCATAACATGCCTGGGGGCACCTATGCCCCTCAACCATAAAAATCCTAGATCTCAGCCAAAACAGCACTGAAACCCCCTTTCTCTGACAAGTCACACTTTTTAGGCCATTTCCTGGGACAGGTCACAGTTTTCTGCCCAATACCTACTACCCAGGTCATAGATCAAACCCCAAAAAGTGCGACCTGGCCTATTCATGAGCTCTGGGGACCTAAACTGAACTTTCAATCCACTGAAATGAAAGAGTAGGGTTAGACCTCTTAACTGCAACTGATGGATCTCGATTCCAACGGTTGGTTTGTCCGCTATGATTGCTGCAAGATTTAGGGCCTTCTCTCCTCTCTACATTCACGACAAATCCATTTGCAAATGAGTGAATTTGGAGGGAAAATTCCTTATTAAAAGAAAAACCCCTGATTTTTCTTTCGCCTGTTGTGGCCAAATCGTAGCTCAGTTTGACAAATATTCTGCACCGTTGGAAAGCTCTCACCGAGCTCTCAAATGGGTATCTATTAGTTTTTTGTGATTTGACACTTCACTAGGACACATTTTATCCACAATGTGTCACTTCAACACTCCCCGAATTTATTCACTTGCAACACTTGTACTTGGGGCACCACTTTTCTTTCATACTTATCCATGCTTGTGTAAATTTTTGTCATGAGTAACCATCATATACTCATGTTTTTATGGTCCCCATTTAACCTTTTCTGTGTGGAAGCATCATCGAGTCGCCCTTGTTTAGAGCATTCAAATTGAGTCATCATCACATCCATGGAGTCTATCCCGAGTCCCTTTATATCCTGCTATATTCCTCCATCCTTCATTGCTTGGTTCCTCTCTCGTGTCGCACATTATGTCCTTCAGTCCCACTGTCCCCTATCCCTCGTGATATTGTGTCAGTCGCTGCCAGGTCATTCATGCCCTTTATGATGTAACAAGGGAAGTCGTCCATCTGCTACTCAGTACCCCCCATTTCATCATCATCCCTGGTGTCAGTCTATCAGTCACTCTATTATTATCTCTTGTGCCTTAGTTGAGGATCCCTTATTGCCTCACCTATGGTGAACCTCCTTCTGTCGACATCAGATCATTCATTCCAGAAGACAGGTCTAGAGGGTGGTGTACCTTGGTTCTAGCTTCCACTCTTGTTTGGTGCCTCGGATCAGGCAAAGTGACTCCTTATTTCCCTTTGACTTGATTGTTTCTTAGCTCCAGCTCCTTTCAGCATGATCGAGATCCATATACTTTATGGTTTAGTGATGCAGTGTATGATACCGGTGATTCCCGGGTATGTGTGAGATTTTTTCAACCATCATGAAGGGGTGGCCCTACAGGTAACCCCCACATGCCCGGATGACCTCTTCATTACAGCCTTTGATGCAGCTCCATAAATTTGATGATGTCAACCTCAGCCGCTTGCAGCGCCTTTTTGTTTTCATGTATCAGTCGAATTTTCAAAGCCCTTTCCTGTTTACAGGGGAATTTGGGTTGTATTTGTCTCTCATGTACTCAGATATTATTGTATAAGTCCTGGCTGTTATTCCAGACACAGTATGTATGTGGGACGCATTACCATAATTTTACCTGGCTCATGTTTATGTCAGCATGTAATATATTGTTCAGTCCCTTGTTTATTGGATGCATTATTCTTTGTACTTTGTCTCGACAGGCATAGGTATGCCTCCCCTGCCGCCTATAGCACAGGTACTCACTCAGAAAAGAGACTTGTCGCACCTGTAAGTCTTGCCTCCTCAGGGTCTAGTCCTTTAGCGCTTTGATCTGCCTTACATTTCTCTCTCTTTGACTTCCCCTTTGGTGTCTAGTGATTGAGTTCTTACAATGTACTTCGGTCATATGATTAGCTCCTAATTCTTGCACACTGATGGGCAACCAGTTACACTATTTTTTGGTCATCTAACCTGTTACTACTAGATGGACTTAAGTACACCATGTAAGACCAATTTTACCCTAAGTAAAATAACTTTCACTATGAAAAATAACTTAGTAGAACACCTATATTAAGTTGTTTATGGTCTAAAGAAGAAACCCCATGAGGAAATATTAAATAAATCCACATTTGTTTGATTTTCCTCAAGGAATAATTAGTTAAACAACAGTTTAATTAATATTCCTGGTCATATTTAACCCAAAACAGGAAAATTAATTAGATAAATTATTATTTATCTTATTATTTTCTAGGAATAATTATTTAAACCTTATTTAAATAATATTCCTTGTTAAATTTGACTAAATCACTCATAAATAGTTAAATAAATCATTATTTATTTAATTATTAATCAACCACATCCTTAAAATGATAAATAAATAATTTATTTATTTATTATTTACAAATAAAGGGATTTGACCCAAGTCAAATTCCTTTTCCCTCCAACAAAAATAATAAAATATTCTATAAAATTTGGATCTTGATTTGGTTAATAATATTTTAATTATGCGCCAATATCTAGACTAACTCAATATTTTGTTATAAATAGAAGGGTTTTTCCATTCATTCATCGCCTTTTGTTGCGTAAAGATCACCCTGGATCTATACTTTTGGTTTGACTTTGATCCACCATCATAGTCATATTTTGCTACCATTTTTGTCTGGGTTTTCTACACCATCAAGAGAGAGGAATTTTGGATCTGAAGTGCTGAGGACTTACAAGAACCCATCCCATTGAGGATAACTGGTAACACCCTTCTATTTTTCCTCCCAGGTGCCATTAATGCAAAATTCATTTAACATATTATTGTCTTGTCTATTGGATGCATGGAATAAATCTTGTTTTATTTATTGCTTAATGTCTTTTGATGCATAGATCTAGATTTTTGCAGCATTTATCTTGATCAAATAACTACAGATCTGAAGATATTGGCAGCCATATTTTGCTGTTAGGGTTGTTTGTTATGCGCAGCTAAAGTTGTCTTTTCTCACACACTTGCAATTAAGATTCATACTAACAGGATGGATGAAGGAATCTGAAAACTCTGCATAGGTGAACTTTGTAGACTCTTTCCTAATCAAAGAGGTCCAGAAAATAACTGAAAGAGGATTCCCTTCTGTGTCAGGCTTTTGAAGGGTTAATGGAAAATTATCTGCTTGAAAATACAAGAACATGTGGAAAAGGAAGGATGTGTATCTAAACACTCCTTCAATTGGCAGTTTAACCAATTGGTCATGAATATTGTCAAAAATATAGCCAACATGATCAAAGATAACAAATGGAGGTTGTCCTTGTGTGAAAATGGATAGGAAAACTAATATGGATTCATCTGTATTTTCATCAGTAAAGTACCGTAGGATGAAAGATAACATGGAAATTACATGCCTAGAACCCTCTAGAAATTTTGAAGTGGAATATGGAGGATTGATTTGAGGAATTTCCACATGTAAGGGCATGAATATTTGGAAGATTTGGAATCTTTTAGGAAATTCAAGGCCAATACACATCTTGTTAAGTGCTTCAATGGACAGAGGAACTGCTTGAGGATCAGGTTTGAGCTGTAACATTTGATTAATGGATTCAACAGTAATGGTGAAAACTACTTCTTTGTTGGCATTGACTATTGCTCTTTGCTCAGGCATATAATGATGATGGAATAACCTAATGATCTCTAGGCATGAGTGGGTAATTGGAACTACATATTTGGGCAAGTTTGATTCCCAAATTTGAACTTCTTCCACATTATCTAAATATTTTTCATAATTCCATTTGTGAAGTTCCAGCAAAATGAATTCTACAATAGGATCTGCTATCTTATATTCAACATCTGCTAATGGACTATGCTCAATATCTGCAATAGGGGGTTGTAGAGGATTTATTACTATGGCAGTCTTATAAGATGTAGCTGGAGGAGGTTTAGGCATTCTGAGATTTTTTGGACTACAAAACTCTGTTTTTAGGCTTTTCTGGCTACTTCTGCAAGATTAAATAGTTTGCAAAAGTATTTTTTTACTCTGACAGGGATTTATTTGATGAAAATAGGAAAAATATGGTCTTTCCTTGGGTTTTTCCTTTCAATTTTGGACTCTCAATAAGATTTATAGACTTTTACTAATTTAGAAACAAGAAACAAGGGTTTCTTGGGTTTTGTCAATGACTAATTGGGTAAAAAGTCCTTTGATATTAGGCACAGAGGCTTAGGCTATCTTCAGAGGGTTTCTAGGCTCAATTTGGAGTTTAAAGCAATGTGCAGCATAAACAGGGTTTTTTTCAGAAATTTTTACAGGGTTTGGTTTGTATTTTGGATATTTTAATAGGCTTGTTTGGGTGGATTCGAACTCTGAATGTATTTTTTTCATTTTTAAAGTCCTTTAAAATTGAAATAGGATTAATTGTTAGAGGAATAACTGTTATACACAGGTATTGGTTTTTGAAGATGTATCTGAAGGTTTTGAATATTTTCTATGGTGTCTTTTCGATCTATGGAGCAATGCAAAGGTCCTCGGTAATCTTCAATAGGTACAGGCTGAAATTTGAAGGCTTTTGGTATGAAAATGGTGGAAAATGCTTGCTTCAAAGTCGAAGTAGATTATACAGTGGTTACGCGCAGAAAGAGAGAAAATTAGTGCATTTCCAATGTTTTTTTTAGGTAAATTAGGGTTAATTGGTGCCTGCAATAAATGGCATTCATGTCAACAATGGCGGTTTTCGGGTTCCAAGGGTATAAAACCACATATGGTTATCGCGTTCGTTTTAGGTGGTAAGTAATTTTGGATGAAATGAACATGATCCAGTAAGAAAGAACCACATGGAGGAGGGAGAAAGTTTGAATACCATCCATTTCACGTAGAAATGAGATGGGGGATATCACACAAATTTATTTGCGATATGGTTTGCTAGCCATCGGATCATGAAGGACTCATGTGAACGATCAAGATCCACTTTGAGAGCTGCATCGAGATTTGGGAGTGGGGTCCAGGGTCTCATATATGCGGTGGGGTCAGTTATAAACTTCATGAATATGTGTTTATTAAATTTTAAACCTTAGGCTTATAGGATAGGTGAGGGGTAATAGTCATATATGTTTTAAAATTTTAACCAATGTTCTAATTACAGGCACGGGTTTTATTATATAGTATTTAAACGTTTTGATAAATGTTTAAAACTATACGGAGTGGGGTATTTTGTTTTATTTGATAAGTTTAAAAAAATGGGATAAGGGCGGGTTTTAATTCATCACATGGTTATTATAACATTGGATTAAACATTAAGTAGAGGGTTTTGTGGGTTATTAAAAATAAAAAGGAATTAATACTATATGGGAGGGTGTAGTTTTAGGGAGTAGATTGGTTAATATAAATAAAGCATAGCTTGTCTTTGTTGTATTTTTTCACACTTTGACTTAGGATAAATGCATTTTATGGGGTTTTAAATGATTTTTGAAAAGAAATGAAATTAGTTATTTAGGGTTTCACTTTTACTAAGTAAAAAATGGGCTTTTACTTAGGAAAAAGGGATTATGATTATGAATGAAGGATAAATGCTGATGAATATGGGTTTTATCTAGGAATTCAATATTTTTAACCAATCAGTCATCGAGCCTTGGGTCTGGTCCCAACAGAAGTCAGAGAAATTCTCTGAGCCTATTTAACTGATAGTTTAAAATACTGAATAATTGTAGGGGAGGGGAAATTGGTGATTTTTTACCGATGATGCTTTATTACATTCTTGCACAATTGCTTTCTACCTACCCATCATTATTTATAACATTTTTTACTTAATTTTCATGGGTGCATTTAATCTTGCAACCCTAAATCAATTTTATTTCAAAACATAAAAACTATCTAATTCTAACCTTATTTCATCTGAGGGCTCAGATTAAACTGTTGAACTCCTCGTTTATTCTCTATCTTATCTACTGATTTGTCAAGTTTATACTGTTTGACATATCTTTATTCTCTACGTAAAACATGAAATTCAAAGCATGAAAAGTTAAGATTAAGTTGTTTAACTGATCATGGATTATGGAATTTATTGACAATCTGCACATAATCATTATTCTTGCAGTAAAGTAAATAGTAGTGGCATTTTGACTTGCTCACTTTCAGGTCTTATTTTATCTCTTTTTTCTTTTGGGGTCTATTTTTTTCATAATTCCTTTTCTCATTCTTTTAGGAATTTTACCCTCTTTTCATTTTTATTATTTTTCATTTTCAAAATATGGGAAAACAAATTGCAGAAATCAAGGTATGTACATATTTACAAGACTATCAAAGTCAATTAAAAAATTATGAATCCTATTATTATAGGACCCTAACACCTTCTAATGCTATTGTGGGGTCTCTATTCTTCTTTTATTTGGATAAACTATTGGAGATTTAAATTCTCCTCGAAAGCCCTTGATTGAGATTTGTACTTCGCAAGATAATCACTTAGAGTCTCACGATCTAAGTTTCCTCCATCTCCATGTTATTCACCTTCCTCTTCTGAGAAAGCGGACATAGTAGATTGTTTTGGAGCTCTATGAATTAGTGGTTTCTTCTATTTTTGATAGGAAGTTGTTGGACCTTCCTCATTTTGAAACCTTCTTGAGGTCTCCTTTTGCCTCTCCCTTCTCATTTGTTAGTCCTCCTTGGAGATATCATGCATAGATATCAAAATAAATGAGGAAAAAATTACTCCCTCCATCATTATGGATCTCTTCTTCTTGTGTCATAAGATGTATTTCCCACAATTTTAGCTAGAGATCATGCTTTGATACCACTGTAATATCCCAAAAGGGAAAAGACTGGAATTTAGAACATAAATTGAAAATGCAGTGATACATCAACACATAAATATGAGAGAAGATCATATATCCATTCTATTAAACATTATATCAGAAAATGTATACAAGATCTTGAGGAAAAAGTCACTCAAGTTAGGCCAAACAAACCTCTAGAGACCCAGTACATAAAATATGAAGAACAACTGCTATACAAGAATGCTAAAGGCTAATAAAACACAA
Source organism: Pinus albicaulis (assembly GCA_034641835.2). Taxonomy (NCBI): domain Eukaryota; kingdom Viridiplantae; phylum Streptophyta; class Pinopsida; order Pinales; family Pinaceae; genus Pinus; species Pinus albicaulis. The sequence continues at coordinate 1,611,619,942 of CM076584.1, read as the reverse complement.
TTTTTGTTGGTTTTTACTGCTGCTATAAATGTAAACACATGGATCTTCTAATACGGTTCTTAGAAAATGTCGAGATCAAATATCTAGGCTTTCTAGCACTATTCGAAGAAAACCTAGGAAGGTTTTCCGAAAATACTCAAAATGCAGAATATACAAAATGTGGCCCTAGGGATGAATAATTCTCTACAACTAGAACATTAGTGGGAGGTGGCTGATCTAATATGACAATGGCTGATATCCCTCCTCAAAACCTTACCGGATGAAGGGTTGATCCCCTCACTAGAAAATAGGGTCAAGAGCTTGGGTACTTGACCTCCCACTGCAACTGCACTGCAAAATAACACAGTTTCTAGAGGAGACTGCATTGTGGGTGAATGTTGTTACTTGGCCTGATGCCGGATTGTAGAATAAAGATATAATAACTTCCTTACTAGCCTCCCTAATGAAGGGCTTCTCCCTCCACTGGAAAACAAGCTCAAAAATTGTGTCTATCAACCCTCCATTGCTACTATTCTGCAAAACAACACAATCCTGAAGGAGACTACGCTGTGGATGAAGGCTGAAACTTGGCCTGAAGTTGGATAGTGGAAATGATGCTCAATGAACCTCTCTTTATTAGGCACTCAAAGTCCCTTAAGGATGAGGGTGGGATTTCCGCTCTAAAACACCCGTGTGATAAACAACATAACAAACTTAGCTAAAAAACTGAATCATGCAAAATGTCATAAAATACCAATACAATATCAATATTATGAATGCCTTATATGGATGCCATCCTCTTCCTCATATTCTTGGTGAAATTTCAGACATTAAAGAAGCTACTCTCATGCATACATCATCCTCTATGACTGCGTTGTCCTCCATTAATCCTCCACTATCTCCATAACAACGTTGTTCATTTGGTCAACTTTGACCCTGTCCACATGCTTTAGCCCCTATTCACTCCTAAAAGTTCTTTATTCAATTGATACAATGATCCTCATTCACATGAGAAGTGTTTTTATTCCAAATAATGATATTTATGGGTCTCTCTACCCACTTATTCACCTATCTTATTATCAAAAGAAAAAATTAATATTCCAACTAGTTGAAAGCTAATTAGGAATATTACATCCTATCAGGTGTATCCAACCATTTTACACCTTTGAATGTGTTATCTCGATCTAACATATATCATTATTTAGGTCTGTTGTCCTATGCCCCATTATTCCTTTCCTCCTATCCATGATTGATTTTTTGTTTTCCCTATCTATACAAATCCGATAAGATTTGAAGGATCATTGCATTAACCTTGGATTACTTTTCCTGATATTTGGAAAGTATTTCCCGTTAATAAATTATCCTATCATTATCTTCCTTTCTATTTCTAATTTCTTCCTTCAATATTCTCAGTTTATCTAATATATTAGGAGAGTAATCATCTCCTTGTTGTTCAGTTGGTCTATAAGGAGAGTCACATGAATTGTAATCCACCATTTTGCTCGTCATCTATGATCTTCTACTTCTTGCAAACATGCCATGTTAGATAAACCAAATATAAACATAATAAAAATCATACCTCAGTGAAGTTCAGGGGAGTATGTCTCATATGCACAAATCAATCCAGATTAGCACAACATTTATACACATAATGAAATTAACATACCAATCATCTCAACATCAACATCATTGATGAGCTCCATAATTAGGTACATTTGGAGGGCTTATGATCTGAAAATGGTCTGGATAACTTGTATGTATTTCAAGAACCTACCACTCAGTTTAAATTAAAGTGATCTAGCTTGTACTTGACAATTTTGTGGAATTATTTACTTGAAAGTGGTGTATGAATTTTTACTGTTTATGTGTCTTAAATTCATTTTTTCTTTTTATAATTTAACATGTATTACAACAAAAATATGCAGCAAATAATCATTCAAAAACAACAGCAATTTTAATCTAGGATTTCACCCGAAATCTTGTGGGCTACGTCTCCTTTGAGCTTTGTCATCATGACTCAGCTCTTTGGGATTATGGTAAGTGTTTTTTACAAAGTAAATAATTAATTCCAATGAATAAAAAAATGATCCAAAGGACTTAAAATACCATTTAAATCCCTCTAATGGCTTTCCAAACTTTGTAAACAACTTTAGGCTCTTGTTGACATGATTCCTTCTGTTGGTGCACTAAGCTACTCTGAGCTTCCAAATGGCACAAGCTCCCTCAGAATTTTGTTTCTGTCACTGAAACCACTAATTTTGTATCCAATATACATCATAAATAAAATACCAACTGATAAATTTCTCAAATTGAGCACTTCATTCCCAAAATAGGTTATCCTCCACAGTTTACCCAGGGATACCCAAAACTCCACATCAACTTTTTGAGCTCTATAAGTTATCAAAATGTTCTGAAACCACTTTCATTGGTTCCAAAATGACTTAAATAGTCAATATAGAGTTTTTTTTCATAAAAATTGGCCTCTGGCTGCTCCGGTTTCACCTCAATCACCTATCGGTACCCCCTGGCACTAGGGTCAAAGAAAACTTCTCTGTTGAGTTTTCGACCTCTAAAATTATTTAAAATTTCTAAAAAAATCTATAAATAGATTCATAATTAGTTTTTAATCCAATAATTACCACTGGTTCACTGCAAATGGTCTCAAACAACTCTTTCTAATCCCTGCGCTGCTGCTGGCCAAAGCTGACACTAATGGCCCCTGGAACTTTACTGAAGATTTTAGGCCTTCAAACATTCCCTAAAGGATATGAAAACCATTTCATAATATTAGTAACATATTAATTATCCAATTTAGACTATTGAAACTCTGGAAAAGGAATCTAACTTCCCTGGTTAGGCCTCAAACTGAATTTGTCTCATGGTGTCCATGATGGCTCCTTCATCTTCCCTGAAGAAAACGCTACTGAATATCACCTTCATTCAACCGGAAACCTATCCCAAAGTGTTCAAGAGGTCGAAGAGACCGAAAATTGACTAAAATTTCGTCCAATTCGGCTCAATAATGTGAGAGTTATGACCAAAACAACTTTGCCCGAATTTCCTCCACTAAATGTGGGGCAACTGTTAGTTAACTCCACTAAAGGTGGAAGTCCGCCTAAATTTGGGAGCGCCTCCAGAATATCCGCCATATTAAAATCCACTTAAATGAAGCTTAATTATATATTAAACCTGAGATTAGGCTCCTTAATCACTCTTAACATTAAGCTCCCACAATGGTCATATGATGAGGTTCCATGGGAGGAGGGTTGGCCCCTCAATGCTCCGCTAGACCCACTCAGCATTCAAAATGTAATAAATTATTCATATGATGTCCATTTTTCAAACCTTTTGCAACAAAAAAATTAGGAATACGATACCTATGCAACCATATTGGTTTCAACCCAATCCTATAACTTTGAATTTTGAGCTAATCCTTAGATCCTTGATCCAGTTCTAATCACACCTCCAAAATGAGAAGCTTTTGGACCCCAAAAGCTCTCTTGGACTACTGAAACTGATCTATATAGAAAATGAGAGTACTGCACCCTCTTCTCTTCAGCCTCCAAACACTTGCCTTGCATGGCTAGTGACTTTTAACCACAACTAGAAAGCAATTCACACTTCCCTTCATTGATGTGCTTATCCTCTTGTCAAGAGCTGCCATTCTTGCACTCACTCAGAAAATTTCTGGCGAGAAATTTTTAGAAGGAATCTGAACATTGTTGCCTTGATCAATGATCCAAGGTGGCTCAAACATAATTCGTGCAACATGCGACATCAACAACAAGTCGTCATCAAATGTGTTATACAATTGACACAAAATCAATGTAAAAAGTGTGCAACACAATCGACACAAGTCAACAAACATGTGCGACACAATCGACACAAATCGATAAACAACATGATACATCTTGACAAACACAAGTGCATGTATCAATGTACAATGAACCTATTTACATTTCGCTATTTACACATACAACTTCCATGCACATGTGCACCTTCAACTCTTCCTTTCAAGTACCAACAAGTACATAATCCCAAAAACACGTGGGTGACTATAAGAGCTGAAATAAAAGATATTGCTACAATACAAGTGAGTATCATACTCATCTTTTTCACCTCTACGAAAAATTTTTTCAACAACAAAGAAATTCCTTCAACTGAACCACATTTATATGCAATCTTACATCAAACTTTTTAACAGAAATACATGCATACAACCGAAATGTGCATATGTACAAAGGGGTATTTCTTACTGTGTTAAGAAGTCCATCCACTTCTTTCCAAGCCACCTCCATGGCAAATTTTGCTGATGCGACGCTTCTTCATATGAATCTTCCATTTTCACATCAATAATGGAATCCATAGTTCCACTTGCGCCAATCTTTTTGTCCTCTTACTACATGTGCTTTGGACAACTAGTTGGATGCAAAGTCCAACAATGAGAGACATCATGTCCCTTCTTTTTGAAATATGTGAAAAACTTGTGCACCTTATTTTAAATTTGTCTTTGCCTCATCTGCTTCCTGTATGTTTTCTTCCTCATCCAGCATCTCGAAACATCATGGTTAAATCGACCACAATATGTACAGCAAATATTTCTTCCATTTAAGCATGAAAAATTATCATGCCTTGCAGAAACACAATCAAATTTATCATGAAAATATTTATACCTCTTGTGCTACCTTGAATGTTCATCCTTTTTGTCTTCATGAGAAGATGAACTAGTAGAGGCTACAACTTTCATTTGCAGACTAACATCACCATTTTTGTTTGGAAAACTGTGTGAACTTGCATGCTCACCATAAGCTGCATGTTTACCATCTTCTTGCTGCATCAAAGGCTTAAAGAAATGGCAATCATATTTGAAACAAATTTGACATATTTGCATCTTAGAACTTGGAATAAAGGTTCTCTTTAAATTAGCCTCACATGCTTTCATGTTTTTAGAGTCTTCACCATTAAACTGCACATAACCAAGACCAAGATTCTTGGGTCGTTCCTCAACAAGAACAGGTTAAACCATGCCTTGTGCATGCTTACCTAATCCCTTGCCTTCATAGCCCATTTTAATCATTAATTTGGACCCTATTCCCCTTGTATTTTTTTCGAAAGAACCAACACATCTTTCTAATGTGGAAATTGAAGACAAGTTAGAATGGATTACCTCTTCCTCATGCATTTTCTTGGTAAAAGCCTCTTGGGCTTGATGGAGTTGCCTCTCCATATCATGCAATCTTAGAAGAATTTCTTCCTTCTCTTCCTTCATGGCAAAAAAATATTCATGAAGTTCAGTGTTTTCTCATTTATCCTCAAACAAAATCTGCACCATGTCCTTCAAACAAAATCTGCACCATGTCCTTCAATATAATAAAGTCACGCTTCATATCATCATCAAAGAATCTTGCAAATGAGGAAAATTTATTTGTAGAAGTTGTCATTATGATGTCAATGAATAAATTAACTTCAAAAAAGTTCTCAAATCTTTCAAAATAAATGACAAAGCTTTTTAACCAAATGGCTATAAAGATAAACTCTTATTCAAGCAGCCAAACAACAAACAAACTCCAAGAGCTTCTTAACAAACAATCATCAAGAGGGTTTGTTCCAAAAGTGACCTTGAGGTCCCTTGGGGTAACGAATATGCCTTAATTCCTTTTCTTCCTTTTTTTTCCTCTCCAGGACTTAGCTAATCAGTAGCTATCCCCAAATCTCAAGCAAACTCAAACAACAATCAGTTTGCAAACAATAAAACAGTCAATCTTTTACATTGTTTAAACACCTTTCAAGCTATACAATCAAGAAACTAAGTGCTCTGTCAAGAGAGAAAATTTTCTCTGATACCAACCTGATCTGAAAATGGTCTGGATAAATTGTATGTATTTCAAGAACCTACCACTCAGTTTAAATTAAAATGATCTATCTTGTACTTGACAATTTTGCGGAATTATTTACTTGAAAGTGGTGTATGAATTTTTACTGTTTATGTTTATTAACTTCATTTTTTATTTCTGTAATTTAACATATATGACAGCAAAAAATGCAGCAAATAATCATTCAAATACAACAACAATTTTAATCTAGGAGTTCACGTGAAATCTCGTGGGCTATGTCTCCTTTAAGCTTTGTCATCATGACTCAGCTCTTTGGGATTATGGTAAGTGTTTTTTACAAAGTAAATACTTAATTCCAATGAATAAAATAATGATCCAAAGGAATTAAAATACCATTTAAATCCCTCTAATGGCTGTCCAAATGTTGTAAACAACTTTAGGCTCTTGTTGACACGATTCCTTCTGTCGGTGCACTAAGCTACTCTGAGCTTCCAAATGGAACATACCCCCTTAGAATTTTGTTTCTATCACTAAAAATACTACTGCTATATCTAATATACATCAGACATCAAATACCAACTGATAAATTTCTCAAATTGAGCACTGCATTCCCCAAATAGGCTATCCTCCACTGTTTGCCCAAGGCTGCCTAGAACTTCACATCAGGTTTTCGAGCTCTATAAGTTCTAAAAATGTTCTAAAAACACTTCCATTGGTTCCAAAATGACTTAAATAGTCAATATAGAGTTTTTTTTCATCAAAAAATACCTCTAGCTGCTCCGGTTTCACCTCAATCACCTATCGGTGCCCCTTGGCACTAAGGTCAAGGAAAACTTCTTTGCTGAGTTTTCTACCTCTAAAAGTGTTTAACACTTGTTGAAACCTCTTTAAATAGAGTCGTAATGAGGTTTTAAGCCAATAATTACCACTGGTTCACTGCAAATGGTCTCAAACAGCTCTTTCTAATCCCTGCACTGTTGCTGGAAAAATTTGGCACTAATGGCCTCTGGAACTTTACTGAAGCTTTTTGGCCTTAAAAATTTCCCTAAAGTATTTGAAAACCTTTTCATTAGATTCAGAACATCTGAATTATCCAATTTAGACTATTGGAACTCTGGAAAAGGACTCTAACTCCCTTAGTTAGGCCTCAAACTGAATTTGTCTCATGGTGGCCCTTATGGCTCCTTCATCTTCCCTGAAGAAAAAGTTGTTGATGATCACCTCCATTCGACCTGAAACCTGTCCCAAAGTGTTCAGGAGGTCAAAGAGACCCAAAATTGACTAAAATTTCATCCAATGTGGCTCAATAATGATATATTTATGACCAAAACAACTTTGCCCCAATTTCCTCCACTAAATATGGGGCAACTGTCAGTTAACTCCACTAAAAGTGGAAATTCGCCTAAATTTGGGAGTGCCTCCAGAATATCCGCGATATTAAAATCCACTTAACTGAAGCTTAATTAAATATTAAACCTGAGATTGTGCTCCTTAAGTGCTCTTAACATTAAGCTCCCACACTGGTCATATGATGAGGTTCCATGGAAGGAGGGTTGGCCCCTCCGTGCTCCGCCGGACCCACTCGGCATTCAAAGTGCAATAACTTCTTCATACGGTGTCCATTTTTCAAACCATTTGTGGCACCGGAATCAGGAAGATGAGACCTATGCAACCATTCCAATTCTGTAACTTTTAATTTTGATCTATTCCTTAGATCCTTGATCCAGTTCTAATCAGGTTAATTGTCACCTTTTTTCCTTCTTAAGTCTCTTTTTCTCACATTTAGTTATATTATGGTCTTATGTTGCTAGTTTAGATGGTGATTAAGGATTTTCATACTTTCAAATGCCTAACATGAGTTAAATGCAGGAAAATCATAAATATATTGCATTTTTATGAATATTTTTCCATAAAAGCTTGGAGTAGACAACAAGGAGAGATTATAGGGGGGTTTTCCACCTCCTTATCTACCAAAGGTAGCTACGGGATCCTCGAAATTCCCTCCAATAGCTCAAAATCAAAGGAAAAGAAGAAAATTCAAGATCAAGTGCACCAAATCTACACTTCACTTGCAATCAAAGTGGACACATCACCTGCTTTCTAGGGAGTTGTTGGTAGCTACCCTCTAGGTTAAATAGGGCTGAGCAAGAGCTCATTAGGATTCATACTTTGAAGGAAACTAATAGACTTTTAGCTCTTGTAATAGGTTTTTTAGACTTTCATGTTGATCTAATGAGACTAGTTTCTGCAATAAAATGAGCATTCAAGTTGTGCGTCACTGATCTAGTTTCAGAGGGCTAGGCTTGTGGGTTAGGGCCCAATCCATTGGCCTTAGTCTCTCTTGTGTATTCATTATTTACTTTTATTTCATTGTAGCTAGTTTTATTATGAGTATTTAGCTATTTTTCTTACTTTTAAATTCATTGTTTTTAGTTTGCTTCCATTTGTCTTTGTTGTAGATTAAGCTTTCTTACATGTTGGAAGAATAGGTTATAAAATCAGAAAGTTGTGTGTCAAACCTCCCTCTCTCATCTCTTTCATTGGAGCTTGAGGATGGTAGACCTTCTCCACAAGCCAAAATTGATTTTTAGTTTATGATTTCTTGGAATGAATAGTTAGGTTATTTTAATGCCATGAACATGTTTAAAATGCTGAGTGATATTTCCATTTGTAGGCTAAAGTATGTTTGCTTTCCAAATTCAGCTCATCTTTTCCATTTCATGCATCATGAATTTGTCAATATTTGTTGCATGAACAAGTATTTTCTTTAAGGTTCAAGTAGCACATCAAAGGACAACTTCACCAGCACCTTCAGCTTCATTTATCACCCTTCATCAGCCTTATGTTCATCAAAATCACCATTAGCCCTGTTTTCATATTTTTTTCATCTTCATACAGTGAGTAAACCATAGAGGTGAAAAACATACTTCTCAATAGGTTCTGAGCTTGGCCAAGGGTTTGGACACCTTCCACTCATCCAAACACACCTTCACTATGCTTTTCTCACACATTTTTGGCCTCAGATTTCCCTCAGACTGTTTCTTGTAGCAATTCAGGACTTTCCTGTAGCAATACAGGAACCTGTAGCACCACTTGTAGCAGCACCATTGGGCCCCTCCTTAAGCCCAGAAACCACCATCCACCTCATCTAAACCTCCCAAAACCACCCAAACACCTTCAGCCTTGCACCCTATTGAAATTTGGTACCGGAGGACAAGTGGTTCTCTAAGGCTTTGATCTTTGGCCTAGGGAAAAGTGTCCAAAAGAATTTAATTGTTCTCCTAAAGTGACTTTATAATTTTTATAAAGTCAAATCTAATTTAAAAGTGACTTAAGTGATAAATTTACTAAAGTGACTTTATAAAGTTATAAAGTCAAATCTAATTTAAAAGTGACTTTAAGTGATAAAGTTACTAAAGTCTAATTTTAAAGTGACTTTAATAAAGTCAATATAAAATTAGAAAGGAAAAAGTGACTTTGAAAATAAAAGACTAAGTGGGTCTTTATTAAAGTGGGGTGAATTAAAAAATAGAAAGTGAGATTTAAATGAGCATTTAATCTCAGCCCTAGATCTCAATCTATTTCACCCATTGGATTTAGGGATTCCCCAAAAGTCACTTAGGGTTAGGTTAAAGGAGGAAAAGGAGGAAAAGGTCATTCATTCTTTCATGAGCAGATTGGGAGAAGGAGAGCAAGAGAGCAAGGGAGATTTTTGGGCAGTGAGGAGAAGGAGGCAGCAGCTTGGCACGCATTCCAAGGCAGCATTTCAGCAAGACATTTCAGCAAGACAAGTTCAGCAGATTTAGCAAACAGCAGGCAGATTTGTTGAGCACGGTTTTCGAGAAAAGGAGGTTGTACAGCAGGGCCGTACAGCAAGGTTGGGCACAGATTTCGAGGTAGCAAAGGGGCTGTTTTATTTGGCATGTTTTTCTAGGCAGGCCATACATCAAGTGGATGTACCTTTGCACGAAAATCAAGGCAGATTCCGTACAACAAGTTTTTGCTATCTTTTGGCACGAATTTCGAGGTTCGTACAGTAGCATTTATTGTTGTTTTGGCATAGATTTCGAGGTGGACGTACAGCTGCATTTATTGTAGATTTTTGGGCACATAAATCGAGAAATCCGTACAGCATTTATTGCTGTTCCTGTTTTGCTATTTGTACATTTTCCGAGGCAGTGGTTAAGCACGGAAAAAGAGATAAGTTGTAAAAGTCTGTTTGCTGATTTTTATTTTGCTGAATATTTCTCTCACTGTAAAAAGCATTTTTCCAGAAATAAGAAGGAGCTTTCGAACTGGTTTTCCCCAAGAGTTGTAGGGGGTTTTTCCAGGGTCACCTTGACCAAAAATTAATGTGTTATGATGTGTTGAATGGCTGTTTGTTACTGCTGTTTTTTTATTTCTGCATTTTCCAGCATTTTGAAAAATTTCCAGAATTTGTGTTTTCAGCAAAATTTATTTTCTAGTTGTTGAATGTATGGTTATGGGAAAGGGCATTTAACTATTTTGGAGTAATAAGGTGAAAACTGAAAACCGGGGTGGGAAACTATAAATTTCTACATGGTATCAGAGCTTGAGTGCTGAAGGGCAGTTTGGGACAGCAAGGAGGAAAATTACAGCCTGCTGATTTTTCACTCAAAAAATTCCAGCAAGCTGATTTTTCACAAACAGCAGATTTTTACCTTTACTACAGCAGTGTTATTTTTCAGTTTTAGGACAGCAGGATGTCATTGGGACTGAGGGTGGAGGATAGGTTGGATGGGCATTCCAACTACAACATTTGGAAGGAGAGAATGCAGAGTATCTTTGAGGAGGCAGAAGTCTGGGACATTATGGTGCATACCACACAGAACCCTGTAAATGTGCCTACTGATGCTACTCAGTTGGCAGCATATAATAAAAAGAACAACAAGGGTAAGAGATTGATTCTAGACGGAATCAAAGACTATTGCATTCCTCATGTGAGAGGGAAGAGAAATGCTCATGAGACGTGGACAGCATTGTCCAATCTCTACCAGAGTACCAATGAGAACCGGAAAATGGTCCTGAAGGAGAAGCTGAAGACCATTAAGATGGGTAATGATAGTGCAACTGGATATCTCACAAAGATTACTAATGTGAGAGATGAGTTGGCAGCGATTGGAGAGGCCATTCCACCCACTGAGTTGGTGCGGATTGCAGTGAATGGCCTCCTTCGTTCATGGATGAACTTTGCTGATGGGGTTTGTGCACGTGAGACCCTTCCCACATGGGAGAGGTTTTGGGATGATTGCATTCAGACAGAAATCAAGAAAGGTCAGCTTGGGGCAGCCAAGCCAGTTGAGCAGGATGAGGATGTAGCACTGTTGGCAGGACGCAAGAAAGGCAAAGGGAAGAAGCAGGCTTCCACAAGCAATTGTGGGGGCAAAGGCAAAGGTAAAGGTAAACAGGATAACACACAGAAGGACTATTCCAAAGTGAAGTGTTGGAATTGTCAGAAGATGGGACACTATGCAGTTGTGTGTCCGGAGAAGAAGAAGAAGAAGGGGAAGAACCAGAGTATGGTAGCTTCAGCAGAGGTTGAGGACTTTGCAAATTTCTTTGACCGGGAGTTTGGGTTCATTGCGTGTGAGTCTTCTAGTGCAGGATTACCTGCCACACAGGTTCAAAGGGAGCATGCATTTCCCTCGATTAGCGGAGCATCTTCGGGTATCTGGTATGTGGACAGTGGGGCTTCACGTCACATGACAGGAGTCCGTGAGTACTTCTCAAAGCTTTCAGAGAGTGGCACTGATGTAGAGGTAGTACTTGGTGATGACAGAGTTGTTAGAGCAGTCGGTGTGGGAACATTGATATTTCAGAGGGAGTCTAAACCTCCCTTGAAGGTGTCAAATGTTCTTTATGTGCCAGGAATGAGGAAGAACCTCATATCTGTCTCAGCTTTGGAGGACAGAGGATATGAGGTACTGTTCAGGGGAGGATAGGTGTTGATGTATCCTAGAGGCACTCCAGCTGATTCAGCTAGAGTGATTAGTGTACGCCATGCAAAGGTGTACAAGTTTGCATTTCAGTCCCTTTTGGCATTGAGCAGTAGCACTGACAGTAGAGCTAGCAGTTCTGAGCTATGTAATATTTGGCACCGCAGGATGGGGCACATGTATCATGGGGCCTTGAGGAATTTGCGGGAGATCACTACAGGTGTGCCAGATTTTAGTACTGATCACTTTGATACTTGCAGAGGATGTGCGATGGGCAAGTTTGCCAAATCCCCTTTTCCCAACAGTGACAGCAGAGCGACTGGGATACTTGATTTGATTCATTCCGATGTGAGCGGTTGGATGTCTCATGTTTCCTTGAGTGGATATGAGTACTATGTGTTATTCGTTGATGATCACTCCAGGAGGACCTGGATTTATTTCTTGAAGACCAAGAGTGAGGTCTTCAAGCGGTTTCAGGAGTTCAGAGCTCTTGTGGAGACACAGACAGGTCGGAAGATCAAGTCCCCGAGGTCGGACAATGGGGGAGAGTACACCCTTGGAGAGTTTGTTGACTATTGTGCGGAGGCAGGCATTAGGAGGGAGCTCACTGTTCCTTACAACCCCCAGCAGAACGGGGTTGCGGAGAGGAAGAACAGATCCATCAGAGGGGCTACCAAAGCCATGTTACATGATTAGGGGTTGCCATTGTTTTTGTGGGCAGAGGCCTACAACACAGCCGTTTATTTGCAGAACAGGAGTCTGCATCGTGCCTTGGGGCACATGACTCTGGAGGAGGCTTTTCTGGGAAGAAGCCTGATATGGGTCTGTTAGGTCTCTGTAATAAGCAAGATTGGCAAAGTCCGATCACAGAGTTAACATCATTTCAACCAACTTTGGGATTCTAGGATCTAGCCCTCCTGAATCCGGAGAGGGATCTCTCCAATATGTACAAAGATGGAGCACAGAGGAAAGTTGTTGTCAGACGGGATGTGAAGTTCGAGGAGGACAGGGCCTTTAGGAGGTCACGGGAGTTAGAGTATCTGGATCAGCCAGACCCTCAGCAGCAGTTGAGTCAGTCACAGGGATCCAGTGGGCAGGGATTAGGAGGATCCGAAGGTACATCTTGGGTGACGATGTCAGTCAGTGTGAAGTGGCTCGCAGAGTCGAGGGGTGGTGCTATGGGCGCATCGCAGAGCAGCTCCACAGACCAAGGCCACCGGGGAGTCCACTCGATGGACAGCCCACCCCTACACTCAAGATCTACAAAGTCCAAAGTGTGCAGGAGGATGCTGAGGTGGCATGGGGCTTCAGAGTTCAAATGCCCGGGATGTCGGGAGAGGAGGAGTTTTTTTCTCCGCGGAGAAGTGTGCTCAGGGAAGAGGAAGCCCAAGTGGCTTCAGGACACCTTGAGAGATGCCACATCGGTTGCTGAGCCTAAGAGGCCGGTCAGAGAGAGCAGACCACCTGAGAGGTTTTGTAGCTATATGGCAATGGCTACCAGCATCCTTGACTCTGAGCCTTCTAGCTATGAGGAGGGAGCTAGCCAGCAGGTCTGGAGAGAGGCCATGCAGGAGGAGTATTCTTCTATCATGAAGAATGATGTTTGGGAGGTGGTGCCGAGGCCTGAGGGCAAATCCGTGGTTACTTCCAGATGGCTTTACATGGTAAAGCATGCTACAGATGGCAGCATTGAGAAATTCAAAGCGAGGTTTGTGGCTAGAGGGTTCTCCCAAGTAGAGGGAGTTGATTATGAGGAGACCTTCGCTCCCGTGGCTCGATATACTTCGATCCGCTCCATTATATTGATAGCAGCAGAGATGGGTTGGAAGATCCACCAGATGGATGTGAAGACCACATTTCTCAATGGCTTCATACAGGAGGAGGTGTACATTGAGCAGCCACAGGGCTTTGAGATGCATGGGAAGGAGTCCCATGTGTGCAGACTGAAGAAGGCCCTTTATGGCCTGAAGCAAGCTCCCAGAGCTTGGTACTCCAGGATAGATACATACTTGCAGGGGATGGGTTTCACAAAGAGTGAGGCAGATCCGAACCTTACTATATTGTGATAGGTGAGGAGCCTCTCATTCTGGTGCTGTATGTGGATGACTTAGTCATTACAGGTGCAGAGAGACTCATAGAGCACTGCAAGAGAGATCTTGCGGCGGAGTTTGAGATGAAGGACATCGGCTTGATGCATTACTTTTTGGGTTTGGAGGTGTGGCAAGAGGAGGGGCATTTCTTCCTGGGGCAGGGGAAGTATATTGTGGACATCCTTGGCAGATTCCACATGGAGGATTGTAGACCCATGTCGACACGATGATCACCAACTGTAAGAAGCTTCATGCTTCGGATTCCGAGTTGGTGGATCCCACATTGTACAAACAGCTGATTGGTTCCTTGATGTATTTGGTCAACACTAGACCAGATATTTGTTTTGCAGTCAACACGATGAGTCAGTTTATGTGTGAGCCTAGGAAGGTTCATGGGGTGTCAGGCCGTAAACATGATTATAAAGACTTCCTGGGTGTGGACAAGGATTATGGTCTCGACTGTGTGTAGGGGGATGGAGTGGAGATTGGCAGTTTGAGGGATTCGATTGGGTAAAAGAAGCTTCGAGTAGGAAGAACACTTCGTAGCCGTTTTGGGCTGGGTTCATAGCGCTGGTGTCATGGTTCGGCCGGTATGCGCGCCGTTAGCATTGAGTTCTGATGGAAGCAAGAGTATATGGAGGCCGCCTAGCTAGTTGTGAGGCCATATCCGGGCTTCGCAAGATGTTGTTTGGCTTATTTGGTCAGCTGTTGAGACCTTCAGTGATTTACTGTGATAATCAGAGTCGCATTAAACTCACTGAGAATCCAGTATTTCATGACAGGTCAAAGCATATCGGGATCAAATATCATTTCATCAGAGACTATGTTCAGAAAGGAGCTGTGAAGCTTGAGTATATTCCCACCGATGAGCAGGTTGCAGATATTCTTACCAAAGCCTTACCACGGGGCAAGCATGTCTACTTCAGAGACAAGATGGGTGTGGTGAGGAACACCTTCCTCGGGAAGAGGGAGTGTTGAAATTTGGTACCGGAGGACAGGTGGTTCCCTAAGGCTTTGATCTTTGGCCTAGGGAAAAGTGTCCAAAAGAATTTAATTTTTCTCCTAAAGTGACTTTATAAAGTTATAAAGTCAAATATAATTTAAAAGTGACTTTAAGTGATAAAGTTACTAAAGTGACTTTATAAAGTTATAAAGTCAAATCTAATTTAAAAGTGACTTTAAGTGATAAAGTTGCTAAAGTCTAATTTTAAAGTGACTTTAATAAAGTCAATGTAAAATTAGAAAGGAAAAGTGACTTTGGAAATAAATGACTAAGTGGGTCTTTATTAAAGTGGGGTGAATTAAAAAATAGAAAGTGAGATTTAAATGAGCATTTAATCTCAGCCCTAGATCTCAATCTATTTCAGCCATTGGATTTAGGGATTCCCCAAAAGTCACTTAGGGTTAGGTTAAAGGAGGAAAAGAAGGAAAAGTCATTTATTCTTTCATGAGCAGATTGGGAGAAGGAGAGCAAGAGAGCAAGGGAGATTTCTGGGCAGTGAGGAGAAGGAGGCAGCAGCTTGGCACGCATTCCAAGGCAGCATTTCAGCAAGACAAGTTCAATAGATTTAGCAAACAGCAGGCAGATTTGTTGAGCACGGTTTTCGAGAAAAGGAGGCCGTACAACAGGGCCGTACAGCAAGGTTGGGCACAGATTTCGAGGCAGCAAAGGGGCTGTTTTATTTGGCACGTTTTTCTAGGCAGGCCGTACAGCAAGTGGCTGTACCTTTGCACAGAAATCGAGGTAGATTCCGTACATCAAGTTATTGATGTCTTTTGGCACGAATTTCGAGGTCCATACAGCAGCATTTATTTATGTTTTGGCACAGATTTCGAGGTGGCCGTACAGCTGCATTTATTGCAGATTTCTGGGCATGCAAATCGAGAAATCCGTACAGCATTTATTGCTGTTCCTGTTTTGCTGTTTGTACATTTTCCGAGGCGGTGGTTAAGCACGGAAAAAGAGATAAGTTGTAAAAGTCTGTTTGCTGATTTTATTTTGCTGAATATTTCTCTCACTGTAAAAAGCATTTTTCCAGAAATAAGAAGGAGCTTTCGAACTAGTTTTCCCTAAGAGTTGTAGGGGGTTTTTCTAGGGTCACCTTGACCAAAAATTACTGTGTTATGATGTGTTGAATGGCTGTTTGTTACTGCTGTTTTTTATTTCTGCATTTTCCAGCATTCTGAAAAATTTCCAGAATTTGTGTTTTCAGCAAAATTTATTTTCCAGTTTGTTAAATGTATGGATATGGGAAAGGGCATTTAACTATTTTGGAGTAATAAGGTGAAAACTGAAAA
Organism: Pinus albicaulis; assembly: GCA_034641835.2. NCBI lineage: Eukaryota > Viridiplantae > Streptophyta > Pinopsida > Pinales > Pinaceae > Pinus > Pinus albicaulis. The sequence continues at coordinate 1,611,603,784 of CM076584.1, read as the reverse complement.
CCGGGGTGGGAAACTATAAATTTCTACATTATGGACAACAGCCCATCATATTTTATTTAAGAGGTGGGTCACTACTTTAGCATTGCAACATATGATGAATGGTTGTGAGAGCTCCCAATGGCACTACGATTTAAGAGAAAATTGGACAAGTTTGAATATTCTTGAGCACGTGGCTACTGGAAGAAAGTTCGTGCATTCAAACTGGAAATTACCCATAAAACATATATATCTTTAATGATGATGTTCACGTGTTTTAACTTTTTTTATGTAAGCTAACCTGTATAACTGTATGGATGATAGTTTCTTAGATTCTTTGAGAATCAATGTGAATGATTATTGAAAAAATAAAAATAAGATAATACAATAATATAATTTTATTAATGCCCAACTAATGACCATTGAAGTATGTCGACAGGACTGCCAAGTATGATGAAAGTGCTGATCTAAGCTAAGGCATGAGAAAAAAAACTCCAGAAGTGGAGAGCGGATCTAAAAGAAGGATGTACAAATTGCATGAATCTAAAAACTTGATAGCCCAAAAAGCCAATGTATCAAGGATTGCAAGAGCTATGCCTCCTAACATTTGAGGCCAAGTGGCCTAAAAGGCCAGTGTATCAGGTACAGCAAGAGCAAGCTCTTTTATGATTTATCATATGTGGCTGAGTGGAGAAACCCAGAATAGAACACTATTAGGAGGACCTAGAGTAGGATTTGGGCTATGTACTATGATGCTATATGGAAGAGGTTGACCTCTGTCGAGGCTTGGTTTATCTCATCTGGATGTTGGGGTGGGATCTAGAGTGGCAATGCTGTTGAGGCCTTTAGGAAGTAGGAATGGTCATACAACCCTGCAAGGATTTGGAATCGGAGCCAAGGCAGTTGTTTGTTTATCTCTTCATGCCCATAGTAGATGGGACTCAGGAGCACCGTTAAAAAGGAAGCGATCTCCCATGTGAACACTAGTTTAGGAGGTAGTTGGAGAGGAAACGAAGTTGGAGGGCCTCTTGTATGTATAATGCCAAACATATCTGTTTGGGGTACCGAAAGAAATTGGAGAGGGTTTGTAATTGCTCGAAAGGAAATGGTAACGCCCTTGAATCTTTGTCTCAACTTGGAAGATGAAGTGCATCTTTGTCTCAACTTGTTGAAGATGGCATGACTGTCAAATTTATTTGATTGGTTGAGTTGGTGCTTTGCCTCCACTTCAAGTCTATGTGAATCCACCCTAAACTAGACCAACGAAATGTGAAGAGCTTGTGTAAAAATTGATGAAGCATGTAGGGAGGTTGTGTGTTTAAGCCATGACTTCAAGCTTTAGCAATTTTTTGCATAATGATCTTGTTACCCACCAAAAGTGGGTGACCCCTTAGGAGAATATTTCTCCTAGATTTGTCTTCAATCGATAGCCAACAGCCCCTAACAGCCACCAATGTAGTAGATATATTGTGCCATTTGATATCCATTCCCTGAGCCAGTCATATGTCCCCTCGCCCATTTGTCGAAAGCTTATGTTTGAAGGTGGGGCATCCAACCCTAAAGGTATGTTTTTCATTGTGCAATTGGGTGGTCATGCTTGTTTTTCCTTGGGCACATTGGTTATGGATTATTGGGTGACTTGGAAGGAGGAGGGGTTTTAATTGTAGTCTTGTTCCCTCACCTTAAATGGGGGGTTAGTCCTCAATTGTAGTCCCGTGGGATCTCCCCTATTGGCTTATAGTTTTAGCAAGGGCACTACTTGGGAAACCTTGAATTTGGTAGCACGGTCCTGTTTTCCCATTTCACATTTTTCACCCCCCTCCATACATTACAAGCCCTATTTCATCATCTTCCCTCTCTGGGTCCACATGATCGTTGGGTCCACAAGGCTTTGGTGTACCCCTCCCCTTGTCCACATGTTTTGGTTGGGCCTGGAAATGTTGCCTTGCAGGTTGATTCAAGTAAAAAAAGGTTAAAAGCGTATCATGGCCACAAGCAAGAAACAAAAGAAAAAAATATTATAAAATGTAAAAGATGGCCGGGACATTATATTATCACGTGGGAAAAAGCCAAACATGATGTCTATGCCTTCGTTATGGTCATTACCTTGGTTCCTAGTGCCCCCACATCATTAAGGAACCCATGCACGTCCCAACCCTTGATGGGTGATGAACTGCCCCACGTTAAGGGGGTAATAACCTGCTTATATCATACACAACATGCTCTCGTCTCCTGGAGCCCCGAGCAGTAATACAAAGAGAAATCAAGAAAAAGGCAAAAGGAAAATGAAGAAAGGTGGAAAAGAAAAGCCCAAGACAACTCATGTATCAACGATTACTCCCTCTTACATCTCTACACCAAGATATGTGGACATCCCTCATCATTACCATCCTTGAACCCATTGCATTTGGCCTTGAGACCCCAGTGTCCCTACCCATCTCATCATTATTCACATGACCCCCCTATCAATTGAAGGATGTACCTTGGACCTGTCTTTCCCCTTAGGGGCAGGGAACACCTAATAGGGTTGTTTATTAGCCACTCCTACCTGAGGAGGCAACACTATTGCATGCTTAAAGCCCAAAATTTGGAAGGGAAACCCAATATGAAGTCTTATTTGTGCCCTTGATTAAGAAGCTTGGTTAACTTAGATGCACTAATGAATTATTGTACCTGATGGTGAGGAAGCACATTGGATATTATATGTAATTAACATGTGGTTTCATCATGGGTTGGGCAACTTAACTAGGGCCCAAGACCACCAAATGATCAAATTGACATTTGTAGGGGATGCATTGAGAGCCATGGGACTCCATGTATTTGACCATCATTTCATGCCATGGGCATCCTCAAAACCATCAACAGTTTGTTTGTTGCCCCACGTTATTCGTGAGATGATGCACTTGCACCAACATTACCCAACCGACTTAGCATGATTAAGGCATTTGATCCAAGGCCCAAAGAAGGTCTGTCTTACTTTTGAGATATAGGAGCCTTCATTTGGAGCAATTTATAGGCTTATCTTTCATCAGGAGACCCATGATACCAACTTTTGTGCCCCCAAGCCATTGTGGGGCACCACATGACGACTTGCATAGAAAATTAGGTCCATCCCCTAATTCATCTTTATTGGTGCCCTCTCTCTCATCATGGCACTTAGATCATCTTCATCATGATGTCATCATTTTGGCTCACTTATGGATGGCTTTTTCATAACTTGTGATAACTACTTGGTTGGCTTGTGACCAAGGCTTGTTCTTAGCACATTACTTTATAATTTTGGGGGCCCATTAGGCTAAATAGAATTATGAGAGACTCATATAACTAGAAATGAGTCTCATTTGTGAGAAATCATCATCACTTGGATTCTTCTCTTGTAAAAGACTTCACACTTTTTCTCTTGGATGCTAATGGAGACTCCTTGGACGCTAATGGAGACTCTTTGATACATTTTGATATTTGGAGCTACAATTTCGAACTTCTTTAGAGCTACTTCATGATTTGTGTATTGATATATCATATTTTCATTTTCTAAGTGCTTTTTGTAGAATATATTTTGAAATAATGTCTAATTTATGGAATTGTTGCAACTAGTTAATGCTCTTGATGCCCTAATTTGTCGAATATTATTTGGAAAGCTATTTTGTTGGCAATTGCATATGTTACTCATTACTTGACAATTGATGAATGTTCCTAGTGGATGAGATTTCATTTTCTTCCATAAAACTCCATTAGTCATCTTAGACTCCATAGTCTAGGGAACTAGGCACTGATCTAAGAACATTGGTGATCAACCTCTCTTTTCTCTCCTTGAATTTTTCGGCCCCCTCTCCTTAGGACGGCTAGCTAGGGCATCAAGTGAAATCCTTTAGAGGAGGAATTTTTGGATTCCATTTAGACATAACTCTTTGTTGAGGTCTCGTCCAGAGGATCTTTAGTTTTGGTTGATTTCTCACGGTGAATAATCCATGAATCCTTGTGCGCTAGGTGTGCCCTAAAAGGGTAACCTAGCTTGTATTTCCTTGGATAGGTGGCCTTCTTGAGGGTTGTATGAGCCTTGTATTCGGTGGAATAAATCATAACAAACCCTTTCTCCTCCCTTTCCTTGATCTAGTGAATACCTTGGAAGCATTTCTTCCCACACTTATTCACAAAACCCTAGGTCTAGTGCAAGCCTTTCCTAGGTCTTTTAAAGAGAGCAAAGAGCCTTTGGCAAGTATCATAACATTGCATAAAGCTCCTCTGAGAGGCCCTACCTCATTTGAGAGACTTGATGTTAGGAAAACACGTTACCATTGCTTATCTCAAACCCTAGGTCTTGATCTTCTCACCCAAGGTTTTTCTTGGAGAGCGGATTAGCTTCCTTGAAGCATTGAGCCTTTATTGTGTTTCTCCTTGAATGGGCTTTGTGAAATCACTTCAATCCTAGTTATTAGCCTATCCATTTCAAGTGATTTCCTTCCTATCGGGACTCCTCCCATCAGTGAAAGTTTGTAAAGAGCAGGGGACATTGACTGAGGTGATAGTGGGTTTTTGTCCCATTGTTGTCACTTGGTCTAGTAGTTGTCCCATAGGTTCCCCTCCTAGGGCCCTACTAGATTGTGTGGTAAAAAATCTTAAAACAATCACAAATAGTTTGAGACGCGATGTATAAAGAACTAGTAAATTTTATAAGGAACTAATTTTTTTGTTTTTATCTGTGTATAGAAATTATATTATCTTCCATTTTTCACTAAAATATTTAAATATTGCATAAGTTAGATATGTATATACAATTGCATAGACTCTTTTCATGGTCTCCTTACATGACATATTATGCTTGTATGATTTTATCTAAACCAATGTTGCACGACTCGTACTCGTATAAGACTCGTCTAGCCATTGACACGTCGACTCATATAAGACTCTAGAACGACCTGTATAAAACTAGTATAAGACTTGTCAAAATGCAAAAAAATCTTAATGCAAATTCCCTTTTCCTCCACCTCATTTCCAAAAAAAATTTAAAAAAATTTGCCTTCTGAGGTTCGACGAGTCTTATAGGGGTCTAATGTGGGTCTTATACAAAACTCGCAGGTCTTATACGAGTAGACGGTTCTTATGTGAGTTTGCCCGAGTAAGGGTCTTAAGCACGGGTTCCAGATCATCGATTAAGGCTTATACTCCAAGACTATCTTGTGTGCAATGTCCCCAAAGTGCAAAATGTTAATTTTTGAACCCAACCCTCGACAATTAATTCCTAGCAGATTTTTTCTACTGAATAAAATCATAGTTGTGTTACTAACATAAACAAAAAAATTACTCAACGAAAGCACACTCACCAATCTCAATCACATAAGTGCACACACAAATTTCTGCCTAATCAAATCAATTCTTCATTCATAATAATAAGAATTTGATTGGACTCCTGTCTTGGAATAATGGGCCAAATTGAGGAATTTGCAAATACAACATACCTTGGATTTGATCCAGCTGATCAAGCCCTAGATCTATCCTTGATTTGCTTGGCTGATATGAATCTCCTATGCTGCACCCTTCCTTGGACTTGACAAACTAGGCGATCCTTCTCCACTCAATCACTGAGATATCCTCTCAAATCTTGTACTCATTGTGTGGTGTTGTCTTTCTCCTCTCCTTAGCCTAGCTTTTATAACTTTTCATTGAGCTAAATCTCTAAAGTGATGGATGGTCGAGATTCATAGATTAGATATTGCCTCATTTGAGATTGACGGTTGAGATTAAAACTTACTCCACTAAAGTAAATACATTTTCCTTTTCCTTAGTTTCTTTAGCTCAACAACCAACATAATTTTTTCTTTGTTTATCAAGTGGTTTGAGTTCATCAGAGATTACATCAAGCTTGACCTGTGTCTTGAGAAACCGCAACCGAGGGGCATCTAAGCCGTTAAAATCACTCAAGGATCACACGCGGCCTGAGCAACACCAACACTAAGCCAATTGGGTTTAATTTGTCTCCTCCCCCTAACACTGGCACAACAACCTTTGTGAGGTTTGATCCTGGGTCACCCTTCTGACGAGGCCCATCCTCAATCAGTTGTGCTAGATCCCATGGGTTTGATTAGTGCCTGTCCATTCGGGAATGTTACAACAAATTCCTCCTTTATCATAGAGATCGAGAGCAAACTTCTCTCGAGTTTTGGCACCCATAACATCTTCTTCACTTTCAACACGCCTCTTGACTCAAGATGGAATAACATTGTCCCAACTCCTTTCACTGCATGTTTGGTATCAACACCAAACTCCGCATGCATATTTGAGTCCCAATCTATCAGGCTGTCAAATAGCTCCCATGTTCCTGCCATATGACATATAGCTCCACTATCCAATAGCCACGTGGTATGGTACTCGAGGAAAGGTAGGAATAAGTGTGAATTTTGTTTAAAAATTCTAGGCAAACTCTTCCATTTGAGCTTCTATTGACACAAGTACAACTAACTGTATACCTTTTTTGCCCTTTTTTCCTCCTTGGACACTGTGATGTATAATGCCTTTTATTATGACATGTAAAACACTTGACTTTAATCAAGTCCTTCTTCTTCTTTGGTTGGGAGGTTGACTCCTCACTCTTGCTCGAACCATTTCTTTTGCTTTTCACTGTTCTTCCCTCAAGAGCGAAGTCTTCGTCACCTTTTGGCTTGTTGGCCCTTGGCCTTTGACTAAAGTCTACAACCTCATCTCCTCTTAGATGCAGTCATCCCATAGTCTATCAATGTGGGCTGGCTCTCCCAAGCACATATTCCTTTGATGAATGGATCCCCTGTCTTTGGGAAGCCATTGAGTGCCACATTCACTAACTTCACGTCATCCACTTTTTCCCCCACTGCTGCAAGTTGATCATAGTGATCTTCATTAGATAACTCGTCATTGAGTCAGGTTTGGTCATTTATATAGATCTGAGCTTGTATCTCTCATCACCATTTTCCTGTTAATGGTCTTGCTCTGGGATAAACCCACCAAAGCATCGAACATCTCCTTTGTTGGCTTCTTCCTGGATAAGTGAGGGATCAAATGGTCTTGCACCATATCCAAGAGTATCCTTCGTGCCTTTATCTCCCTTTTTGCCAGAGTAGCCTTCTCCTTGGCATTTGTCTGCTCCGAGATTACCTTCTCAACAATCTACGAGAGATTATTTTAGGTGAGAATCAAGGTGACCCTAGCCTTCCAAGGCAAGAAATTTGAGGTTCCATCTAGTATGTCTTCAAACCAAAGACCAACTGTAATCATCTTCATCAGTTTCGTCAAAGATATGTGCTAACTCCCTAATTTGTTGCAAATCCTCGATTGGTACGATCTCCCTCTTTCCCTTTAATGGTTGATAAACTCGTGACTACAAAATTTTGGTAGATGCCTTCTCCCTGTTGTCACCACGCTGTACGTAAACTATGCTTGCTGTACTTTGCTATACATTTTTCTTTTTTGGATCGGTTCCTCTATGGTCACGTCTCACTGTACGACTGCATCCAATTTGTCCTGTAGGTCATGTTTCTTGCAAACCCTTTCCGACTGTGGTGGCTCAATTGTCACATATATAGTAGTTGCTAGCTCCTTCACATGAGGTACTGCAAGCAATAGCTGAATCCTTCACGTGGCTCCTCTCTCCTGTATGTGTTGAGCTTAGTCCTTGACCCTTTGTTTTGGTGCCTGTAGCCTCGTTGTAAATTTTTGTAGATGTTCTATGCTTGATGCAAATTTACTTTTATAACAGCAATCACATAAACAGTTAAGTAAAAATGCTGATAGAACATACCAGTGGATCTATAGAAGACAAACCAGAAACTAGAGAATGTGTTGGTGTGTTACGGCGGTCAGCAGGATGCTTCAACCAACAAAGTCTTCTTGGTTGGCCAACCCAAAATGTGTCACAACAGTCCTCAAATCAATTGTCCAGTCAACTCAAAGTCAACGCAGGGCAGCGACAATAAAGTCAACGCAGCTCCAACTTCGGTCAACCTTTTGACCTCGATTTTTGTGCCAATGAGTACAACCTTCAAAAATCGAACTCTGCACAAAATTTCAGCTCAAATGGACCATGTGTTGACCAAAGTCAACGTTGGTCAAACTTGCCCAGAAACCCTAATTGCAGAAAATTTCGTCCAGAAACCCTAACTGCAGAAATGTCGTCCTTTTTCCAGCTGCAGCTAGTTCGTCCTTTTCCCACGTGAGAACTGCTTCTTAGATGCTCGTATCCAATGAGAACTGTGTGGATGAGATGAGTGAAAAGCTCTCCAACGTTGACTGTATTTATATCTATCATTGAGGTGTGTGACACATCTGTTGGGGGTGTAAAACCTTAAGGCCGACCTGCACTTAAATTTACTATAAATAATAAATTCAAAATAAATGTTCTGCTCATCAGATTAAAAATCAATTTTATATCGATTTTACACCTCTCCGAAAGAGGAATCCAATAGAAATATTGGAATCTTCATCTGAGCATCACAAGATGGAGTTTGGACGTAGTTGTCCAAATTTAACACTCCCTCTCAACTAGGGAGAACTCCATCCACCAGTGCAATCAAACATCGTGCATCATCCCACCGTAACTTGCTTTGCTGGCCTCTTTATTTCAGAACAGAAGTGGGTCAGTCACAAAGACATCATCCCCCGACTGACAAATTCAGCCCAGAGGTCTGAAACCTCTATCAGACTCACAAGGAGTCTCCAACCAACCTGAAGTTGGTTCATTTGACCCGAAGTCAGGCGGAGGTCTGAGACCTCACTAGACTTGATCCCAGATCAAGTGGTTGGACCGTGCCATCCTAGATAGAGAGTACGACAATCTCTGATGCGTCCATCAATCTTTGCTACTGGTCTCTAGCTTTTCCCATCTCATTGGCCAAATGAGAGGTAATTCCCATGAGCCCTGAACTCAATGGGTAGGATGCATACGGGGCACAGATAATGAGAGGTGAACCAACTCAATAATCACAACGGTGGGGTCCAAGCACACCAACAAGGTTTGGCAAGCCTAGCCTTGTAGTTGCTCATAGCGCCGAGAAGCTATCCTCAAAGCTCCCTAGAGCTCCTCGAGCTCATCATCCAACAGGACCCACATCATAGGGTCATTCCACGATACCAAGTCTCTCACGGAAGGTTAGGAACTTGACCTTCTCCAGGGGCTTAGTGAGAATATTCGCGACTTGCTCATCAGTTCCTATATGATCGAGCCTTACAGCGGTTCGCTGTACCATATCCCGGATGAAATGGTACCTGATATCAATATGCTTGGATCGGTCGTGGAACACAGGATTCTCGGTTAAGCGAATCCCACTCTGGTTATCACAGAGTATCACGGTGGTATCTAGCACATGCCCAAACAACTCACTAAAGAGCTTTCGCAACCAAATTGCTTCATAACAGGCCATACTTGCTGCAATGTATTCGGCCTCTGCGGTGCTCAGAGCCACCGACTTTTGCTTCCTGCTCATCCATGAAATCGAAGCAGAACCAAGATTGAAGCAGCATCCCGATGTGCTCTTACGATCCACCACACTGCCAGCCCAATCGGCATCAGTATATCCACGGAGTGTCACGCTCCCGGTAGTGTATCTCAGCCCATGGTTTATTGTGCCTCGAAGGTATCTCAGAAGATTCCTGGCACCAACCCAGTGAAAGTGATGAGGCTCAACCATCTGTTGACTCAAAGTGTTCACTGCAAAACATATATCTGGACGGGTGTTCACTAAGAACATCAGAGCCCCTACGAGTTGACGATACTTAGTAGGATTTGCCAATACGGGCCCAGCAGCGCTGCCACTCAACTTCTTGAAGTTGAGTTCCATTGGTGTTGACACGGACTTGCAATCCACCATACCAAATCTTTCCAGAAGTTTCACAATATATTTTCCTTGAGAAAGGAAAATCTCTCCAGGTCTCTACCAGACCTCCAGGCCTAGGAAGTAGTGCATCAGTCCTAGGTCCTTCATCTCGAACTCAGCAGCAAGCTCCCTCTTGCATTGATGAATTAGAGGGTCAACACTTGTTAGGAAGAGGTCGTCCACATACAGCACCAGAATGAGAGGCTTCCCCTGGATAACCTTGAAGTAAAGGTTCGGATCAGCATTACTTCGAGTGAAGCCCAGCTTCATCAAGTAGCTATCTATCCTCTCGTACCAAGCTCTGGGTGCTTGCTTCAACCCATAGAGGGCTTTCTTCAACCCATAGAGGGCTTTCTTCAACCTGCAGACATGAGTGTCCCGATCCTGGACTTCAAACCCTAGAGGTTGTTCTACATACACCTCTTCTTTTATTGCACCATGCAGAAAAGCGGTCTTGACATCCATCTGATGAAGACTCCATCCTTGCGTAGCAGCAAGGGCTATGATTGATCGAATGTTGGTATATCGTGCCACAGGTGCAAATATGTCATCATAGTCAATTCCTTCCTTTTGAGAGAAGCCACGGGCAACAAACCTTGCCTTAAACTTTTCAGCACTCCCATCAGATCCATGTTTGATCTTGTAGAGCCATTTAGCGGTGACAACAGATTTGTCCTTCGGTCTCGGGACCACATCCCAGACATCATTCTTCATTATGGACTCATATTCTTCGTGCATAGCATCCTTCCAAACTTGATGCTTCACGGCTTCCTCAAAAGATCCAGGTTCAGATTGTACAATAGTACTCATGGCAGCTAGATACCCTTGGTATCTACACGGCTTCTTGCTTTCTCGGAATGTCCCCCTCGGGGCAGCATGTCCCTCGGCATCTTCGAGAGTGTCCCTAAGCCATGATGGTCTCTTTCTCAGTGAAGGAGATGGATCTATTGGGTCCATTGGTCCTTCAACATCAGGCATTGTCTCATCCTGCGGTTCTTCTTGATTTCCAGGCCTTGCTTAATGATTTTCCTCAGATCTCGGAAGATCTACTACTTTCTTCAGGGAAGCATCTTCGTCAAAAGTGACATCATGGCATATCTCTACTTCCCTTTGACCAGGTACATAGACTCTATAGGCCTTAGAGGTTTCGCTGTAGCCCACAAACATTCCTTTCTTCCTAGAAGCATCCAGCTTACTTCTCTTTTCTTTTGGCACATGAAAATAAACAGGACATCCAAAAATTGAATACTTTCCATTCATATGGGAGCCCTCCAAGTGCGGTGAGTACCATCTCACGATTTACTATTGTCTCCCCAATAGTCAGCAGATTGTTCCTGATCTCATTCAATTTCAGAAAGTATGTTTGGACAGACTCATCCCTGCCTTTCTTCAGATTCTTCAATTGATTCTTGAAGAATAGCACTTGGTTTGCATTGTTTACTTTGAACATTTGTATCAACTTATCATACATCTCCTTGGATGTGCCTAGCTCAGATATGTAGGCAACTAGACTTTTATGTATGGATTCCCTGATCATTAGCTTTGCTTTGATCTCCCCCTTCTTATACTTGGTTTTAGTAGCAGCAGTAGCAGTGGATGGAGGTTCTTGTATCTTACCCAATACATAGTCCATGAGATCATGGTCTTCCAATTTGAGATCTAATATCATCTTCCAAGCATGGAAGTCATCCCTTCTAGTCAGCTTGTCATCCTCCTTGAAGCCATAACTTGTGGAACTCATTTTTCTCAGTTGGTGATTGCTATAAGTTAGGGTTTGTCTTCACCTCACCTCTGATACCATGTAAATTTTTGTAGATGTTCTATGCTTGATGCAACTTTACTTTTATAACAACAATCACATAAACAGTTAAGTAAAAACGCTGATAGAACATACTAGTGGATCTATAGAAGACAAACCAGAAACAGGAGAATGTGTTGGTGTGTTACGGCGGTCAGCAGGATGCTTCAACCAACAAAGTCTTCTTGGTTGGCCAACCCAAAATGTGTCACAACAATCCTCAAATCAATTATCTAGTCAACTCAAAGTCAACCCTAGAAAAGTCAACGCAGTCCAGAAAAAAGTCAACTTAAGGTAGCAACAATAAAGTCAACGTAGCTCCAACTTCGGTCAACCTTTTGACCTCGATTTTTGTGCCAATGAGTATAGCGTTCAAAAATCGAACTCTCCACAAAATTTCAGCTCAAACGGACCATGTGTTGACCAAAGTCAACGCTGGTCAAACTTGCCCAGAAACCCTAATTGCAGAAAATTTCGTCCAGAAACCCTAACTGCAGAAATTTCGTCCTTTTTCCAGCTGCAGTTAGTTCGTCCTTTTCCCACGTGAGAACTGCTTCTTAGATGCTCGTATCCAATGAGAACTGTGTGGATGAGATGAGTGAAAAGCTCTCCAACGTTGACTGTATTTATATCCATCATTGAGGTGTGTGACACATCTGTTGGGGATGTAAAACCTTAAGGCCGACCTGCACTTAAATTTATTATAAATAATAAATTCAAAATAAATGTTCTGCTCATCAGATTAAAATCAATTTTATATCGATTTTACACCTCTCCGAAAGAGGAATCTAATAGAAATATTGGAATCTTCATCTGAGCATCACAAGACGGAGTTTGAACCTAGTTGTCCAAATTTAACACTCGTGCACAACTGGATCGTAAGCGACCCCCGATCGACTAACAAATTCTATGTGTGGCGTACCCCTTAACTTCACGACTACTCCTAGCATCATGTTCTTCTGCCCATGCTCTTCTCTTGATTAATTGTGCCCTTGGTGGCTGCTTGCACGTTGAGTCCCTACCTTGACTGGTTCATGTCAATTGATCCAATGGTTGTGGATTATTTCCACGGTGTGCACCCAAACTCTCGACCATGGCTTGACACAATGTGCTAATGATGTTGCCTTTGCTTTGTGCGACTGTTGCACCTTGCGATTCCTTTCGTCACTCTTCTTGCTTGCCCTCGATCTCTTCGTGAACTATGTGCTGACCTAGTTGTAGGGTTCGATAACTGCCATGGTTGTCGACTTCTCGGATCTCGATGACTCTACAACCCAACGCCCTTGAGCCTGCAAACCTTGTGCATGGTTTGCTAGCCTTTGCGACGATTGTGGCTTGACTTTTAGTGGGCTATCAGATTGTTGTCAACAACAATCAATCTTTTTTTATTTATTTTTTGAACTTTCTTTCAACTGTTCATATTTTCTTTTGGGGTTACTCGGGCCCTCTCAATGTCACCTGCATAGTAGCTTGTAGGACATGTATGGCTAAGGTTTTCCTTTGTTGCCTCCTATGGTTGCAGTTGAACTGGGCTCCTGAAACATCTGTACAAACCTAGCATTACGATTATGAGATCGGTTTTCTCAGAGTACAAACCTAGCATTATCGCTCTGATACCATGTTAATTTTTGAACACAACACCAGGTATTTAATTCCTTGCAGATTTTATGTCTATTGAATAAAAGCACAACTAAGTTTTTAACATAAACAAAAAATCACTGAGTGGTATCACAACCACCAATCTCAATCACACGTGCACACATGCAGATTTATACCCAATCAAATTACTTATTCATTAGTAATAATCAGAACCTACTCGAGCTCTGGTCCTGGGATAATGTTCCAAATTGAGGAATTTACAAATACAACATATGTTGGATTATCCTTCATTTGCTTGGCTGATTTGGATCTCTATGCTGCACCGTTGCACCCTCCTCAAACTTGACACACTTGAATGGAAGTCCTTCTCCACTCAATCACTGAGATCTCCTCTCAAGTCTTGTGCTCACTTTGTGGTGTTGTGTTTCTCCTCTCTTTAGCCTTACTTTTAACTTCTCATTGAGCTAAATCCTTAACCCTAATCTCCAAAGTGATGGATGTTTGAGATTAGATATTGCCTCAATTGAGATCAACGGTCGAAATTAAAACATAATTCACTGAAGTAAATACATTTACTTTTCCTTAGTTTCTTTAGCTCAATAACCAACATAATTAATTATGTGATGTTTCTAAGTTAGACTTAAGGTAATTTACAAAAACAATTTGTTACTTAAGCAAGTATCTTGAAGATATTTTGGGCGGCTTTTGCATGCCCAGACATCTTGGCCTGTGCAGAAGTGCTTGCTTGAGCTACAGTCGTCAACAAAAAATGAGACAACTGATATGCCAAACTCAAAATTTCTGAAATCGTAATAGCAAACAAGCATGAAACCAGGGTTGCGCCACCCCAAGCTTGCTCCCTTCGGGAGCGCATCGTGAGTGACCCTAGGAGCGCGCTCCTTAGCTTTTTTCGCAATTTTTTTTATGACACGTTCAAAAGCAATTTTTTTCAAAGAAACATGAATTTTTGAGTGGGACAACCTAATGATCAAGTTTATGGCCCTAATATTGATATGCGATTTATGGTAATGTTAAATTCCCATAGTAAAAGTGTCATTTTCCTTTATCTTTCATTTTCATCATTTTACTTGAATTTTTAACATTACCGTGAAATAACTCAATATGTTTGATAGTGGTTCCAATCTCATTGGATTTCATATGGAGAAAGTAGAATTTTAGATCTCACTCAAAATCTAGCAGACTTATCAGTTTTTCAGGATTTCAAGATCGAGGGGATTGCAATGTTTACATTGGATTTTGTCATGTACTAGGGTATGGAACTCGTCAAGACCACCAATCCCTCTATTTACCTTGATGTTAGTGACATTTTGATTGTCAAACTCCCCTATCATGACCCTACTAAAAACGTACCCATCACTCAAACAAAACCTTGACTTGACATGCTATGTTTTTTCTATCTTATGTTAATGCTTGAAGGGTGATATTAACGACAAAGATCCTAAGATTGGCAATGATTTTGATGACATGTAGGTATTTGTTGTAGCATGATTTTTTTGGATGATAGAGGCCATCTAGACCCTGTTTGTTGATGTATTTTCGGTATAGAGATGGATTGCACTCGATGCTATTTTTGTTATGTGCACCCTTACATGCTATATAAATCGAAACTTATAACTTGTGGACCTGTGGTTGATGAAGATTGTAACTACTAGATGATTGATGTTATATAGTTTAATCCATGCGTTTATTTTTTTTATAACTAATTCATCATTCTACATGCTTTCTTAGAAATCAGACATTTCTCGTGGCAGCATGAGGCCGAAGCATTAGCAATAGATAATATTTTACTTGTCTTTTCTAGTTTCTAGTAGTTTTTATAACTATTGGCTCTTTCATATTTATTATGATGTTTTTTGTAAACAATATATAACAATTTAAGTTTGAAGTTGGCAATTATAACTCATTGGTAATGAACTATGAATATGATGCTTCGTGAAAGTTGAAACATTTCATTTCATGTTAGATATTCTTTGTTATCGCTTGGTCACTTGGTAATGGTAATGGTCACAAGAACAAGTTACAACTTTTGTGATCAATGATGATAAATGTTATATATCGAATTTTGAAAGCTTGAAAGTTGAAACTTTGAGACTGATGAATCATGAGACTCGATATGTTGTATGTTACTAACTTGTGGACGTCGTTGATGAGGACTATAACTTCTAGATGATGGATGTATATGGTTCAATCCATGTTTTTATGCTTTTTATATCTAATTCATCATTCTACATGCTTTTGTTGACATATATGCATCAAAATATATAAAAATATATATTATATAAAAATTCACTCCCGATTCTCTCACAAACTGGGAGCTTTTGAAAATGTCGCTCCCGCTCCCGCTCCCAAGTAACCTTGCTTGAAACAACAGAGAAGAAAAGAAAGATGGAGTTAATGCTCAATTGGGATAAGAAATGTTCATCATAAGTCAATTTCCATAAGATTGGGGGCACGTGCACTCCCAAGGGTGGAATTTATTTACAATTCCAAAGTTTATGAGGAAGAATTCTTCAACACATCTAGATTCATACAATATTATGATTTTCATTGGTTATACAAAAGAGGGGGGAGAGCCTGTTGAGGTGCACGAGAGTGAGGGGATTGAATAGAACCAGGCCAAGTGGCCTAATTCCTGCAATAAACAAGGAGAAAAGCAGCAGTGGGGCTGCTTGTCATAAAAATCTAAGTGCATGTAGTCATTTTTGGACAAATGACAATTATTGCAAAACAGAAATTTCACTTATTAACTAGAGGTTTTCTATATCTTGACCTTGTGAATTTTCAGCCTTGGGGCTGTTATGAAATGTAAACAAAATGGGAGCAACTACAGACAATACTTCAACTCTTAACAACCCCAATTCACTAGGAAATTTAATAGATTAGATACCAAAATGTTTCATTAAGTCTCAACCCTCGTGGGCGATTTTATCATGCATATAACAGATCTGAAATTCATTGATGACAGCTGTAAATACAGCAGCAAATCTGCCCTTATTCAATTATAATGTTAAATGAGTTAACACATTCATTCTTGACTTATGCCAAATTAGGAAGACATATGAGTTCTGAAAGTTACAAAACCATGAAGAAATAGATGGCTGAAAATCGAATCTGCACTTACAAAGGTATTGGACAGCTAGAAACTTCATTAAAATGCATAAAGATGTGTTCATATACATACCATCGCCTCATCTAGTACAATCCTCTAGCTATCCAAAACCCTAGCTAGGGAAAACAATGAAAACCCTAACTCAAACGAGGAGATCCAACAAGTGAGCATCACATGAGCATGTCCTCCAAGGAAAAATGTCTCTTCTTCACTTCAATAAGCACAACTTAGGGTTTCATTGGAAAACCCTAATTGCTGTGTCTCCAAGGGATGAAACACTAGCCCTATTATTCATGATGTACTAGGATACTCTAGCAATTCCGAGACAAGAGAGATAAAGTACAAATGAAGATGCACAAGAGAGAGAGAGAGAGAGGCACTAGTGTGCTTCTCTTAGTCACGTCTCTAACACAGGATAATGAGCAAAGATGATTAATAATCCTCTCCATCTTCCTGTTTGCAAGGGTAAGCCCTAGTATTTCTCAAGAGAAAATTCCCAACAAAGATGTTCTCGTTCCCTTTCATAACTTCTATTAGGGTTCCCTCATGAATCTAGCATCGCTTTCCAAGTAGAAAAGTATAAAGAGATGAGTGCAATGATGATCATGATAAATGAAAGGACGCTCTCTTTCTGCTATATGTATGAGAGGCAAGGTTGGTTAACCATACATATGTGGGCCTTGGGCCTTAGCCCTTACAAGCAATCGACAAAGACACTTGTAAAATGCTGCAATCCATGGGTACACATTTGAAGCTTCAATGTGATGTTGTCCACAAGCAAGACTCCAAATGCAAGGGCTCTTCACAAGATGTGTGCAATCCTCATACAAGCCTCTAATGACTCCAATGAACCCCCTAAACCGTGTAGTCCACTACACTTGCATGAACATTGTTGCAACTTGCAACCTTGGTGTCACCTAGTCAAATCCAAGACTCCATGCAAATAACCAAACTATCATGTGTTGTGTAGGGCCCAATGCCCCCTGCTAGTGTGCAAAGTGCTCCTCCAATACAGGGTGTTTTCAAAGCAAGCAACCATCTCCATGTGGTCATCGTTCAGAATGTCATCGAGCAATGTAAAGATCTCTAATGCCCTAGGGAAGAATAACATGCAAGCAGCCATTTGAGGTCAAATGACCTTTGATTAAGCCATTCCAATGTGCAAGTCCATCATGGACCACCAAAGAGTAGAAAATACACCATGTACCCTAAATTTGTGAAGCAACCCCAAACATGGTGTAAATGCTTTTTGAGTAGCCTTAAAAGCTCACATACCACCCTAGATTTGTTTGATAAATGTGCTATACAACCTAGGAATAAGAGAGAAACACTTGACATGGTGCTCCTAGGCTAAATCACATGTATTAGAGATATTAATATCACATGATATATAATACCAATGAGACTTGAGTGTGTATTAATACACACCTCTAGAGGTAGGGCAACCATTCTTAGAGGGATTATGGCCCAAATAAGTAATTAGATAGGTCTTGACTGCCTAGGAATATAATAAATTAGTGTTGACTATGTCAACTTTAATCCAAACCCTAGAACCACATCGTTACAGTATAACATTGAGCTTGATCTTGGCCATATGTGAAGATTGCATTATCATTTCAATAAAGCCCCTATTTATACAAAGAGAGTGAACCTCAAACTTGTGGCCTAAGCTACCTTTATGGGGTAATGATAAAATGGTATGAAAAAGTATCTTAAGGACCTAGGTCATTTTATATCACAAAGTTAAGAGCATATAAGCAAAACATCTAGTTGGTTATCATTTTCAGAACAACATTGGAGTATTTAGGCACACGACATTGTGCCATATTCGACTTGTTTGACCTTGAAGGTAGACACCAACTTGGATCCAGTAACACTAAAAATGTTTTGACTAACGTTGATGATGACAAATCTTTAGTAGGATATAGTCGACCCAACTCAAATTTACACATTCTATTGTGTAGACCAATGACAATCATTACCATTCGACTAGCAATTGATATCTAACAACTATAACTAAATGCACATATTCCAATGTAGGATTACTTGTATTATAATGTACAATTTGCCCACGTGGTGTAGAACAGTCGGTGATGGGGTGCACTGTTAAGGCACTCCGTTCTGTAAGGTCACCGGTTCGAAACCCGTGGGTGGCATGGGAGGAGAAAAAATGGAAAAAATTAGGATTAGTCTAAACAAGAAAAAAAAAAAAATGTACAATTTATGCTTTGGACCTTTTTATTAAAATCTCCTAATAACAACTCAAATTTATTTTCTCACAACAATATTTTTTTCCCAACAACTCAAATTAAATTTGCAATGGAAATGAAACAGAGAGATCAACCACACATTTTAACAGATAAACACCCACAACAATTCTCGTTCATCTATTAATCTGGAAAATCATGGTTTTGACACAAAGAATTTACAAAGAAAAATATAACGATTTTAACCTGTAACTTGGCCCCATTAGAAACTAGCCATTGAAGAAATCTGGCACGTTGGAAACTAGCCATCAAAGAAATTCGGTCTGGTGAAAATTGACCCACATCTCGAGTCTCGCCAGTAAATCGAACCCTGTGCCTTTCCCCCACTCAACCTCCGCGTACTCACAAATTGGCCTTGGCAAATTGACCTCCCCAATAACTACACCTCCTTATCGCTCAGAAATTCGATCTCTCCAATCTCTAGCAAATTGGCGTCTTGTACATTCTCGAAATTATACCTATATTCTTCTTCTTTCTCCTCAGTCTAATTAAACCTCTCACTCTAGAGAATTCACTCTCTCCTTCTTGAGAAAATCAACTTTCCCAAAAATGTTGTAGTTGCCTCTCTTCTTTGTCCATGTCTTCACATCCCCCTAAGGCTTTCATTTATAATCTTCATTAAGCTCAAATCCGCAACCTTAAAATCCCTTTTAGAAGATCTAGGAGATCAATGGTTGAGATTATTTCGAAGTCATAATTTTATTATTTATTCTTAGAAAATGACTTAATTGTACTTTTCCTAATTTAGACTTAGGAAAGAATACATAAATACCTAGAGAGGCAATAAATCATCTCCTACATGCCAAGACACCAAGCTTATGTAGAAGACCTGTCGAAGCTACCACTAGCTTCAACACTCCTTCCTAACAAGGAAGAGATTCTCCACTATCCCCAACTTATCCCAGTACTTCACAAACTTCCCTTCCACTAGAGACTTAGTGACAATATCTGCCACCTGCTCCTTTGTGGGAATGTATTGCAGTTTCACAACACCTTTGTGAACTCTATCTTTGATGAAGTGATATATGATCTCGACGTGCTTGGACCAATCATGAAACATTGGATTCTTAGAGAGCTTAATGCAACTCTAATTGTCATAGTAAATAACTGTTGGCCCCAAATCTGGATCAAATAGTCCTACAGGCATCATGCGAAGCCATATTGCTTCACTTTCCATACTCGCTACCAAGTTCTCTGCCTCTGCTAAACTAAGTGCCACTGATTGCTACTTCTTGTTGTACCACGATGTCATGGTTTATCCCAAGTTGAAACAATATCTAGACGTGGATTTTCTATCCACAACACTCCCAACCCAAGTAGAATTTGTGTACCCTTGTAGCTCTACTCCACCAACTCCAACATATTTGAGCCCAAAGTCCCTGTACCTCATAGGTATCTCAACACATGCTTCGTTGCCCAGTGCGAACCAATGAACTTGCCTTGCGTCCACCATGAACTTGCTGAGTGTGTTTACAGTAAAACGAATATTCGACCTAGTGTTCCCCAGATACATCAAGGACCTTATCAACTGCCTATATAGTGTGGGATCCAACAACTCACACTTAGAAATTCTTAGCTTCTGCAAGTTAGTGATCATCAACGTATGCATAGGCCTACAATCCCCCATCTTGAACCTCCTCAAGATCTCCACTGCATACTTGCCTCGCCCTAGGAAGATCTCTCCTTGCTGTTGCCACACCTTCAATCCCAAAAGTAGTGCATCAAGACGATGTCCTTCATCTCGAACTCCGAAGCAAGGGCCTCCTTGCACATCCCTGTGAGCTTCTTCGACCCTGTCAAAAAGAGATTGTCCGCATAAAGTACCAAGATGAGTGGTTCACCTTGAACGAGTACATAGTACAGGTTGGGCTCTGCCTGACTCTTGTTGAAGCCCAAACCAAGAAGATATCCATTGATCCTGGCGTACCATGCACGTGGAGCCTACTTCAACCCATAAAGGGCCTTTTGCAACCTACACACATGAGAATCTTTCCCATGTACTACAAAGCCCTGAGGCTAGTTAATATACACCTCTTCCTCAATCACACTGTTGAGGAATGCAGTCTTCACATCCATTTGATGTTTCCTCTGCTCCATCTCTCAAGCAATGGACATGACTGCTGTAATGGATGCATATCTAGTGACATGTGCAAATGTCTCCTCGTAATCCACTCCCTTCTGCTGGGAGTACCCTCTTGTCATGAACCTTGCTTTGTACTTTTTGACACTACCATTAGTTGCATGTTTGATCTTATAGATCCATTAAGAGGGGCCCACAGATTTTCCCTTTGGCCTCGAAACTATGTCCCATACATCATTCTTCATGATGGAGTTACACTCCACCATGGCATCCCTCTAGACTTGCACATATACAACCTCCTCAAAAGTAGAAGGCTCGGGATCACTGATGCTACTCATCAAGGCCATGTAGCTAACAAATCTCATTGGTGGTCTCCTTTGCCTGAAGGTGCTGCTAGGAGTCTCCACATGCTCCTCAACATCCCTCAAGGTCTACTCGCACCATCTCAGCCTCCTCTTGATATAGCTCGAAGGAAAATCTCGCTCCTCTTGATCTACAAGCCGTGTCCCTATTGCTGGCGTTGCTAGTCCTTGCTTAGCCTTAGGAGCCTCTTGCTACTGATTTTCTACACCTTGTTGGCTTTCTATCATGAGGCCTCCGAAAGGTACTTCGCTCCTTGAATCTGACATCCCAACTGACTATCACCTTCCTCTATCCTGGGAGGTAGATTTTGTAGGCCTTTGATGTTACCTCACTGTAACAAACAAATATCCCCTTCTCTTATAGGGGGCTCGAGCTTAGTTCTTTTCTCCGTGGGAATGTGTTCATACATTGGACTACCAAAGATGTACAAATGGATCACATTTGGTTTCACTCTTGTAAACATCTCCTCCAATATCCTATCAGGACTCTTGTTCTGAACATAAACATCTATTTTGCAGGCTTCCGCCCACAAAAACATATGCTATTCTTGGCCCTAAACCATTGCCCTGATTGCCTCCATTATGGTGTTGTTCTTCCTCTCGACAAGTCCATTTCGCTGAGGGTTGTAAGGTACGATGATCTCCTTCTTGATTCTTGTTGCTTTGCAAAACTCTTGGTACTCATTGCAGTTAGACTTGCCCCTATTGTTCGATCTCTGCACCTTAATCTTCTTCCTGATCTGGTTCTCTACCGTGAAAATTTCAATCCTAAAAATACTTCTATAGTGATAGATTTATTTCTGCTATTTATTATTTCCAATAAGTTATTTACATAATTCGTCCAGTAAATTTTGAAATAAATACTACTGCAACATTCACTCAAGTATATGCAGAGAATAGAACAATAATAAATACAAGCATAAGAATCAATCACATATACACACTTATTTTTGGACAATTGTCCCGGGAAAAAACCCAATGCGGGAAAACCGGTGCAACAGATGAGGGTTTATATATTATTCTTCAGCAATGAAATTCTTTACAAGGAAAAGACTGGTAGACTTCTTTAGAAAACACTTGAGATAAATTCTCACGAACCCTCTGGAGAATTTCTGACACTCGGAAGACTCACAACTTCCCTCTATGTCCCTCTGCGTGTCTCTCTGCGCAGTGCGTGCGTGAGACTGTGTCACTCTGTGTGGGCTCTCTGCACCGCTGCTCTGTGCTGCCTTCTCCGGCCTTATGCGTCCTTCTTTCCTCGACCCTTGTCACTCCTGACTCCCTCTGCTTCTTCTACCCTGCAACTCTTCCTCCGAAATCGAATTCTATTCCTTCAGAATCTAGGATTTCTTTTTTTCCTATGAGTGACATTCGATTTGGAATTTGCGGCTCCCAAATACATTACTGGCTCAAAGAAGGATCTTTTTATCTCTAGAAGTTCCATTTCCTCCAACGCCCTAAATAAAGCAGCAAACTCACGATCCGGGGAAGGCAAGAACCTACAATCGGCAATATGATCCTTAATAGGGGAATTAAAGGTCACTAATGGATTACAGAGGACAGATAAATTCCCAGGTATGAACTCATGACCTGAGCACACATAATGATCAGGATTCGAACTGGGAAAAATACCATTCGATTCTATAAAGGGCTTGACCCCGACTAACCCACCCAGTCTATTGGAACCCATCCCTGGGAAATCATTAAAAGAAATTTCCAGTGGACTTTCAACGTACTGTGTTACACAAGGAGGTGTCCCTAAACCATTCAAGAGCCCCTTCCTACCCACACTACCATTCACAGAGGGAGACGAGCGATAATCAAAATCTACACCCAAATAACCAGCCAGAGAGTGTCTCGTAATGACATCAGAGGAAGGAATTTTTTCATTACAATTAATAGAGAGATCAACCAGAGAGAGAGAGATTGCATCTAGTTTTATCAAAATCAGACTAGAATTGGTGGAATCTGGCTCTCTGATTGGTTTGGGAACCAAATTGGTCCGATTCGAGGTTCATAACAAGAAATGATTAATTCGGTGCCGAACTGACCTTTTTTCACCGAGCCCACTGGTTTTGTACCGAATTGGCCGATTCAGTATAAATTGATCAAAGATGTTTGAAATGCAAATTTTTAAGAAAATTAGGAATTTTTGAGTGGACCAACCTAACATTACCATGAATTGCATAGCAATACTAGGGCATGCAATTCATGGTAATGTTAACTTCTTCAAGTAAAAGTGTCATTCTCCTTTATCTTTCATTTTTATCCTTTTACAATTTTTAACATTATCGTGGAATGACTCGAGATGTTTGAGAATGGTTTGGACCTCATTGGATTTCATATGGAGAAAGTAGAATTTTAGATCTCACTCAAAATCCAGTAGACTTAACAACTTTTTAGGATTTTAGGATTGTGGGGATTGTAATATTTCCATCGATTTGGTCATGTATGAGGGTATGGAACTAGTATTCAATCAAGAGCACTAAACCCTCAATGTACCTTGATGTTAGTGGTATTCAATCTTGACTTGACATGCTACGTTTTTTCTATGTTATTTTAATGCTTAGAGGGTGATATTGATGACGAAAACCCCAATATAGGCAATGATTTTGATGATAGGTGTGTATTTGTTGTAGCATGATTTTTTTGGTCTGCTAGGCCATCTAGAGCCTGTTTGTTGATGTATTTTCGGTTTAGAGACAGATTGCACTCGATGCTATTTTGGTTATGTGCATTTTTACGTCTTATATAAATGAAAACTTTTGCTTCTTTGTGCATAAATGATTTGGATTCATATGGATGCACATGAATATATATGTTTTTGTTTAAAATTTGAATATTTTATGTCTTTTTGGTCGACGGGTTGTTTGGTCCGGCCAGTTCTGTTCTGGTTCTCGGTTCAGAGGGTTTTCCAGTTCGGTCACTGGTTTCTGATAACATTGGTTGCTCCTAATCTAATGTGAAACTTTTTCTCCAAACCTTTGTCGTAGCAAAGGTAAGGATATCTGTAAGGAGATCCAACATGGGGAAATTTTGCTTCAATGAGTACCCACCTGATTTCCCAAGTCAGCCCACTTGCAAGTAGATCCACCATTTTGTTTCCCCAATCTGATTTAGCAAGTCGAGTGTTTACAGTCTCCAATCTCGAAAAAAGCGATGGGTGAACAGGGGCCCTATTAAACTATACAACCAATTAAGCTGGACGTTAATTTCTCTATTAATCTCAGATCTAATGGAACGAGCAAGTTAAAAGACTAAGCTGAACTAATTGTACGAATGAAATGAAAGGGTTGTATGGACAAGAATAAATGAGTTAAACTACGATTGCATGAAGAAAAAGAAATGAATGGATTGCAATTTGTGTTGCTCTAATCAACTTTAGTTTTAAATGGCAAAGCAAACCACTCAATCAATCACACGAAGATCTTCCCCAAATCGGGAAGAGAAAGATGCCAAGGGGAAAGAGCACCCAAGCTCCCATGAGAAAATGCCTCTTTATTTATATTAGCCCTCTCTTATAAAATGAGGGATGAAAATGAAGCTTTTTTGCTCTTTGGAAAAGTTTACAATTGTTTCCCTCAAAGGGAATGCTACCTTTCCCAAAGAATTTTGTTACAAAAGGGAGAGCTTAATAAAATAGGAAATTACAGGTCACCTTTGAGTTTGGCTCTTCAAGATCCACAACCCAAATACGAAAGAAAAGAAGATTCCCTTAAAATTTAAAGAAATCCCCCCAAGAATGGAAGTTACAATGGTCTAACTTGAAGGTTCGCTTGATGAGTTTTTTGGAGGCACCAAGCTTGAAGGGAAAGGTGACTTTTTGGAGGCACCAAGCATCCGTGGGCGTAAAAGAAGGGAAGACCCAGTTGCACCTACCTATTATGGAGATTAGTTGTCAGATGGATGGGGGGACTGAACAAAAAGCTTGATTGATTTGCTTCACACAGATTTTAATTGATCACGCCTGCTTCCACCAATCCTTTTTTGAAGTTCTCATTTATTATCACCAATCCTCAGTAACCAATCTTCGTTTGAAGGGACAAGTCTGTCCAAGAGATAAACTTTCGCTGCCCCAAAACAGTTAAAGAGATGCCTGAAAAAGTTGTCAAATTAGTCGCAAAAGAGGGGCTGATTCGCTGCCCAAAAAATGCAAAATATCAGTCCTAAAAAATGATGCCAAGACCCAAGCCTGCCCATGGTCAGCAGGGGAGATCAGCCTCCTGAATAGACAAATTCTTCTCTTTATGGCTTTCTTGAAGGAAGCTTGAGCTCTGCTTAATGAGCAGCCTCTACCTCTTCCAAATGGACTATGACAAAAGATGAATTAGTTACTGTTGACCACTCTGTGTCAACTACCCTATAGCAACATATATTTTTTGACAGTATTCCACCATGTTCGAGCAGTCAGACATCTAGATATCATCATCATATTTCGGAAGTTTTGTCAAGGTTGTAATTCCAAGTTCTGCAGCCGTGTGTGACCATTGTAAAAATGATTCCAGTATGTCTATAAAGCCATGTAAAACACATAGGTAAGCTTAAGATTTTCAGCAAAGAGTTTCACTCTAGGGAGTTTTGTAACCTCGACTAATTATTTTTGTTTTTCCTTAACATCCAATAATTAGCAGAGTTTCTCCCACACATAACCCAAAGCTAGAGTGGGGCTCGATGGTGATGTCTTAATTAAGTCCTAGTGTGTAGAGTCAATGTAAATTATCATGCTATATCATGTCTTGAGTCTTGTGGAATTTGGTTAAGTCTAAGTGTCTAATGTTAATTATTAAAATTTCCCATTGGTCGAGATTTTAATAATTATCTCGATGAAAAATGTAAAATGTAATGTCTATAGAAGTTGATGCGGGTAGAGTACTCATAATTAGAACCTCTACACCTCAACTTTATATTTAGATAAATTTTTGAAGCTTGAAATCATGTCTTTCCCCGCAAATTATTTTTATTTTCTTTTTCCCTCAAAAGTTGGCAAAAATTTAATCGAAAAATGGTCAAAAAAATTAAATGAGAGAAAATAAAAATTCTCTCAAGTGGAAAAACAAATTATTGAGAAGATGGTCAGTTCCAAGGAAGATTAAATTTGAAAGACTCATTCGCAAGGAAGATTGGTCCAAAAGGAATTCGTTGGTCCAGAAGAAGATTTTTGTTTTTTGTTTTTTGTTAGGTGTCTGGAGGAATCGACAATGACAGAGGTATCGTACTTGCGTAACACAGGGTCGAATCTCCCCGGCTACCACTATACCCCTAAGGGAGAATGACAGGCCCGCACGAACGCTTCCTGTGTTATCGATCAAGGTCGGCGATTGAACTCATGACATGCTTAACAGCACGAACGCCTTAACAGAACGTCTGCTGACCACTAGGCCAAGCCCCATGGGTTGGTCCACAAGAAGAATTATTTCGAAGGGAAAAAATGATTTTTTGAGGGAAATCGATTTTCTGGTCTAGTGGTCAAATAGCAATTTTTATTCTTGTGGGTGTTAGAAGGACTTAGCATAAGGTGAAAAATTATTATATCTAGAAATTGCGACGACTAGGCTCAGGTTTGAAGATTGGTTGGATGGAGCATCAAATTTCCTGCCTTGGAAGGCAAGGGTAACCATTTTGTTGAAGGAACATGACCTTTGGGAGTTTGCAGAAAATGATGTTCCTGAATCAATAGATCCGACAGATAAGGCATCTTTATGAAGGACATCAGAGCATAGAGGGTTATCATGGATGTCGTGAAGGATCATCTTTCCCTCACTTTGTAGAGAAAAGTTTGCGAAGGAGATATTCAAGGCTCTAGTGGACCTGTTTTAGAGTGACAACATGAACAAGAAGATGATCTTGAGAGCAAGCTCAGATCCATCCATATGTCAAGTTCTAATAACATTATCGGCCACTTCATGAGAATCACCTAGATACAGGATCTGCTTGCATTTGTTGGGGTGAAAGTGGAGGATGTAAAGCTTGTAAATGTGGTGCTAAATGAATTTCTCAAGTCATGGGAACTATTTGTCAAGGGGATTTGCTCTTGGGAGCACCTTCGAAATTGGGAAAGGCTTTGGGTTGACTACATCCATAAAGAAACTTGAGAGGAGTTTAAAGCCAACAAGCAGGAAGATGGAGAAGAGAACCTTGCATTGGTCAATATAGCCAAGGGTAAAGTGAAGGCTTCCAAGGGTAACAATGAGGGGAAAACCTCTCTGCCACGGAAAAAGGAGTTGAGCAAGCTCAAGTGCTTCATTTGCAGATGAGTGGGCACTGCTCATCGCAATGTTTGGAGAAGGGGAAGGGAAAGTCGCAATAGATAGCAACATCAACAAAGGCTTAGCTTGATAAGTTTGCAATGAAGTTCGAGAAGGACTTCTCATTTTTATCCTTCCCATCTACGAGAACCATATCTTGGTACTTGGATAGTGGTGCATCACACCATATGATAGAGGCATGGGAGTTGTTTAGCAGTCTAATGGAGAGTGACTCAAATTTATATGTGGAGCTTGGTAACGATGCCAAGTATGCAATAAAGGGGGTTGGAACCATTATGTTCTAGCTAGAGTCAAGAGGGACGTTGGAAGTCAAGAATGTGCTGTTTGTACTTGGACTAAAGAAGAATTTGTTGTCAGTCTTAGTGATTGAGGATAGAGGATATGTGTTTATGTTTAGGAATGGGCAGGTGCTTATTCATCCCGAGTAGTCTAGCTCAGAGATAGTAGTGGCCATCAGGTTAGAGAGAGCAACTTATACAGGTTGACGGAAAAACCTGTTCAGGATTTGGTACATGATAGTGACAATTTGTGTGAGTTGTGGCAATGATTGGAAACTTGCACTATAGGGTGTGGTCAATTCCGAGGGAGATTGTCACTGGTCTCCCACATTTTAGTGTTGAGTAGTAGGGTGTGTGTAGAGGGTGTGCACTTGGAAAGGATGCCAAGGTTGTGTTTCTGAGTTGTGAGAACAAGTCTAAGGGTATATTCGATCTTATTCACTTAGAGATATGTGGATTGATGTTAGTGGCATTAATATAGGGAGCATAATACTATGTCATGTTTATTGATGACTATTCTAGGAAAACTTGGATCTTCTTCATGAAGACCAAGGATGAGGTTTTCAGTCGATTCTGGGAGTTCAAGTCCCATGTGGAGTACCAAATGGGAAATAAGATAAAGGTCTTGATGTCATATAATGGGGCAGAGTACAACCTCGAACGACCTCAAGGATTTTTGTAAGGAGGCATGAATCAAGAGGGAGATGACAATCTCATACAATCCTCAGTAATACAGAGTTGCAAAGAGAAAACAATTGGTTCATCATTGGTTTTACCAAAGCTATGCTACATGACTAGGAGGTGCCTATGTTTCGTTGGGAAGAGGCATGTAACACTGTAGTTTTTGTGCAATACAGGTATCCTCATAGGATATTGGGGGATAGGACTTTTGAGGAGGTATTCACTAGGAGGAGTGAAATTAAAGAGCATTTAGGACTAAAGGGAATTTTCTTTAGGTGTAGTTCTACCTCAAAAGTTTACAAGATCTTCATACTAGCACAGAGGAAGATAGTTGTGTGCAAAGATGTTAAAGTTTGAGGAAAACTTGGTGTCCAAGAAGTCTCATGAGTTGCCACCAACAGTGACAAAGGACGAGGAGCAGGAGACTTCGAAGGTAGAGTAGCATGTAGAGGCTCCTTTTCAGGGAGCCAACCTTTAGGTGGGGAGGAATCAATAGTTCCTTCCAGTTCTGACAGGGGACTCAGGTTGTTTGAGTAGACATTGAGTGATGCTCATGAGCATGTGGAGGCTCCTAGGAGCACATTAAGGGAGTGTAGGCTTCTAAAGAAGTTTTCGAATTACATGGCATTGATGAGTAGCATCGTCAAAGAGGTGGCAGACCATAAGGTTTAGAGGAAAGCCTTGGTGAAGGGTCATGCATGAGACATTGTGCCAAGACTAGAGGGATAGCAGGTTCTAGGTGACTCTTCAGGAACTATCTTCCACACTAAGAGTGAGTGTTGATATTTGTATACCTGCATAGGCCTAAGTGTCTAGGCATGTGGAAGTTTCCTAATTGACTGTTAACCATAGCCATTACTTTAAGTATTAAAGTCTAAAGTATTTGACTTTTATAAGATAAAATGAGTTAATTTAATGAAATGCAAAGGTTAGTTGCGTTAGTGAATTAGATGAATCTCAAGCGTTGATCTAAAATGGTGCTGAGATCTAATGTCAACTACCAATCACTTTGCAGATTAGGGTTGTGGATTTGGCCAATAACTCGAACTTATAAAAGGAAGGCTAGGCTAAAGGAGAAAACACATCTTTAAGCACAAGACACAGTGAGATTGCGATCTCACTAATTAGGTGGAGAAGAACTTCCATTCAAGTGTGCAGGGTTTGAGGAAGAGTGCAATCCATAGCAAGGGAAGCATCTAGATCAACCAGCGAGATTTGCAGAGGGGTTTATCTGTTGGATTATTTTGAGATTCTTGTTGTATGTATTTTCCTTAGTGGGCCATTATCCTAGGAAGGGAGCCCTTGTAAGTTTTGTATTCAATGAATGGAGAACTGATTTGAAGGGCATAAAATATTTGTGTAAATGTGATTGAGATTGGTACTATTTAGTTTTGCTTTTGTTGCTATAATTATTAAAATCCCAATTGTCTTTTATTCAGTAGACCTGTGTAATAATTAATTGTTAGAACAAGGAAATCTGCTATGTAGTAATTGGCTATATTGTTGGGGTTAAAGAAATTATCAGTTTGAACATGAGATACAATTTCTAATAGTCTCCATTTCTTAATTTAGGATTGTGTCAATTGTTTATATTGGAAAGTCAACAAAGTGAAGTAACAATGGCAACAACTCTTGGAGCAAGGAGTGAAGCTGAGAATATGCATTGACTATTGAGCACCAAACATAATAATTGTAAAAAATCATTCTCTTACTGATGATTGATGACTTGTCCGATTTGTTGCATTAGGTGAAATAGTCCATGAAGCTAGACCTAAAATTTGGACATCACCAAGTGCATGTTAGAGACAAGCACATGAAAAAGCAACATTCAAGATGCGACAAGGGTTTGTATGAATGTTTAGTTATGTATTTTGGATTATGTAATGCATTTGCAACATTTATGCCGTTATGAATTGTGTCTTGCATATTTTTATAGATTCTTATGTGATAGTTTTTTCGGATGACATATTGATATTTTACTCAATTTGGGAGGAGCATATCACACATTTGTAATTGGTACTAGACACACTTAGGAAGAAGTAGCTATCGTCTAATCTTAAGAAGTGTGAGTTTGGTATATAGTGCTTGGTATACATTGGATACATGATTGGTGGTGCAAAATTGAGGATAGGTTCGACAAAGATTGAGGCCATAAATTAGCGGCCAACTTCCTATAAATGTTACAAAAGTAAAGTTTCATGGGAACAACGAGGTGTTTGAGAAAGAAATAATTGTCCCACTTCGCGCTCTGACAATGAAAGGGATTAGATTCCATTGGGGCAAACAATAACAGAGGTCTTTTGAAGACTTGAAAAGGGGAATAAGTCAATCGCAAGTCTTGGCCATGCCTAATTTATAATAGTACTTTGAAATAGAGATTGATGCAAGTGGGTTTTGTACTCATGCAGTGGCGAAGGCTTGTATGTTTTGTTTCATGGAGCAGTGTTAAATTACCCCATATATGATAATGAACTCTATGCCTTTCTACTAGTAGTGAAGAAATGAAAACACTATCTATTGGCAATGGATATTGTGATCCACATCGACCACTAGCCACTTTAGTGTTTGTAGAGTTAGACTAAGATGCAACAAGCAAGGCATTACAATTGAATTACATTTTGACAACAATTAGTTCTAGTAATCAAGTATAAGAAAGAAATTACAAAGAAAGTTGCATATTTGTTGCCCAAGTCACCCTTGCAATAAATAACCATTGTGGGAATGACAATTCAACTTGCATCCTATGATTGAAATTTTGGGAGAGGAATAGTGAAGGATGTCGATTTTAGCGTTTGCTACAGGGAATAGTTTTTGATTTAGAAGAAGAATATCATCTTCAAGGTAGGCAACTTTACAAATTAGACAGGCTATGCATACCACAAAATAAAAGGATTTAGTTGATCAAAGACGCTGATATTTCAAGAATTCTTTAAGGGTTAAGAGTTGGGAAGTTTGTGGTGAATCCACATAGGAATGTGCATTGGCCAAAGATGAAGGATATAGATTTTAGACATGTCTTCTAGTGATTGATATAGGGAATAGTTGTTGATTTAGAAGAAGACTATCATCTTCAAGGTAGGCAACTTTACAAATTAGATTTCCTTGCAAGTGTTAGTGTTTCCATATGCACTATGAGGACGTTCCTTTGAAATTTCATTTCTTTGACATGATCATTAAACCCACTATATTTCATGGCATCAAGGGGTGGGGATCTAGTCTATTACTAATCGAGTGGGCTCTTAGGTAGTGGTCATCAATCATTGTGCTCTAATGTATGATCGAGGTAAATGGATTGCTTGGTAGGCCATTGTGCATGTTGAGTTTGGCACCCACCTCTTACTCTTAAGAGCATTTAAGCTTATCTAATTTCTTCTTAAGATGTGCACTTTAGTTGGCTCAATTGTAGGATGAGAAAGATACACCCCTATTTGGCTCTTTGTTTAGAGGGATTGCCACCACACACCTCTTAAGGCAGAAGTGAGGTTGGTTTTTAGAGGCCTCAATGCTTCTCTAGTCCATTGTGCTTTGGCCAAAGATGAAGGATATAGATTTTAGACATGTCTTCTAGTGATTGATATAGGGAATAGTTGGTGATTTAGAAGAAGAATATCATCTTCAAGCTAGGCAACTTTACAAATTAGATTTCCTTGCAAGTGTTAGTGTTTCCATATGCACTATGAGGATATTCCTTTGAAATTTCATTTCTTTGACATGATCATTAAACCCACTATACTTCATGGAATCAAGGGGTGGGGATCTAGTCTATTACTAATTGAGTGGGCTCTTAGGTAGTGGTCATCAATCCATTGTGCTTTAATGTATGATCAAGGTAAATGGATTGCTTGGTAGGCCGTTGTGCATGTTGAGTTTGGCACCCACCTCTTACTCTTAAGAACATTTAAGCTTATCTAATTTCTTCTTAAGATGTGCACTTTAGTTGGCTCAATTGTAGGATGAGAAAGATACACCCCTATTTGGCTCTTTGTTTAGAGGGATTTTCACCACAGACCTCTTAAGGCAGAAGTGAGGTTGGTTTTTAGAGGCCTCAATGCTTCTCTAGTCCATTGTCATTTATATTGAGCACCTCTCTTCTTTTAGGTTTTATTCAGATGCGCTTGGCCACCTCTTTCGTCCTAAATGGGAGATCATTAGGGTGGTTAGAGAAGACCCCGACTAAGGATCTTTGCCATAGGATGACTTTCTATTATGAGCACTTTCTCTATCTATAGGACAACCTCATTGCATACCTGGATTGTATTTGATGCCATTGGACACATGTCCTTTCCAATTGGACAATTATGTGAATGTTGACATCGCTTGTGTGACAAGGTTTGATCACCATATTCCATTGATGGGATTTGTTCGTTCTACCACCTATAGGAGGTTGAGAGTCGAGACTAAGCAACTTCAGATTTTCAAATATCCAATATACAATAATATCCAAGGTAGATATTATTGGTGATTGATCACAGGGGTAAGACATGGGATTTCGCTCGACGTAACCTTATCAGATTGATTACCTTCTTTGTCTAGCCTGTCTTGGCTACTGGGGGTGTTAGGAGCTTTGCAAACTCCCCACCCTTGGATGCAGGTTATTCAAGATTGACAATGCTGTCCACTCACATTTTGTAGTTAGACGCCCTACTTCCACGAGGACAACAAAGTGGTACCTATTAAAATTTGGGTACCAGAGGACAAGTGGTTCCCTAAGGCTTTGATCTTTGACCTAGGGAAAAGTGTCCAAAAGAATTTAATTTTTTCTCCTAAAGTGACTATATAAGTTGTAAAGTCAAATCTAATTTAAAAGTGACTTTAAGTGATAAAGTTACTAAGTCTGATTTTAAAGTGACTTTAATAAAGTCAATGTGAAATTAGAAAGTGAAAAGTGACTTTGGAAATAAATGACTAAGAGGGTCTTTATTAAAGTGGGGTGAATTAAGAAATAGAAAGTGAGATTTAAATGCACATTTAATCTCAGCCCTAGATCTAAAGTTATCTCAGCCATTGGATTTAGAGATTCTCCAAAAGTCACTTGGGGTTAGGTTAAAGGAGGAAAAGGAGGGAAAAGATCATTCAGTCATTCGTGAGCAGATTGAGAGGAGGAGGAGAAGAGATCAAGGAGATTTCTGAGCAGTGAGGTGAATGAGAGCAGAACCTTGGCATGCATACCAAGGTAGCATTTCAGCAAATCTGTACAGCAAGGTTGGCACACAGTTCAAGGCAGTTTGGGCACGAGTTTCAAGGCAGAACCGTACAACAGCTTTGGCACGAGTTTCAATGCAATCATACAACAGTTTTGGCAATAGATTTCGAGGGCATTTATTGCTGGTTTTGAGGCACAATTTTCGAGGCAATCCATATAGTGAGTTCTTGTGCACAAAAATCGAGGCAGAAAATAGTACAACATTTATTGCTTCCCTCTACACGTATTTTGAGGTCGTACATCAACATTTATTGTTGTTCTGCACACTTTTCAAGGAGGCTGTACAACAACATTTATTGTTGTGTTTTTTGGGCAAGTAATTCAAGGAGTCCGTACAACATTTATTGCTGTTCTTGTTTTGCTGTTTGCACATTTTCCGAGGCAGTGGTTAAGCACGGAAAACGAGATAAGTTGTATTTGTTTGGTTGAAATTTTCTGTGTATTTCTATCCCACTGTAAAAGCTATTTATTAGAAATAAAGAAGAGCTTTCGAACTGGTTTTCCCCAAGAGTTGTAAGGGGCTTTTCCAGTGTCATCTTGACCAAAAATCAGCGTGTCATCTTCTGTGTGTGTGGCTGAAAATATTTCTGTGTTTTTATTTCTGCAATTTCCAGCGCTTTGAAATTTCCAGAATTTGTGTTTTGAAAAAATATTTATTTTTCCAGTTTGTTGAATGTAAGTTTATGGGAATGGGCATTTAACTATATGGGAGAAATAAGGAGAAACTGATCACTGGGGTTGGGTCACAAAATTTCTACATGGTATCAGAGCTAGTTTGCTGAAAAGTGCAGTTTGGGACAGCAAAGAGAAAAATTACAGCAAACTGATTTTAAATATAGAAAATTGAACCTTTACCACAACAGTGTAATTTTTAGTTTATTAGGACAACAAGCATGTCTTTGGGCGTGAGAGTGGAGAATAGGTTGGATGGGCATAGCAACTACAGTACATGGAAGGAAAGAATGCAAAGTATCTTTGAGGAGGTAGAAGTCTGGGGTATAATGGTGCATACCCAACAACACCCTGTAAATGTGCCTATTGATGCTGTTCAGTTGGCAGACTTGAACAAGAAGAATAACAAGGGTAAGAGATTGATTCTGGATGGTATTAAAGACCATTGCATTTCTCATGTGAGAGGAAAGAGACTTGCTCATGAGATGTGGACAACTTTGACCAATCTGAACCAGAGTACCAATGAGAACAGAAAAATGGTCTTAAAGGAGAAGCTGAAGGCCATTAAGATGGCAAAGACTGATAGTGCTACTACATACCTCACAAAGATCACTAATGTGAGAGATGAGTTGGCAGCAGTTGGAGAGGTCATTCCACCCACTGAGTTGGTGCGGATTGCAGTGAATGGCCTTCCCAGTACATGGCTGAATTTTACTGATGGGATTGTTGCACGGGAGACCCTTCTCACTTGGGAGAGGTTGTGAGATGATTGCATACAGAATGAAATCAGGAAGAACTAGCTTGGTGCAGCCAAACCAGTTGAGGAGGATGAAGATGTAGCATTGTTAGCAAGGGGCAAGAAGGGCAAGGGAAAGAAGCAAGCTTCCACAAGTGGTGGTGGCGGCAAAGACAAAGGTAAAGGTAAGCAGGTGAATAAGGAGGACTATTCTAAGGTGAAGTGTTGGAATTGTCAGAGGATGGGACACTATGTAGTTGTGTGTCCTGAGAAGAAGAAGAAGGGAAAGAACAAGACCATGGCAACATCAACAAAGATAGAGGACTTTTCAGAGAGCTTTGACCGGGAGTTTGGGTTCATTGCTTGTGAGTCCACTAGTGCAGGATCACTTGCCACGGAGGTTGAGAGGGAGTGTGCATTTCCCTCCACTAGCGGAGCATCTTCAGGTATTTGGTATGTTGACAGTGGGGCTTCACGTCATATGACAGGAGTTCGTGGGTACTGCTCTGAGCTTTCAAAGAGTGGCACTGATATAGAGGTAGTACTCGAAGATGACAACATTGTTAGAGCAGTCGGTGTGGGGACATTGACATTTGATAGGGAACCCAAACCTCCCTTGAAAGTGTCAGATGTTCTAAATGTGCGAGGGATGAGGAAGAACCTCATATCCGTCTCAGAATTGGAGGACAGAGGGTATGAGATATTGTTCAGGAGAGAACAGGTGCTTATATATCCCAGGGGCGCTCCAATTGATTCAACTAGAGTGATTGGTGTACGCCATGCAAAGGTGTACAAGTTTGTGTTTTAGCCCCTTTTGGCAATGAGTAGTAGTACCGACAGCAGAGCTAGCAGTTCAAAGCTGTGCGAGATTTGGCACCGCAAGATGGGGCACATGTATCATGGGGCCTTGAGGACATTGCAGGAGATCACTACAGGTGTGCCAGATTTCAGTTGTGATCACCTAGATACATGCAGAGGATGTGCTATGGGTAAGTTTGCCAAATCCCCTTTTCCCAGCAGTGACAGTAGATCGATTGGGATACTTGATTTGATTCATACCGATGTGAGCGGTAGGATGTCTCATGTTTCCTTGAGTGGATATGAGTATTATGTTTTATTCATTGATGATCACTCCAGGAAGTCTTGGATTTATTTCTTGAAGACCAAGAGTGAGGTCTTCAAGCGCTTTCAGGAGTTTAGAGCTCTTGTGGAGACTTAGACAGGTCGGAAGATCAAGTCCCTCAGGTCGGGCAATGGAGGGGAGTACCCCTTGGTGAGTTTGTTGAGTATTGTTCAGAGGCATGCATTAGGAGGGAGTTCACAGTTCCTTACAACCCCCAGCAGAACGAGGTTGCGGAGAGGAAGAACAGATCCATCGTTGGGGCTGCCAAAGCCATGCTACATGATCAAGGGTTACCATTGTTTTTGTGGGCAGAGGCCTGCAATACTGCTGTGTATTTGCAGAACAGGAGTCCACATCGTGCCTTGGGGCATGTGACTCCGGAGGAGGCTTTTTCTGGGAAGAAGCCTGATGTTGGTCATTTTCGTATCTTTGGGTGTATTGCATACTCCTATGTACCCAAGGAGAGGAGGACCAAGTTAGAACCCACCGCAGAGAAGGGTATATTTGTGGGCTATAGTGATATCTCGAAAGCCTTTCGGATTTATATTCTTGCACGAAGGAGAGTTGTTGTCAGGCGGGATGTGAAGTTCGAGGAGGACAGGGCTTTCAGGAGGTCACAGGAGTTAGAGTATCTGGATCGGCCAGACCCTCAGGAGCAACTGAGCCAGTCATAGGGATCCAGTGGACAGGGATCAGGAGGTACATTGATTACGGTGTCAGGTCCATCAGTGAGCAGTGGCTTGCAAAGTCAGAGGGGTGGTGCTTTGGGCAGCATGGAGAGCAGTCCGGAGAGAAGTTCAATAGGTAGTCCACTAATGGACAGTTCACACGGTACTTTAGCATCTACAGGAACAGGTTTAGGTAGGAGGACAACAGACAAACATTTAGGGGTTCAGGCTTTTGATGAGGATGAGGAGTTTCACTCTCCGGTGGGAGAAGTGTGCTCAGGGAAGAGGAAGTCCAAGTGGCTTCAAGATACCTTGAGAGAGGCCACATTTGTTGCTGGGCTGAAGAGACCGGTTAGAGAGTGCATACCACTTGAGCAGTTCTGTAGCTATATGGCAATGGTTGCCAACATCATTGACTCCGATCCTTTTACTATATGAGGAGGCAGCTAGCCAACAGGTCTGGAGAGAGGTCATGTAGGAGGAGTATTCTTCTATCATGAAGAATGATGTTTGGGAGGTGGTGCCGAGGCCTGAGGGAAAATCCGTGGTTACTTCTAGATGGCTTTACAAGGTAAAGCACGCTGCGATGGCAGCATCGAGAAGTTCAAGGCAAGGTTTGTGGCTAGAGGCTTCTCCCAGGTAGAGGGAGTAAACTATGAGGAAACCTTCGCTCCCGTGGCTTGATATACTTCCATTTGCTCCATTATATCGATAACAGTAGAAATGGGTTGGAAGATCCACCGGATGGATGTGAAGACCACATTTCTCAATGGCTTCATACAAGAGGAGGTGTCCATTGAGCAGCCGCATGGCTTTGAGGTGCATGGGAAAGAGTCCCATGTATGCAGACTGAAGAAGGCCCTTTATGGCTTGAAGCAAGCTCTTAGAGCTTGGTACTCCAGGATTGATACATACTTGTAGGAGATGGGTTTCACAAAGAGTGATGCAAATCCGAACCTATACTTTATTGTGATAGGTGAGGAGCCTCTCATTCTGGTGCTATATGTGGATGACTTGGTCATTACGGGTGTAGAGAGACTCAGAGAGGGCTGTAAGAGAGATCTTGCCTTGGAGTTCGAGATGAAGGACATTGGCTTGATGCATTACTTTTTGGGTTTGGAGGTGTGGCAGGAGGAGGGGCATTTCTTCCTGGGACAGGGGAAGTATATTGTGGACATCCTTAGTAGATTCCATATGGAGGATTGTAGACCCATGTCGACACCTATGATAACTAACTGGAAGAAGCTTCATGTTTCAGATTCTGAGTTGGTGGATCCCACATTGTATACACAACTGATTGGTTCCTTGATGTATTTGGTCAACACTACACCAGATATATATTTTGCAGTCAACACGATGAGCCAGTTCATGTGTGAGCCCAGGAGAGTGCACTGGGTTGCTGCAAAACACATTTTGTGGTACTTGCAGTGGACAGTGGAGTATGGTCTGGATTATAGACAGGGAGATGGAGTGATATTGGCAGGGTACACTGATTCTGATTGGGCAGGTTGTGCTTCTGATAGGAAGAGCACTTCAAGGTGTTGTTTTGGGTTGGGTTCGACAGTTGTGTCATGGTTCAGTGGAAAGCAGCAGTTAGCAACATTGAGTTTAGTGGAAGCAGAGTACATGGCAGCCAGTCTAGTTAGTTGTGAGGCCATATGGCTTCGCAAGATGTTGTTTGGCTTATTTGGTCAGTCGTTGAGACCTTCAGTGATTTACTGTGATAATTAGAGTTGCATTAAACTCACGGAGAATCCAGTATTTCATGACAGGTCAAAGCATATCAGAATCAGATATCATTTTATCAGAGACTATGTTCAGAAGGGAGCTGTGAAGTTTGAGTATATTCCCACAGATGAGCAAGGAGCAGATATATTCACCAAAGCCTTACCACGAGGCAAGCATGTCTACTTCAGATACAAGATGGGTGTGGCGAGGAACACTTTCCTCGGTAAGAGGGAGTGTTAAAATTTGGGTACCAGAGGACAAGTGGTTCCCTAAGGCTTTGATCTTTGGCCTAGGGAAAAGTGTCCAAAAGAATTTAACTTTCTCCTAAAGTGACTTTATAAGTTGTAAAGTCAAATCTAATTTAAAAATGACTTTAAGTGATAAAGTTACTAAGTCTAATTTTAAAGTGACTTTAATAAAGTCAATGTGAAATTAGAAAGTGAGGAGTGACTTTGGAAATAAATGACTAAGAGGGTCTTTATTAAAGTGGGGTGAATTAAAAAATAGAAAGTGAGATTTAAATGCACATTTAATCTCATCCTTAGATCTAAAGCTATCTCAGCCATTGGATTTAGTGATTTCCCAAAAGTCACTTAGGGTTAGGTTAAAGGAGAGAAAAGATCATTCAGTCTTTCATGAGCAGATTGAGAGGAGGAGAAGAGAGCAAGGAGATTTCTGAGTAGTGAGGTGAAGAAGAACATAACCTTGGCATGCATACCGAGGCAACATTTCAGCAAATTCATACAGCAAGGTTGGCACACAGTTCAAGGCAGTTTGGGCACGAGTTTCAAGGCAGAATCGTACAATAGATTTGGCACGAGTTTCAAGGCAACTGTACAACAATTTTGACACAGATTTCGAGGGCATTTATTGCTAGTTTTGAGGCACAGTTTTCGAGGCAGTCTGTATAGTGAGCTGTTGTCCTTGTGCATGGAAACCGAGGAAGAAAATAGTACAGCATTTATTGTTGTCCCTTTGCATGTATTTTGAGGAGGCCGTACAACAACATTTATTGCTGTTCTGCACGCTTTTCAAGGAGGCCGTACAACAGCTTTTATTGTTGTATTTTTTGGGCACAGAATTCAAGGAGTTCTTACAACATTTATTGCTGTTCCTGTTTTGCTGTTTGCACATTTTCCGAGGTGGTGGTTAAGTACGGAAAACGAGATAAGTTGTATTTGTTTGGTTGTTGAAATTTTCTGTGTATTTCTATCTCACTGTAAAAGCTATTTATCAGAATTAAAGAAGAGCTTTCGAATTGGTTTTCCCCAAGAGTTGTAGGGGGTTTTTCCAGGGTCATCTTGACCAAAAATCAGTGTGTCATTTTCTGTGTGTGTGGCTGAAAATATTTCTGTGTTTTTATTTCTGCAATTTCCAGCATTTTGAAATTTCCAGAATTTGCATATTCAGAAAATATTTATTTTTCCAGCTTGTTGAATGTAAGTTTATGGAAATGGACATTTAACTATATGGGAGAAATAAGGAGAAATTGATAACCGGGGTTGGGTCATAATTTCTACAGTACCTGTTTTGTAAGTGGAGCTACCTCACAGCCCAAGCAAGGGCACCAAATCCACATTGCTAGATTTTTCACTATGGCTTCGAATGAGGAGAGCTTGGACTGAGCACCTATGAGCTTTACTAGGATTACAAAGCCATACCCTTTCAACCCGGACCACTCGCTGATGGACCTAATTAGGTTTTGCACTGGCACCCTCACATTGACTGATCTCAAAGATGTTTCTACTGCCTCATCTACATCCACCCTTTCTCACTCTAGTGTCTACTACATTCACTTGTAGTAGACAC
Organism: Pinus albicaulis; assembly: GCA_034641835.2. NCBI lineage: Eukaryota > Viridiplantae > Streptophyta > Pinopsida > Pinales > Pinaceae > Pinus > Pinus albicaulis. The sequence continues at coordinate 1,611,563,569 of CM076584.1, read as the reverse complement.
TCACATGTTTTATTTGATACTAGCTTTACTTTCTAGTCCCATGGATCTATATTTTTTGGTCATCTATGGACATCTAAGTCACCTGATACGGGGATACCGGGATTCGAAGAATCGGATACGGGTACATTGACCCTGGAACAGGATACTTTTGGGATATGATACGTTATATATTATTTTATATATATATATATATATATATATATATATATATATATATATATATATTAAAAATTAGATATTTTTTACACAAATTCATACTTAATTCATTGATTTAAACATAGATTTATCTATCATCTTAGATAGTCAAGGTTTTTGTTTGAGTGATGGGTACATTTTTAGTAGGGTCATGATAGAGGAGTTTGACAACCAATGTCACTAACATCAAGGTACATAGAGGGATTGGTGCTTTTGATTAAAGACGAGTTCCATACCCTAATACATGACAAAATTCGATGGAAACATTGCAATAACCCAATCTTGAAATCCTGAAAAACTAATAAGTCTGCTGGATTTTGAATGAGATCTAAAATTCTACTTTCTCCATATGAAATCCAATGAGGTCGGAACCACTCTCAAACATCCCGAGTCATTTCATGGTAATGTTAAAAATTTAAGTAAAAGGATGAAAATCTCTTCATTTTCATCCTTTTACTTTAAGAATTTAACATTACCATGAAATGACTTGGGATGTTTGAGAGTGGTTCCGACCTCATTGGATTTCATATGGAGAAAGTAGAATTTTAAATCACATATAAATACTAGGGCCATAGGCTTGGTGCCCTCTCCTGAAAAATCCTCCTCAATTGGTGAAAAACAATGAGCAAAAGCTCCCCTTTATAATAAACAAACAACGCTTTTTTGAACCCGCGGGCCTAGCCGTATCCAATTTTACGAGATACGGCGTATCCGAACGGGTTACGGTCGGGATACGCCGTATCCGTTGAATTGGGGCAGAATCCCGTATGTATACATACCTGATACGGGGATTCGGGATTCGTGGCCCTTTTAGGCGAATCTGGTTACTTAGATGGACATTAATATAATTATCTTATATATATATATATATTTTTTTTTTTTTTTTGTTTTTTTTGTTTTTTTTTGTTTTTTTGTTTTTCCCTTGATATATATATATATATATATATATTCCTAAAATTTTGATAGTGGTTCTGAAAACTGCACTTATTTCTTCATATCAGGTAGCCTATATCTAAGAGGATCATCCATTCTCCCTTCAGCCTGATAAATTAGACCAGCCTGTCCTCTCACATTTGTTTGGTAAATGGAAATAGTTAGAAGAAAAATTGAAATCATCTGAGCTGACTGTTCCAAATTTTGTATTTTTTTGAAATGCTAGGAATGGTTGATTATTTGTACCATAGCAATGATGGAAATCATGTAAAGCTGTTAACTGGAATGTAATGTTAAAGTTCTTTCACTGAAAACTATTGTAAATATAATTCACAAATTTATCTGGAAAGATGTTAGAGACCATTTTCTTTTCTTTCTCGTGAACTCATCATAGTACAGTTTTAATAGGATTGCCCACATAATTGTACAGGGTCAAGATGAACATTTGCTAGATTCAGCCGTTTGCATTAAATTTCTGCTTAAGCTGCTGCTTCCATCTCTTCCAGAAGCAAGTGAGAAAAAGGGATCACTTGGCAGCAAGATTTTAGGAGTACCGACAAATTCTAGTCTGTTGAAGGTGTCTTCTTCAGGTTCTGATCGTGGTGGTGTTGCAATCCTATCTAAGGTCCAGAAGCTACTTTCAACGATGAAGGAAATACATACGAAAAGCAGTGATGAAGACAGAGATGGGGATAGTTTTTCTGGGGAGGGGTTGAACTCGAAATGGCTTGCCTTATTGACGTTGGAGAAAGCCTGCCTATCTACAGTTGCACTTGAAGGTACCAATCTTGCATACAAATTCTAAAATCTATTTAAAAATGCTGGTACAGTTGGGTTTCAGGATTCTTTATGAACGTTGTTAGTCGGAAAAGTTTCTTACACTACAATAAAATGTGGAAACTTCTAAGCTTTATATTTATGACAATTTTTTGAACTGTCTGATATGCAGAGTTCACCTGTTCATGAGTTGTCATGTATAGGATGCTAGTTTTGCAAAACTCATGTACAAATTTGTTTGCAGATACCTCTGGTGCAGTTAGAAGAGTCGGGGGGAATTTCAAAGAAAGGCTGCGAGAGCTTGGGGGCCTTGATGCTGTTTGTGATGTTGTTATGAATTGTTTTGCTATTCTAAAAGTGAGTATGGATATCTTCCCTTGATAACAACCTTTGAGAAAAGCCAAGTAATTTGTCTTAGGTTGCATGTCTCATTTTATGTGTTTTCTTATCAATTTTGTAGTGCTTTAGAGCTCGTTTGTTTCTACTCTTGCAATTTTCAACCAGGCCTTATCTCTTTATCTATTTGTTCATTTAAAAAAAAAATGGTCTGCTGTATTGTACTTCAACTCATTGTATTTTTAATTTTTTACAAAATGAAGCTATTTATCTCCGTGGCCTGGTGTTTACCTGAGACCTTTGTCTAGTTAGTGAGATCCTTTAAGGCACAATTTATGCAGAGAATTCTCATTTATATGAAATAAAATTTAGGAAGATTGTTTACAGATTCTGTGTTTGCTTAATAGCATTGGCTTCATGCTACTACATTACATGCTTCTGAACTAAATGTTTGACTTTTTCCTGGATACCACGATGGAGGTTTTTAATGGACAAGCTGAGATGATCAGGCGTATAAAACATTTTTAATTTATAAAATCCCTACCAATATTTGTGTTCAGGAGGCTCTGGAAGACCGACGCTCAAATGTTGTTCTCAAATCATCCAGAACAATTAAAATGGCTGAGAGTGTAGGGCTTTTGCTGAAGTGCATGAAGGTGATGGAAAATGCTACTTTCTTAAGTGAGCAGAATCAGGTAAAACTTTTATGTTGAGTGTGGTGTAGTGAGCTTTTCTTGATAAAATGGAGCTAATATCTTTCATCAAAGTTAATAGCTTAAGTAAAGAACTAGTGTAATTCAAGTCAATTTGCTTATTCTATATGATAGTTTCTGTTCTTTCTTATTAACAGAAACACTTGTTGGAGATGAATTTAAAGTTGAAATGTGAAGGACTAGAACTCTCCTTTATTGCCCTTGTGATTAAGGTTATCAAGACTCTCTCTGGTAAGTGGGGATTTTTTCTGCATTGCTTTTGTGAATAGTGTCAACAAAATGTCCTGAAAAGTTCTGCTATATGAGCAGTTATTTTGTTTGGAAGACTTCAGTTTGTTCTTCTATATGAGCGGTTATGAGTTTGTTCTTGTTTCCAATTTTTTTTTATGACAGTTTCTTAAGACCTTGAGAGTGATTGCTTTTGTCAGGACTGCTTTTGAGGCACAACTCAAATGGTTCAGATTCTGGGAGACGTGAAAAATATTGTATCACTGGGAATGATGTTAATGATATTCACAGTTCAAAAAACTGTACAAGAAAGGCTGAGTCGCCAATATCTGCAGCTCAGGAAGAAGACCTTAAAGGTATGCATAACAATTGGGTTTGGTCATTTTTGCTGTCTGTCTTATGTCATGAGTTATGGTTTTTGTTGTATTTGTTTAGAAAATCCCCAAGGAGTTTTCTTTCTCTCGAAATTATTAGAATCCAATGTTTGCTAGACTACATGAAGGCAATATTTGTAGTCACACCCTTAGGTGTTCAGCAGTTATGATCCTTAGGTTCCCTCATTTTAGCTTGTAATATTTCAGAAAGTTGTATTGTTGGTGGACATCTACTGACTTTTATTGTTTGTAAGCAGCTTTAAAGTATTTCTTTTCCAGGATGGATGTGTTAATATTTTGTGGTTTTTGTCACTGTACTTTATGACCATCTTTTCATGATTCTACATCTTCCATGAGTATAAATTATAAAATATATCTGCAGTGTGTCTTGTGTCTTCAGTATCTTTATATTTGTACTCTTGCAGGAAGCAGGGAGGTTCCTTCTGTTGCTAATGGTGGGCGAGGGCGTCGCAAAACAGTGAAGCTGTCTGATTCACAAGATACGGTTGTGAACTCCACACATTTTAAGAAGAATAAGAGCAGTTTCACATCGATATCAACCTCAGAATTTTCATTTGCAGGTTCAAATAATGAGCATGCCTTCGCTGGTGAAACTTTTCATAGTAAGGATAGATTAACCGGTTCAAATACAGGTAAAACTACACAAACAAAGAGCAAAGGGAATAGAGTTTCAGTTGGCATGAAGTCCTTGACAGGCATAGGGCAACAATCCTCTAGGCCAGTAGAGCAGAAGCGGAGTGCCTGCTTTGAAGACTCACAAGATCCATATGAATTCAATGATGAGGAGCTGGCATCTATGAAAGGGACAAAGTCCAATAAAAATAAGAAATTAAAATCACTCAGTGTTTTAACAAACAAAAACAATGCAGAGTTAGACAGGGGGGTTCTACCTCAGTTTTCTGATGGTATCATGGACTTGATGAATGGACAAGATCAATATGATTATGAGAATGAACTTACCAATAGGCAATGGGCTGAAGCTGGCACTTTACTTGGTGATTGTCTCCTTTCATCTGTCAAGGTAAAGTTTCTTTCTGTTCCTCTTTTTGGTTTTTGATGGTTTATAGATGTCCTATGTTGATTACATATTGTTTGTAATTGCTTTCATTATCATTTTGGAAGACCACATTTGGTTTGAGGATGGTACTGTTTGGAATTCCACACTTTTGCATTGTGTTGCATTGAATTGGTTATATTGCTCGTTGACTGTTATTTATTTTTGTACAAGTAATTTCTTGAAATTTGTTTATGATCAACTTGGAAGAAATGGCATAGGAATTTTAGTGACATTGAAAATCATATAAAGGGTTGTCATTCTTTGCACCTGGAAGTTGGCTGTAATAGATATTTGCTTTATTTAATAGATATGTACCTAACAGAACTATTCTTTCTTTTCCAAGGAAAGCCTCATGGGGAGACCCAACGGATGCTTCTCGCATTTGTGGATGGTGTTACTTCCCAGATTTGCAGTCAAAGATATTCAAGTCCCCGAGCAAAGTGTAACCCTATAGGCATTAAGGAAGGTTTCCCATTGTCACCTCAACAAGTCTTTGTCATTCTTTTGCCAATTCTATTTGGTGATGGAGTCAATATCCAAGAATAAGAGGGTTTGATTATTACAGAAATGACATAATTAAGCCTTTCTCTGATGTGCCATAATTAGTTGAAAACAGATTTTCAGATTATGCAAGAATAAGTGAGACATTGAGAGCCCTTATAAAAGATGCACCATCACAACCATGAAATTACAGCCAAGTAATAACGTGCAACCATGACTATTAAAAGACAGCCATATATGAACAATGGACAATACATTAATCCTTCAATATAATTTTACTCGAATGAAGAGATCCATAATCCTTCACACTCAGTCTTGTTGAAGCTAGTGGTAGCTTCAGAAGGTCTTCCGCATAGGCTTGGTGTCTTGGCATGTAGGAGATGCTTTATTGCCTCTTAAGGTATTTGTGTCTTCTTTCCCAAGTCTTAGGAAAAGTACAATAATTAGAGTCAGTTAATTATTGTGGACTTTTAAGTCATTTTCTATGGATAAATAATAAAACTGTTTAATTGACTTGGAAATAATCTCAACCATTAATCTCCTAGATCTTCTAGAAGGGAGATTAGGGTTAGGGATTTGGGCTTAATGAAGATAATAAATGAAAACCTAAGGAAGAGGTGCAAACACAGATAGAGCAAAGAAGCAACTACCACATTTTTGGGAAATCAATTTTCTCAAGGAGAGAGTGAATTCTTTGGAGTGGAGAGTGTTAATTTTGATAACAATGATATGTTCTATGTGTGAAATTTTCAATCTGAAAACTATACAGCTGTAGTGATAGATTTATTCCTCCTACTTATTATTTCAATAAGTTATTTTTCAGAAATCTTATAGGGATAGCTTTACAGGGAAATATAATGATAGATAAAATTTGAAATACCTAAGACTGAATTTCCAACTCCCTCGGACAATTCTTTGACACCCTGATCAGCCCCTGCTGGCTCCTGTTCTAGTCTGTGTGTTTCATTGCGCAGTCCCAGCGTTGGACTGTGAAAGTCTGCGTGGGTTCTCTGCGCTGCAACCTCAAGCTGGCTCCAGTGGCCCACTGCTGCCCTCAGTCCCTGATCTCGATCACTGCTGACTCCCTCCTCCTTTTGCTTCTGCAAACTCTTCGCCCTGCAACTCTCCCACTGAAATCAAATTCTATTACTTCAGAATTGATCTCCTTCGGGTACTGAGTATATGCTTGGCTTGTTTTCGAAATGACCCTCAAGCCTTCTTTTATAATCTTCTTGTTGGAGAACCAATAGCCCAGATTAGAAGATTAATCAATGGCTAACATTAAAACTTGACTTGATCCATGTTTTCTAGAAGATTCACACTTTGACTTATTAATACTCTTTAATTATTTCATTTCCCTAAGTTTAGACTTAGGGTCTTCATTAAAATAATTAATTATTATAGTAAGTCATGAATCGAGTGAAATTTCCGCAAACTATTTTTGGGTTGTTTGGAATGCTGCTGTCCAAGCCTCCTTGCAAAGTTTGAGACTGAACACTTCTGGATGCTACAAAAATCAGCACTCCCTCTTAGCGAGGAAGGTGTTACAACAATATGCCTGCTGCATGCTTCTCTGCTTTTGGAGCACCCTCTGCGCTGTTGTTCTCTGGACGCTGCCCTTCATCTGTTGCGTTGTTGTCCCCTGTACTGCTGCCTTTGACACTGCCACTGTCACTGCTGCATCTGTCCCACAGCTCCCTCTGAATAATGATCCTCTCCATTCTTGCTACTGGAAGGGATTCTTCATCATCCCCATCTTCTCTCTAAAGTAGACAAACTTTGTCTTCCCTAGAGCCTTCGTGAGGATGTCTGCCACCTATTCTCCTGTTGGAGTGTACTGCAACTAAAACAACTCCACACTATACACAGTGTCTGATGAAGTGACATCTGATGTCAATATGTTTCGACCTATCATGAAACACATGATTTTCAGAGAGCTTGATGCAACTCTGATTATGCATAAGATGCTGGTCGCTTCCATTTTCTCCTTGAGTAGGTTCACTAGCAGTTTTCAAAGCCATATGGCCTCGCACGAAGCTGTGCTGGCTGCCATATACTTTGCTTCTGTTGAACTTAGTGCTACGAATTTCTATTTCTTGCTGCACCAGGAAGTTAATCCTGATCCTACACTGAAACAGTACCCACTGGTACTCTTTCGATCCACTGAACTTCCTGCCCAATCTGCATCGGTGAAACCACTCACCCTGACATCATTGCTACGGGTGTACTTTAATCCAAGCTCAACTATTCCTTGAAGGTACCTGAGAACATGCTTGGTTGCTGCCCAATGTGCTCTCTTCGGTTCCACCATGCACTGACTGAGGGTATTTATAGCATAACAAATGTTTGGCCTTGTATTTACCAGATACATCAACGACCCTATGAGCTGCCTATATAGCGTAGGATCAACCTCATCATCTTCGGATGTGTCGATTTTCTTCCAGTTGGTGATCATTGGAGTTGTCATGGGTCTACAATCCTCCATTTGAAATCTCTTCAAAATATTTGTAGTGTATCTTCTTTGACCAAGGAAGATCCCCATTCTGCTGCCAAACCTCCAACCCTAGAAAATAGTGCATCCGTCCTAGATCCTTCATGTCAAATTCTTCAGCCAAATTCTTCTTGCTTTCTGTGATGAGTCGTGATGATCCTGTCAAGAATAGATCATCTACATACAAAACCAGTATCAACGGCTCACTCCCTACACTCAGATAGTGGAGTTTGGGATCTGCGTCACTCTTGATGAATCCCATCTTCTGCAGGTAGCTGTAAATTCGATCATACCAAGCCCTAGGAGCTTGCTTCAGTCCATATACCACTTTCTTCAATCTGCACACATGAGTCTTCTAATCATGTGTCTCAAAGCCCTTCGGTTGTTCTATATACACCTCTTTCTCTATCACCCCATTCAAGAATGTCGTCTTGATGTCCATATGGAGAATTTTACATCCCATCTGCGCAACAAGGGATATCACAGTCTTGATAGAGGTGTACCTGGCTACTGGGGTGAAGGTTTCTTCATAGTCAATTCCTTCCTTCTGAACATACCCCTTAGCCACAAACCTGACTTTAAATTTTTCGATGCTGCCATCTGCAGCATACTTGATCTTGTAGATCCACCTGGATCCTACAATTGATCTCTCCTGAGGTCTGGGGACCACTTCCCAGACATCATTTGTCATGATGGAACTGTACTCTTCCACCATTGCATCAACCCACACCTGGTGTTGAGCTGCTTCCCGAAAACTGGAAGGTTCTCCGACTTGAGCAACCAAGCTGCTTACGCTGTCTCTTCTCATTTCAGGGGATTTTGACAAGTCCTCTGCATCCTTCAGAATCTGTTGAAGTTCCCTGCTCGTTCTTCCACTGGTAGTGGGTAGATCTACTGGCTCTCCTTCTTGAAAATCCTCGGGAGACACATCCCTTGGATCCCTATGCCTTGGAGAGGCGACAAAATTTTCTGCTGCTGGTTGTTAGGGCTATACCAGAGGCTTTTCCTCATGCTGCGTAGCAGAAGGCAACTCTCGGGATTTTCTGAAGGCCTTCTCCTCCATGAACTTCACATCCCTTCGCATCACGACTTTCTTGCATGTCAGGAATGTAGATGCGATATGCCTTTGCATTCTCACTGTATCCTACCAGATACCCTTTTTCGGCAGTCATCTCCAACTTCTTCCTCTTCTCACTGGGCACATGACAGTAAGCTGTACTGACTCACTTCAGGCTTACTACCGGTGAAGACACTTTCTGGCATGATTTTTCCTAGTGGAGCGTGAGGAGTCCTGTTCTAAATGTAGACGGCTATAGTACACGCTTCAGCGCACAGGAATTTGGGCATGTCTTGGTCATACAACATGGCTCTTGTTGCTTCAACAATAGTTTGGTTTTTCCTTTCTACCACACCATTTTGCTGCGGATTATATGGAGCTGTCCACTCTCTTTTGATGCTTTCCCTTGCACAGAATCCAATGAATTCATTATCTATGTATTCACCACCATTATCTGATCGCAATACCTTGATCCGCTTCCCTGTTAGATTCTCTACCAGAGCCTTAAACTCTTTGAACCGACTGAAGACTTCATCCTTGGTCTTCAAAAGGTAGATCCAGGTTTTCCTGGAATGGTCATCAATGAAGGTGACGAAGTACTCGATGCCACTAAGAGCTCTAGTGGACATCATTCCATAGATATTTGAGTGTATCAGGTCCAATACACCCTTGGCCCTATTGTTGCTTCTCTGATATGTTGCCTTGGCATATTAACCCAATATGCATTCCATGCAGACATCATCTCGTTTAGTGCTCAGCTCTGGAACACTTGTGATAGTCTTCTGGAGAGTTCTCAACACCCCATGATGCAAATGCCCCATTATTCTGTGCCATAGCTCATTCAGTTCCGTTTCATCTGTGTTGCCGACTAGTGCCATTGGAGACTCAAGCTGTAACTTGTACAGTTTGTTGCTTCATACCCGGATCTGTGCCTTTTTCTTCCCACTGGGGTGTTTGACGTAGACTCTATTGCCAATAAAGTAGACGTCATAGCCTCAGTTTTGAAGCTGAGACATTGAGAGCAAGTTCATCCCCAAATCCGACACATGCAGAACATTAGTGGCCTGGATTCTATTCCGAGCCTGGATCTGGAAAACTACGGTACCTCCCCCAACAGGAGTGCATTTTGCTTTATTACCCATGGTTATTTTGAAATTCATCTGCTCTTCTTGGTAGTCGAAAAAACAGTCCCGTACTCCAGTCATGTGAGTAGAGGTTCCACTGTTAATATACCAGACATCAGGAGAAGCAGTGCTTGATACACAAGCAAAATCTTCCTCAAGTCTGGATTCCTGTTACTCATCTTTGGCTCTGATACCATGTGGAATTTTCAATTTGAAAACTATACAGTTGTAGTGATAGATTTATTCCTCCTACTTATTATTTCAATAAGTTATTTGTCAGGAATCTTCTCGCAAATATCAAAATAAATACTACTGCAACATTCACAAATACATATGCAGAGAAATAACCAGTAAAGGACATAAGCACAAGAATCAATCACATGTAAACAGTTATTTTTCGACAATTGTCTCAGGAAAAACCCAATGCGGGAAAACTAGTGCAATAGGTGAGGGTTTTATTAATTCTTCAGCAAATGATATCTTTGTAGGAAAATATAATGGCAGATAAAATTTGAAACACCCGAGACTGAATTTCTGTCTCCCTCAAACAATTCTCTGACACCCTGATCAACCCCTGTTCGCTCCTGTGCTAGTCTGCATGTTTCACTGCGCAGTCCTAGCGCTGGATTGCGTGTCTCTGCGCTGCTGCCTCAAGTTGCCTCCAGTGGCCCACTACTGCCCTCTGTCCTTGATCTCGATCACTGTTGACTCCCTCCTCCTCCTGCTTCTGCAAACTCTTCGCCTTGCAACTCTGCCACTGAAATCGAATTCTATTCCTTCATAATTGATCTCCTTCGTGTATTGAGTGTGTGCCCGACTTGTTTTCCAAATGACCCTCAAGCCTTCTTTTATAATCTTTTCGTTGGAGAACCAATGACCCATATTAGAAGATTAATCAATGGCTAAGATTAAAACTCGACTTGATCCATGTTTTCCAGAAGATTAACACTCTGACTTATTAATACCCTTTGCCCAACTTGTTTTCCAAATGACTCTCAAGCCTTCTTTTATAATCTTCTCGTTGGAGAACCAACGACCCAAATTAGAAGATTAATCAATGGCTAAGATTAAAACTTGACTTGATCCATGTTTTCTAGAAGATTGACACTCTTATAAAAACCTTAATTATTTCATTTCCTTAAGTTTTCACTTAGGGTCTTCATTAAAATAATTAATTATTTTAATAAGTCATGAACCGAGTGGAATTTCCACAAACTGTTTCTAGGTTATTTGGAATGCTGCTGTCCAAGCCTCCTCCCAAAATATGAGACTTGGAACACTTTCCAATGCTACAAAATCAACTTCCGGATGCTACAAAAATCAAGACTATGCTTAGAGCAATTTACTTCAATCTTTTCTTATTAGCCCAATATCAATTTCTAGATTAGCAATCATATTAATATTGCCAGTAAATGCTGATAGAGCATAAACAAATAAGCACAAGACAAGCCAAGACAAGAGGACACAATATTTGGTGGATGTTGGGGAAAAACCCCAATGTGGGGAAAACCCTTTGATCAAATCTTCTTATTATTCTTCAAAAGTTTAGTAGAGAGAGAGAGTACATTATACAAAATTCACTCGCCCAAAACTCCAGTCAAACAGCGGTCAACATGATGCCTTAACTGGAAAGTCAACTCTGGTCAAATCAGCAAGTTGACTCCACCAAATGAGTTTGGTCAACCTTACTCAAAGCAGCCTCCAACAGTCATCACACCAGCCCAAAACAGATCTGAAAAACACAATCAAACTCAGTCAACTGAAAAGTCAACTCTGCAGTCAAATTGCCCATAATTCCTTGGTTTTCATGCCAATAGCTGTAGCCAAAAAAGACCAAAATTCTGCCCTGAAAAACACACCTTTTGGAGATGGTTTGACCCAAAGTCAATGCTGGTAACGCCCTGTACTTCAGCTCTAAAACAGTCCCAAAATTGCAGACTACCTTTCACACGTGCGAGGAGAGAGAGAGACTACAAGTTGCTGTACGAACCATTGAGAGGGAGAGATGATGAGATGTGTTGAGTGATGTCCAAAATGAGGAATGAGTAACTCTTATTTATATCCTTCAATGAGGGGTGGATACACATCTATCGGGGCTTGTGAGCCTACATTACATTTCTGGCCGACCTTGACAATTGTCACATGTGTGACAAAATAAATTCAAAATCCAACTTTTGCTCTTACACCTCTTGGAAAGAGGAATCCAAAAAAAATATCATCTCTATCATATGAGCTGTCCAAATTGGAGTTTAGCCCTAGTTGCCAATTTTAACACTCCCTCTCAACTGGGGAGTGTTGAGAATTTGAAACGCTGGTGATTAATACAAATTCTCTTGTTGATAATTACTTGTGACTCGTGAGCTTACTTGAGATATTTATTTCTTTTTCTTCTTTATCTTATTTAGTCTTTCATAAAGTCAATTATCAAATTACAAGAGACACAAAATTAGGCTCCTAGAGCCAGGGCAAAACCTCTCCATCTTGGAGAGGAAAAGCCACGAGAATTCTTCTTATAGATCTTTAAATGACAAGTACCTGGTTACTTCTTCTTTGACGAACTTCCATGCTGATTTTTCTTTCTTGCACCAATCTATATTGTCCTAGATTTACCTTCCCCTCTTTTCTTATTCAGTAGTGACCTTTCCTCTCTTCAATCCGCATACTTTTTCTGTTCAGGAACCCACAATTGAATTCATATTTATTTTCAGAATTATGTTCGCACAGTAGTCCACATTTGTTACTGTATATATATAATCGCAATCCTTTCTGATTATGAGTCCGCATACTCATGCTGTGATACATTGGAGCTATTTGCATTTTTCTGTGTTATCACAATTCTCCCAAACAGATCCGCATTTGACTTCTCTTACTCGCTTATATACAGAACATCCGTAGTTTCCCATTTAACTCGCATATGGATAAATGTAATGGTTCCAAGACTGATCCGTATCTCTTAACCGTCCGTTACTTCTTCATATATATGCTCCACACTTTAGATTTAGGAAGATTTGCAAATATTGTCTCTATAATCGTCGAAAACCTTGTTGGATATCACCGCAGTTTTATTTCTGTATTATCCACACTTCATATTACATAGACCACCGCATAATTGGTTCAGAGATCACCGCAATTCCATCATTGAAGAGTCTGCATTATAATTTCAGTTGACCGCATCACACTTTGCTGTGTCACTTTTGAGAGATCCGCTTTGTTGCTTGGTTTCTAGTTGACCGAAGAGGCAGCGTATATATAGAGGCATTCTTCTTGCTTTTAGGCCAACCACTCACTAGCTTGTAGGCCGACTTAGCTGTGACCGACTTCATCATAGATTTCCAGCGTTGATTATTTCAATCCATTCTTCCACAGATTTTCGGACAAGGTCTTGGAGCATTCAATCACGACTAGGTTTCTTCATATACATGACACTAAATATATTTATAAACAGAAGACAAACCCTACTAGACATCAAGAAGAAGTCTAGAGACCTATAATAAATCTTGCTCATGAAACCCATGAAGCAAGTACAACAAAATTACAGTTTATTATCTTTGTCTTCTTTTTTTACATAAATACATAGTCAACATGAAGACCGACCTAGTTACACTTCTCAACACTCCCTCTTAACTAGGGGGTATTCATACAGGTACATGGTCACTTTTACACTGAAGAATTTCAGAAGAAGAATCGGATTGGTAATCGCATCTGTATAGCATCATATCAACCAGCATTGTCCTAGTGCAAGGTTTTGACTAACAACCCCATCTCTCAACGAGACAATGGGTTACAATGATGGCGAGACACATGACTTATAGACACCATCGTCATTGTCTCTCCAATGTACATACTCCACCTGGGTGTTCCCAAAGTATGACCTTCTTGGACTATTCTTCTCTTGTGTAGCTAGCCCTCAAAATATATCGGTCCCCGACTACTCTTATCTTGAATGCCCTAATACATTCTCAAAGAGTATCGAATGCCAGATGATTACCCAATCCTCCATTCTGTCTTCCTAAGTGAAGACCAGAATGATGTGTCTATCTTTCCCTCTCAACCAAGGAGGACTGTACAAGGAATGTACCTAAGCTCATTCTTAGGAATTACCAAGTTTCTTCCAAGTAAGAAACTTACCATCATGCTCCCTTTTAACCAGGGACCTCCAGTAGCAATGGTGAGACACCCAGCTGCTCATGAAGAATTCATGTCCTTGATGTCATGGATTTCGATATTGAGGAATCTTCAACTTTTTAGCTTCACAGGGCACAGATCATCCATCACTTTCATCCGAAGTCATGTCAGTTGTCAGAAAGTGATTCATGAGACTTCCTTATCTGGTCCACTGTTATGCCATGTTGCTTTCCTTTGAAGCATCTCCCAGGATCATACATCCTTTCTCATGATTAGCAGCCCTGCACAAATTCATCCAGATAAACATATACATATGAACTTTTAAAACAAAAGTTACCTCAATGATGATCTTTCACCATGACATCTTCTCGTAGGCATCAACATCCCTTATTCAGATTGACACATCTCCTAATGATATGTTTTGTCAAGGGTCCTAGTCACATCTTCTTGGCGTCCAGATGATAACTGCCTCCTGACATGGTTGCATTTCATGATCTCTTCCTTTCTGCACATTCTTCATTCCCAGGAACTTACAACCTTTCTAGTTGCTTGTTAATATACAACCACCTCATATTCCATGAGGACATATTATGTTGATTTCATCTGTCCGTGCACTGAGAGATACTCCTCCAGAGATCATACTTCTAAATACAAAAGTTCATTACCTACAACCATATGACATGACTTCATAGCATCCAATGTTAGCATATAAATATATACATACCTCATACCCTTTTTCCCTTGAGTCATCCTGTAGACATTTTCTCAAGAATGAAGAGCTTCATTCCCTTGTCCTGCTCCATCAATATGTCATCACATCCTAGAAATCTGTTTCCTTGATGACCCTTGCTCTTGATGACTGCTTTCCATTAGCAATGTTATCAAAGAGGTTTTCCCAGAGCTGATTCACCAAGAGCTCCTACCATGCTTTCATCAGGATGCTACATTGCTCCTATCATATAACCAACATAAATCACTTAAAGAAGAAGATGATCGCAATTGTAGTGTAGATCCCTTGCTTCTTCTTTCTTATCAGACTCTTTCCTCATTTCAGAGACATGGGCTGCTTCCTTATTTCTCTTGTCCTTTTTCAGATTAAGGACAATTTCTATTTTAATGCCCAAGTTCATCATATCCAAGGCATCGTGCTTCGTCCACATTTCTTCTTTTATTCTGAGGACCAAAACTTATCGAATCTTCCTTTCCGCCTGGGCATGGCTACAAAGGCTTGATTCCTTTACTTGATCCTGTAACAGCTTTGGCTTTCAATCTTGTTTCCTCTATTTATATACAGACCCTAAATCGTGAAATGGTGTGATTTCCATCTTCCCGTATGATTGTGAAGTGAGACTTTCCCATTCTTTTTAGCACCACTGTAGTCTTCTCCTAGTTCCTGCAGTTGATCAGAGAGATTGCTTCTCGTGCAATACTCACAGAGAATAGCTCTACTAATTTCGTATATACTCCTTTTGATGATTTTAGATTTGGTACATAGGAGATGATAGAGTCTTTTGTGGATTCTATAGGCTCCTAGAGCCAGGGCAAAACCTCTCCCTCTTGGAGAGGAAAACCCACGAGAAATTCTTCTTATAGATCTTTAAATGACAAGTACCATGACCTAGACTTAGACCCTTGACCTATGGATGCTTCCAAGACCTGGTTACTTCTTCTTTGACGAACTTCGATGCTGATCTTTCTTTCTTACACCAATCTGTATTGTCCTTTCTTTTACTAACTGTGAGGGGGAAGGTATATCCTAGATTTACCTTCCCCTCTTTTCTTATCCAGTAGTGACCCTTCCTCTCATCAATCCGCATACTTTTTCTGTTCAAGAGCCCACAATTGAATTCATATTATTTTCAGAATTATGTTCACACAGTAGTCCACATTTGTCACTGTATATATATAATCGCAATCCTTTCTGATTATGAGTCTGCATACTTATGCTGTGATACATTGGAGCTATCTGCATTTTTCTTTGTTATCACAATTCTCCAAAACAGATCCGCATTTGACTTCTCTTACTCGCTTATATACAGAATATCCGTAGTTTCCCATTTAACTCGCATATTAGATGTAATGGTTCCAAGACTGATCCGTATCTCTTAACCGTCCGTTACTTCTTCATATGTATGCTCCACACTTTAGATTTAGGAAGATATGCAAATATTGTCTCTATAATCATTGAAAACCTTGTTGGATATCACCGTAGTTCTATTTCTGTATTATCCGCACTTCATATTACATAGACCACCGCATAATTGGTTCAGAGATCACCGCAATTCCATCATTGAAGAGTCTGCATTATAATTTCAGTTGACCACATCACACTTTGCTGTGTCACTTCTGAGAGATCCGCTTTGTTGCTTGGTTTCTAATTGACCACAAAGGCAACATATATATAGAGGCATTCTTCTTTCTTTTAGGCCAACCACCCACTAGCTTGTAGGCCGACTTAGCTTTGACTGACTTCATCATAGATTTCCAGCATTGATTATTTCAATCCATTCTTCCATAGATTTTTGGACAAGGTCTTGGAGCATTCAATGATGACTAGGTTTCTTCATATACATGACACTAAATATATTTATAAACATAAGACAAACCCTACTAGACATCAAAAAGAAGTCTAGAGACCTATAATAAATCTTGCTCATGAAACCCATGAAGCAAGTACAACAAAATTACATTTTATTATCTTTGTCTTCTTCTTTACATAAATACATAGTCAACATGAAGACCGACCTAGTTACACTTCTCAACACTCCCTCTTAACTAGGGAGGTATTCATACAGGTACATGGTCACTTTCACACTGAAGAATCTCATAAGAAGAATCGGATTGGTAATCGCATTTGTATAACATCATATCAACTAGCATTGTCCTAGTGCAAGGCCTTGACTGACAGCGCCATCTCTCAAAGAGACAATGGGCTACAATGCTGGCGAGACACATGACTTATAGACACCATCGTCATTGTCTCTCCAAGGTACATACTCCACTCAGGTGTTCCCAAAGTATGACCTTCTTGGACTATTCTTCTCTTGGGAAGCTAGCCCTCAAAGAATATCGGTCCCCGACTACTCTTATCTTGAATGCCCTAATACATTCTCAAAGAGTATCGAATGCCAGATGATTACCCAATCCTCCATTCTGTCTTCCCAAGTGAAGACCAGAATGATGTGTCTATCTCTCCATTTCTCCAATTGCAGAAGAGTTTTGCTAAGATCCGGAAGCAGTGCGTTAGATCTTTTGTAGTGTTGGTGGGGTGGAGATTCTACAAGTGCAGAATAATGCCTAGCTAAGTCAACAAAGGTGGGAGGAAGACAGTTACTCAGCAGATCTGAGCCAAACAGATCTGAGATTCGATCAGGAGGATCGGAGAGTGCTGTCTGTTTGTGTTTAGGTGAAATATTTCCAGGAGGGAAATCAGTTTTCAGCAGAAGCAGTTCTAGAGGGTTTCTAGTCACCAAGAAACTCAGATCCAGAGGGAGAAGAAGTACTGTTTCCGTCAGATCTGAGCAAGATGGCTCGATATGGACTGTGGGATCAAGATAGATTGGATGCAATGTCCAACTATGTTATCTGGAGGGCCAGAATCCTTTCAGTTCCGGATGAGTATGGTCTCAAAGATCATGCAGAGAAGGTTCTTGCTGTACCAACCGATGTGGATCCTTTGAATAAGTATGAAGAAAATCAAGCGCGGACTAAGCGTTTGATCATAGACGGAGTCAAGGACCACGTGATTCCTCATATTGCTGGAAAGACTATAGCAAATGACATGTGGGTAGCCTTGGATACGATGTACCAAGGAGGCTCCGTCCAAAGAAGAATGCTTCTGGAGAACCAGATGCGGTTGTTCCAAATGATGAAGGGTGAAGAGATAGATCCATTCCTCTTCAAGCTTCAAGCCATCCAAGATCAGCTGGTCGGCATTGGTGCTACTCCAGATGAGGGGCTCTTAGTGAGGACTGCTCTGAATGCAGTCTCGAAAGATTGCGAAACGTTTGTCCACAGCATTCTGGGAAAGGCAGCGTTACCATCTTGGGCTGACATGTGGGCTATCCTCCGCCAAGAGGAGATCAGGAGGGTCACCAAGCGACAAAATATTAGTGGAGGAAGCAAGGGAAGAAGAAGAAGGACCTTTCCAAGTTTCAGTGCTTTAACTGTGGTGATCTTGGACATTTCGCCAGCAGTTGTCCTAAGAAGAAGGACAAAGGATCTTCTGATTCCAAGGCTGCAGCAACAAAGGAAGATGACTTTGATGATGATGCAGCCATGAGTGCTCACGTGCCTCGAGAGAAAGAGGTGGAATGACATGGATCTGTAGAGCATCTACCGACAATGGCGGGATCCTTGAGTCAGCCCTACTCTTGGATCACATACGAGATACAGGAGCCTTAAGACGGTAGCAGGATGAGTCAGGAGATGGTTGTTGGAAGCCACATTGAAGCGGAAGAGGGAGCTGAAGAGGGAGCATCGTAATGCAGAGGCAGCAACAACGCAGAGGCAACAACGTAGAGGGTCTGATGGGGCTTCAGCAGCGTAGATAGGTTGTGCTCACGCATTGCATTGTTTCATGATAGTGTCTCCAGGAGGACAACGTAAATCAGTGTCCAGGGAGCTTCAGTGGTAGAAGGAAACTTGACTTATCTGTCAAATATTTGGGCAAAAGTCTTTTAGTTGCTTACTTCTCAGCAACTGAGTTGTAGTGCAACAGTTAGCAGGGGCAGTGCTATGGGCAACATGATGCAGCAATTTGAGAGGGAGCTGTAGTACAGATGTGGCAGTGGCATGGGCAACAATATAGAGAGCAACAATGCAGTGGATGGAGGGCAGTAGGCCAAGCATCAACAACACAGAATCCAACTTCAAGATCTTGTAGTGCATGGTGTGGATGCATTGCTACAACACACTTGCTAGAATACACTCCGTGCTAAGAGGGAGTGTTGAGATTTTGTATAGTTGGTGTAGCATCGGGTGTGCTCTAGCCCTGAAATTTTGTGGAGGGGCTAGAACACACTTGATCCCTAAAACCCATAAAATGTTTTGAGAAATTTAAGTTGGTGTTCAAGCTTTTCAAATAATTAATTATTTTAATGGATTTCCTAAGTCTAAACTTAGGAAAATTAAATAATTAAAGTGAATTAATTAACACGTGTTGAAATGATCTAAAAGACATAGATCAAGCAGTTTTTTAATCTCAGCCGTTGATGAATGTTTTAATCTCGACCATTGATGAGATGAATGAAAAAGTATAAGAGAAAGGCTTAAGGGTCAGCTATAGGAGACATACAATTGCAAGACTGAGGAATATATTTGTTATTCTAGGGTAGGTTTGCTAAGAATTTCCGGAGGAATTTCTTGTAGTGAGGGGTAGTATTGGCTCACAGAGAGTAGAGTAGCAGCCGCTACGCAGGTGCTACGCAGGACAACACAGTGGCTCCAGAGGGCTTCAGAAGTTACGTAGAGGGTTTCCTGGGCCAACGTAAGGCTTACGTCACCCTTCTAGGGGTTACGCAGTCCCTCTCTGGGCAACGCAGTGGCATTCTGAGGCTAGCAGGGCTAACGCTGGGGCTTCAGGGGCAGTGCTGAGGGTTTCTAGGGCCAGATCCTAGCTGAGTCTTGTAAATCCCATTTGAGGGTGTAAATCAGTCAAATATTTGGCACTAGAACATCAAGTTAGCTGCAAATATGATTTCTTTTATTCTCTATCAGGTTTTCCAGATCTGGAACCCAGATTTACTATACTCAGAAACTACTCAATAAAATAACGCTCATATTTGCTGCACTAGTTTTCTTGCTTTGGGTTTTTTTGGGGACTTATTTCCAAAAATCCATGTGTCACTTTGTTGGATGAGCGTATTATTCAGTAAATGATCTGCATGTGTAGGCCGTAGTTGTGTTT
Source organism: Pinus albicaulis (assembly GCA_034641835.2). Lineage (NCBI taxonomy): Eukaryota > Viridiplantae > Streptophyta > Pinopsida > Pinales > Pinaceae > Pinus > Pinus albicaulis. Next base: position 1,611,543,729 of record CM076584.1, on the reverse strand, counting down.
ATTTCGATATCTTCTGAATATAATTTTTGAAAATGACTTGTATTAATTTAAATCAAATAGGAGAAATAAACCAAGATACTGCAGTAGAATTTTCACAGACGATACTCGAAAGGGCTTCCCAAATCGGGCCCAACAACACTTCCACTTAGTTTCTTAAAGTTGAGTTCCGTAAGAGTAGTCACAGACTTGCAGTCCACCATCCCAAATCTTTCTAGCAGCTTCATAATATATTTTCCATGAGAAAGGAAAATATCACTTGGCTTTTGCTAGACCTCCAAGCCTAGGAAGTAGTGCATCAGTCTTAGGTCCTCATCTCAAATTCAGAAGCCAACTCCCTCTTACATTGATGAATGAGAGGGTTTGCACCTGTCAGGAAGAGATCGTCCACATAGAGTACCTAAATGAGAGGCTTGTCATTATTAGCCTTGAAATATAGGTTTGGATCAGCTTCACTTTGAGTAAAGCCCAACTTCATCAAATAGCTATTGTTCCTCTCATACCAAGCCTTGGGGACTTGCTTCAACCCATAGAGGGCTTTCTTCAACTTGCATGCATGTGTATCTCGATCTCGAACTTTGAACCCCAAACCATGCAAGAAGGCATTTTTGACATCCATTTGATGTAGATTCCATCCTTGCGAGGCAACAAGGGCAATAATTGAATGGATGGTGGTGTAACGGGCAACAGGTGCAAATATCTCATCATAGTTTATAGCTTCTTCTGCAAGAAGCCTTGGGCAACAAATTTGGCCTTGAACTTTTGAGCACTTCCATTGGCTCCATGTTTGATTTTGTAGAGCCATTTTGAGGTGACAACAGACTTGTCCATCCCAGACATCATTTTTCATGATTGACTCATACTTTGCCATTGATTTGCAGCAAGAGGAGATGAGGCGAGATTTGGTGAAGAGCACCATTTGTGGCAGCAGCAATGGGACGAAGCAAGTGAAGGCAGAGGAGAATGTGGCCCTTGCATCAAAGGGGCAGTAGGAGCAGTGTAGGAAGGACCTGTCGAAGGTCAAGTGCTTCAGGTGTGGCGAGCTAGGGCACTACAACACTCAATGTCCTCTCAGAAAGAAGGACAAGGAGGAGAAGCAGGACCAACAGGTTGCTTCCGCAGAGATCGATAGTTTGTCCTCTAGGTTGGAGGAAGACTTTGCCATGATAACGGACATCCCTCTAGGAGTGAGTTGGGGTGACTTGGTTTTGTAGCCCCAGAGTGCTACAGGAAGGGCAGGATTCTTGAGGAGGTCCACCTCTTGAATCAATACCTTGCTACGGGAGTCCACAGTACGCAATAGCAGGATGGACCAGTGTCAGTTGGTGTAGTCAGATGCCATAGTTACAGATGAAGTAGCTAGTAGCGGTCAGATACTGGGCAACGCAGTGTGAAGTTGGCCGCTGTGCAGTTAGCCCATTTGCATAGTCAGCAGCAGCGCAAAGGCTTCACTGACAGTGCAGAGACTAGTAGCAGTCAGGACTAGGTTGACGGATGCATCAGACTGAACACAGATGGTTCAATACTTTTGGATAGTTCTCAGTTACAAATGCTACAGTTGTAGCAGCAACAGATGAGAGGGAGTTGCAAATGTTGCAGTAGCAACAACAACAGAGTTGCAGTGCAGATGCAGTGTTGGTAGCAGTTCAGCAGGGTCAGCAGCAACACAGATGCATCACATATCAGAGTTGCGCAGTGGTTGGTGGGCAGTAGTACCCAGACATCAACAACGTGACAGGAGATGGTGCAAAGGCAGTGTATTGTAGCAACAGTTGGAGTAGTAGAACACTTTCCTCGCTAAGAGGGAGTGTTAGTTTTTGTAGCATCATATGTGTTCTAGCCACGAGATTTGGCGTAGAGGCTAGAATACATGTATTCTCCAATACCCAGATATCGTTTCTGGAAATTCCACCTAGAGACGACTTAATTAAATTAATTAGTTAGTTTTTAATATTTCCTAAGTCTAAACTTAGGAAATATGATTAATTAAAAGGAATTAATTAAGTCATGGTGAGAATGTTCTAAAAAAGTGCATGGATCGATTTTTGTTAATCCTAGCCATCGATTAAGATTTAATTGTGGCCGTTGAAGTATCAATGGAGGATTATAAGAAGAACTCGATGGGGCTTGGAGAAGACACACAAAATCAGTTGAGTATTCGATTTGCTGGGAAATTATCTCCACAGTAGCAACATTCATTTGTCAGAGGTGATTTAGTGAGGTCGAAGTAGTGAGAGAGGGGAAAAGATAGTGAGGCTGGAGGAAGCTTTTCCAGTTTCGGTGAGTACACTGCAGAGAGGTAGTGATTGCCACAGAGAGGCATCACAGAGCTTTCTTGGGGAGATTCCATTTTGTTGGGGAGAAGGATAAATTTTGAAGCAGAAGCTGGGCAGAGGGTCCAAAGGCAAAGAGTATCAGTCTTCCAAACAACAGCTGGCGAGACAGTAAGAGGAGACGCATCTCCAATCTTGTGGGACACAATAACTACGTACGCTGGCGCAGTGACTACGCAGAGGGAGATGGGAGCAACTCAATTCGAGTTGAGGTCAGTCAATTCTCTGTTTTATGATTTTCTTTTTCTTTTATTTCTTACTTGTGGCCATGATATGATTTTAACTTTCTTTTAGTTGCATCAACCTCAGGGCCAACATTTCTAGGACCAACCTAGTTCTGTGGACAATGGGAGGAGGTGTGCTAGCACCTTGTGGACCCAAAGAAGAAAAATAGTAAATAGGTCTTGTAATGTGCAGAGGGAAGTGATAAATATGGAATTGGAAATGGGACCATGCTACCAAAATCGGGTTTCCCAAGTAATGCCCTTCCTAAAGCTATAGACCAATAGGGGAGATCCCATGAGACTAAGATTAAAGATTAACCCCCCATGTAAGGTGGGAACAAAACCACAGTCAAAACCCTTCTTCCAAGTCACCCAATAATCCATGCCAAAATGCCCAAATGAAAAACAAGCATAACGCCCGATTGCACAATGAATAACATACCTATTGGGTCGGATTGCTCACCTTCTAACATTTTCTCTTGACAAATGGGCGAGGAAACATACAACTGAAGCAGGAGGCAGAGATAAAGTGGCACATCACATCAGCTACAAAGTGGGCTGCTGGCTGCCGGTTGGAAGAAGATGATTAGGAGAAATGATCTTCTAGTGGTACCCACTTTTGGTGGGTAACAAGCCTGTGCAGAGGTAACTTCCCGAGCTACAAAAATCAACAATCAGGCCCTTTTTACCTTTGTTACACATCAAAGTGATGATATATCAAATAAGTTCTTTCATCCAAGAGGTTGAGTGTGGTAAACTAGTCCTTCCTGTAGAAAATTCTATTTCCCACCCCGGTTTTCAGTTTTCGCCTTATTACTCCAAAATAGTTAAATGCCCTTTCCCATAACCATACATTCAACAACTGGAAAAATAAATTTTGCTGAAAACACAAATTCTGGAAATTTTTCAGAATGCTGTAAATGCAGAAATAAAATAACAGCAGTAACAAACAGTCACTCAACACATCATAACTCAGAAATTTTTGGTCAAGGTGACCCTGGAAAAACCCCCTACAACTCTTGGGGAAAACCAGTTCGAAAGCTCCTTCTTATTTCTGGAAAAATGCTTTTTACAGTGAGAGAAATATTCAACAAAAAATCAGCAAGTAAACTTATACAACTTATCTCGTTTTCCGTGCTTAACCACCGCCTCGGAAAATGTGCAAACAGCAAAACAAGAACATCAATAAATGCTGTACGGATTTCCTAGTTTTTCGTGCCCAAAAATCTGCAATAAATGCAGCGGTACATCCACCTCGAAATCTGTGCCAAAACAACAATAAATGCTGCTGTACGGACCTCGAAATTTGTGCCAAAAGACAGCAGAAACTTGCTGTACGGAATCTGCCTCGATTTCCGTGCAACGGTACAGCCACTTGCTATACGGTCTGCCTCGAAATTCGTGCCAAATAAAACAGCCCCTTTGCTGCCTCGAAATCTGTGCTGAAACTGCTGTACGGCCTCTTGGAAATCGTGCCAAAAGGCTGCTGTACGGCCTTCTAGAAAATCGTGCCAAAATCTGCCTTGGAATGTGTGCCAAACTCTGCTGTACGGACTTGCTGAACTGCTGCCTTGGAATGTGTGCCAAGTTGTTGTCTCCTTCTCCTCACTGCCCAGAAATCTCCCTTGCTCTCTTGCTCTCCTTCTCCCAATCTGCTCATGAAAGAATGAATGACCTTTTCCTCCTTTTCCTCCTTTAACCTAACCCTAAGTGACTTTTGGGAAATCCCTAAATCCAATGGCTGAGATAGATTGAGATCTAGGGCTGAGATTAAATGCTCATTTAAATCTCACTTTTCATTTTTTAATTCACCCCACTTTAATAAAGACCCACTTAGTCTTTTATTTCCAAAGTCTCTTTTTCCTTTCTAATTTTATATTGACTTTATTTAAAGTCACTTTAACTTTAGTAACTTTATCACTTAAAGTCACTTTAAAATTAGATTTGACTTTATAACTTTATAAAGTCACTTTAGTAACTTTATCACTTAAGTCACTTTTAAATTAGATTTAACTTTATAAAAATTTATAAAGTTACTTTAGAAGAAAAATTAAATTCTTTTGGACACTTTTCCCTAGGCCAAAGATCAAAGCCTTAGGGAACCACCTGTCCTCCGGTACCAAATTTCAACACTCCCTCTTACCGAGGAAGGTGTTCCTCACCACACCCATCTTGTCTCTGAAGTAGACATGCTTGCCCCGTGGTAAGGCTTTGGTAAGAATATATGCAACCTGCTCATCAGTGGGAATATACTCAAGCTTCACAGCTCCTTTCTGAACATAGTCTCTGATGAAGTGATATTTGATCCCGATATGCTTTGACCTGTCATGAAATACTGGATTCTCCGTGAGTTTAATGCAACTCTGATTATCACAGTAAATCACTGAAGGTCTCAACGGCTGACCAAATAAGCCAAACAACATCTTGTGAAGCCAGATGGCCTCACAACTAGCTAGACTGGCTGCCATATACTCTGCTTCCACTGAACTCAATGCTACTGACTGCTGCTTTCGGCTGAACCATGACACCACTGCCGAACCCAACCCAAAACAACACCCTGAAGTGCTCTTCCTATCAGAAGCACAACCTGCCCAATCAGAATCGGTGTAACCTGCCAATCTCACTCCATCCCCCTGCCTGTAGTCCAGACCATAATCCACTGTCCCCTGCAAGTATCGCAAAATGTGTTTTGCAGCCACCCAGTGAACCTTCCTAGGCTCACACATAAGCTGACTAATCGTGTTGACTGCAAAACAAATATCTGGTCTAGTGTTGACCAAATACATCAAGGAACCAATCAGCTGTCTGTACAATGTGGGATCCACCAACTCGGAATCCGAAGCATGAAGCTTCTTCCAGTTGGTGATCATCGATGTCGACATGGGTCTACAATCCTCCATGTGGAATCTGCCAAGGATGTCCACAATATACTTCCCCTGTCCCAGGAAGAAATGCCCCTCCTCATGCCACACCTCCAAACCCAAAAAGTAATGCATCAAGCCGATGTCCTTCATCTCAAACTCCGCCGCAAGATCTCTCTTGCAGTGCTCTATGAGTCTCTCTGCACCTGTAATGACTAAGTCATCCACATACAGCACCAGAATGAGAGGCTCCTCACATATCACAATATAGTAAAGGTTCGGATCTGCCTCACTCTTTGTGAAACCCATCTTCTGCAAGTAAGTATCTATCCTGGAGTACCAAGCTCTGGGAGCTTGCTTCAGGCCATAAAGGGCCTTCTTCAGTCTGCACACATGGGACTCCTTCCCATGCACCTCAAAACCCTGTGGCTGCTCAATGTACACCTCCTCCTGTATGAAGCCATTGAGAAATGCGGTCTTCACATCCATCTGGTGGATCTTCCAACCCATCTCTGCTGCTATCGATATAATGGAGCGGATCGAAGTATATCGAGCCATGGGAGCGAAGGTCTCCTCATAATCAACTCCCTCTACCTAGGAGAACCCTCTAGCCACAAACCTCGCTTTGAATTTCTCAATGCTGCCATCTGCAGCATGATTTACCTTGTAAAGCCATCTGGAAGTAACCACGGATTTTCCCTCAGGCCTCGGCACCACCTCCCAAACATCATTCTTCATGATAGAAGAATACTCCTCCTGCATGGCCTCTCTCCAGACCTGCTGGCTAGCTGCCTCCTCATAGCTAGAAGGCTCGGAGTCAAGGATGCTGGTAGCCATTGCCATATAGCTACAAAACCTCTCAGGTGGTCTGCTCTCTCTGACCGGCCTCTTAGGCTCAGCAACAGATGTGGCATCTCTCAAGGTGTCCTGAAGCCACTTGGGCTTCCTCTTCCATGAGCACACTTCTCCCGCTGGAGAATAAAACTCCTCCTCCTCAACATCAGGAGCCTGAACTCCTGACTGTCTGTCTGCTGTCCTCCTGCCTGCACACCGAAGAAATCAGATGCGGGGGTACCGTGTGAGCCCCATCCTCGGTGGACTCCCCGGTGAGCTGCTCTGTGCCCCCCGCCACCGCGTGCGCCCTTAGCACCACCCCTGCGACTGCGCGAGCCACTCCCCAGCGACGGACTGACATCGTCATAGATGTACCTCCAATCCTCCCCCGATCTCTGCCCCTTTGGATCCTGCGGCGCTCAGCTAGCTGTGAGGGGTGCGGCTGATCCCGGTCTCTAACTCAGCTGACCTCCTAAAGGCCTGTCCTCCTCCCGAACTTCCATGTAACGTCGCACCAACCTTCCTCTGCAACGGGGCTATGTAAATCCGAAGACGCTGGGAGGTCTCACTTTATGACACAAGATACACCTTCTGCGGTGGGCTCCGGTGCCATCCTCTTCTCCTTGGGTATGTAGGAGTATGTCATGCCCAAAGATACGCGAAGATGACCGTATCGAACTATCGAGAAAAGCCTCCTCTGGAGTCACATGCCCCAAGGCACGATGCAGACTCCTGTTCTACAAATATACAACAGTGTTGTAGGCCTCTGCCCACAAAAACAATGGCAACCCCCGATCATGTGACATGGCTTTGGCAGCCTCTCTAATGGATCTGTTCTTCCTATCCGCAACCCCATTCTGCTGGGATTTGTAAGGAACAGTGAACTCCCTCCCAATGTCTGCTTCCGCACAATAATCAACAAACTCACCAAGAGTGTACTCCCCTCCATTGTCCAACCTCAGGGACTTGATCTTCCGACTTGTCTGAGTCTCCACAAGAGCTCTGAACTCCTAAAACCACTTGAAGACCTCACTCTTGGTCTTCAAGAAATAAATCCAGGTCCTCCTAGAGTGATCATCAATGAATAAAACATAATACTCATATCCACTCAAGGAAACATGAGACATCCGACCGCTCACATCGGAATGAATCAAATCAAGTATCCCAGTCGATCTGCTGTCATTGCTGGGAAAAGGGGATTTGGCAAACTTGCCCACCGCACATCCTCTGCATGTATCAAAGTGATCAGTACTGAAATCTGGCACACTTGTAGTGATCTCCCGCAATGTCCTCAAGGCTCCATGATACATGTGCCCCATCTTGCGGTGCCAAATCTCACACAGCTCTGAACTGCTAGCTCTGCTGCCGGTACTACTACTCAATGCCAAAAGGGGCTGAAATGCAAACTTGTAAACCTTTGCATGGCATACACCTATCACTCTAGCTGAATCAGCTGGAGCACCCCTGGGATATATCAGCACCTGTCCTCTCTTGAACAATATCTCATATCCTCTGTCCTCCAAAGCTGAGACGGATATGAGGTTCTTCCTCATCCCCGGCACATATAGAACATCGACACCTTCGGGGGGAGGTTTGGACTCTACGAAATGTCAATGTTCCCCACCCATTGCTCTAACAACTCTGTCATCACGGAGTACTACCTCTACATCGGTGCCACTCTCTGAATCAGTGCCACTCTGCGAAAGCTCGAGAAGTACTCACGGAGAAGAAGACTCTGTCATGTGACGTGGCTTCTTGTCCACATACCGAATGCCGAAGATGCTCATTAATCGAGGGAAATGCATGCTCCTACGAACTCTATGGCGTGTCCTGCCTAGAAGACTCACACGCAATGAACCCAAACTCCGGTCAAAGCGATCCGCAAAGTCCTCAGCCTACTGCTTTGAGCCCATGTGCTGGTTCTTCCCCTTCTTCTTCTTCTTCTCCGGACACTGGCCATAGTGTCCCATCTTGAAAATTCCAACACTTCACCTTGGAATAGTCCTTCTGTGTGTTGCTCTGTTTACCTTTACCTTTTCCTTTGCCCCCACCATTGCTTGTGGAAGCCTGCTTCTTCCCTTTGCCTTTCTTGCCTCCTGCCAACAGTGCTACATCCTCATCCTGCTCAACTGGCTTGGCTGCCCCAAGCTAACCCTTCCTGATCTCTGTCTGAGTGCAATCATCCCAAAACCTCTCCCATGTGGGAAGGGTCTTACGTGCACAAACCCCATCAGCAAAGTTCAGCCATGAACTGGGGAGGCCATTCACTGCAATCCGCACCAACTCGGTGGGTGGAATGGCCTCTCCAACTGCTGCCAACTCATCTCTCACATTAATAATATTTGTGAGATATATAGTTGCACTATCAGTCTTACCCATCTTAATGGTCTTCATCTTCTCCCTCAGGACCATTTTTTTGTTCTCATTGGTACTCTGGTAGAGATTGGTCAATGCTGCCCACATCTCATGAACATTTCTCTTTCCTCTCACATGAGGAATGAAATGGTCTTTGATTCCATCTAAAATCAGTCTCTTACCCTTGTTGTTCTTTCTATTATATGCTTCCAACTAAACAGCATCAGTAGGCACAACAACAGGGTTCTGTGCGGTATGCACCATGATGTCCCAGACTTCTGCCTCCTTAAAGATACTCTGTATTCTCTCCTTCCAGTATTTGTAGTTGGAATGCCCATCCAACCTATCCTCCACCCTCAATCCCAATGACATCCTGCTGTCCTAAAAACTGAAAAATAGCACTGCTGTAGTAAAGGTAAAAATTATGTTTGTGAAAAAATCAGCGTGCTGGAATTTTCTGAGTGAAAAATCAGCAGGCTGTATTTTTCTCCTTGCTGTCCCAAACTGCACTTCAGCACTCAAGCTCTGATACCATGTAGAAATTTCTATTTCCCACCCCGGTTTTCAGTTTCACCTTATTACTCCAAAATAGTTAAATGCCCTTTCCCATATCCATACATTTAACAAGCTGGAAAATAAATTTTGCTGAAAACACAAATTAAAAAATTTTCGAGAATGCGCCAATCTTCAGAAATAAAATAACAGCAATAACAAACAGTCATTCAACACATCATAACTCAGAAATTTTTGGTCAAGGTGACCCTGGAAAAACCCCCTACAACTCTTGGGGAAAACCAGTTCGAAAGCTCCTTCTTATTTCTGAAAAAAATGCTTTTTACAGTGAGAGAAATATTCAGCAAAAAATCAGCAAGTAAACTTATACAACTTATCTCGTTTTCCGTGCTTAACCACCGCCTCGGAAAATGTGCAAACAGAAAAACAGGAACAGCAATAAATGCTGTACGGATTTCCTCGTTTTTCGTGCCCAAAAATCTGCAATAAATGCAGCGGTACAGCCACCTCGAAATCTGTGCCAAAACAGCAATAAATGCTGCTGTACGGACCTTGAAATTCGTGCCAAAAGACAAGAGGAAACTTGCTGCACGGGACCCGCCGAATTCGTGCCAAAAACAAACTTTGCTGCCTCGAAATCTGTGCTGAAACTGCTGTACGACCTCTTGGAAATCGTGCCAAAAGGCTGCTGTACGGCTTTCTAGAAAATCGTGCCAAAATCTGCCTTGGAATGTGTGCCAAACTCTGCTGTACGGATTTGCTGAACTGTTGCCTTGGAATGTGTGCCAAGCTGCTGTCTCCTTCTCCTCACTGCCAAGAAATCTCCCTTGCTCTCCTTCTCCCAATCTGCTCATGAAAGAATGAATGACCTTTTCCTCCTTTTCCTCCTTTAACCTAACCCTAAGTGACTTTTGGGGAATCCCTAAATCCAATGGCTGAGATAGATTGAGATCTAGGGCTGAGATTAAATGCTCATTTAAATCTCACTTTTCATTTTTTAATTCACCCCACTTTAATAAAGACCCACTTAGTCTTTTATTACCAAAGTCACTTTTTCCTTTCTAATTTTATATTGACTTTATTTAAAGTCACTTTAACTTTAGTAACTTTATCACTTAAAGTCACTTTAAAATTAGATTTGACTTTATAACTTTATAAAGTCACTTTAGTAACTTTATCACTAAAGTCACTTTTAAATTAGATTTAACTTTATAAAAATTTATAAAGTTACTTTAGGAGAAAAATTAAATTCTTTTGGACACTTTTCCCTAGGCCAAAGATCAAAGTCTTAGGGAACCACCTGTCCTCCGGTACCAAATTTCAACACTTCCAACCATATAGCTTACTTAGTTCAAAGTAGTTGATTGTAACACAGTAGTTGTTTCATTCACTCAATGCTGAATGACTATATTAGCCCTTAGATTGATGGCTATAGTTTGACATCATCCCATTTCTTTTTGCTCTCATCTCACTTTCCTTTTCTTTCTGTACCGCTATTTCCATTTCCTTCCTAATTCATATACTACAACTGCCACCCATTTTGCTTAGCCTAACTCTTCATTAAATTACCTTATGCTCCAATTTATGCGTAGAAATCCTACCTTTTAGGGAGGCCCCCATTTAGTTGGAGATGAGGTAATTGGAACAGAGAGGAAGTGGTGTTCAGTTGACAGTGGGTAGCCTTCTGTAGTCACAGAAATCAACACCTTGTGATTGGGACTTCCTCACATCAGGTGTGCTAGATTTTGTTGTAATAGAATCAAATACCTTCGGGCTTCATCTTAGACCATGCTTTCTCTAGAATCTTTTGCTTCACCCCCATTGTTGGAGATCTATTCAGTAGATATACTGCTGTGAACACTACCTCATACCAAAACCTGTTGGTAACATACTTGTTCTCATTCATAATCCTGGCCATCTCTGTGATAGTATGGTTCTGCCTTTCAGTCTTTCCATTTGTTGTGTAGTGTAGGGTTTAGTACGTTGTTATTTTATCCCATGTTTAGCACAAAAGGTTTTGTATTTTTTGAAATATAACTCCCTGCCATTATCAGACTTATGAGTAATGTGACAACATGAATTTTTTCTACTAATGCTTGAAATTAAATTACAATTTTATAAAGTGCACCCACATATTCTTACTATAGTCATCAACAAAAAGAGGGAAATACCTATCATCAATGATGGATGCCATGTTCATTGGTTGACAAACATCGGCATGAACGATTTGAAGGAGTCTATGTGCTCTCCAGCTTGTCGTTCATCAAATGGTGCTCTGTGCAGCTTCCCTGCATGGCAAGCTCCACATACCCTGGATTTCTTGTTGGATGTCAGGAAGTTCATCTACCAGATTCTCTTGAACCTACTCAGAGTGGCAGGTCCAGTTTAAGTGCCAAAGTGTATTGTTGTATGATGCATGTATCGTGGTTCTCACCAAAGAATCTTTGGCTGCCTTTTAGCATGATGTTGGGTAAACAGGCCATTGGAACAAATAGGAAAATGCAGAAACATATATCAAAAGAGTAAAATGCTGAAAATACCTGTTCTTTTCTCCCTTAATCTGCTATCTTGGGGTAAGAACATCTAGACACTGGCTACAAATGCATGTATTATTCAAATATCGCTGAAAAACACATATTTATGGTAAATCTGTCTCGAAACAACCCAAAAACATGCAGATTTTGATAAATATGTTAAAAAATAACAACAAAACACAGATCTACACAACATGTAGATTTTGACAGATATGCTCAGAAACAACACCAAATCAATCAGATGTGCTAAAATATGGCACCATAACATTTAATTTCTCTTTGGATATGCTTAGAGATACCAAAACAACAGTTGAAACACCTAGGTTTACTCATCTTGACAATGCTATAGGTAGAAAATTTTTGACTTGCTTCTTTTGCACTGCAAAAATATTTGCGACATTTCACTAATTTGATTGTTGAACAAGATGTATGGTGCAAATTTATGCTTAAAAGCTTCCTAGAGGCATTTGTACAGTCAGATCCCTACATGTACAATTTGTTTGGACATAAAATTTATTTGGTAGTTGAATTTTAATGCTATACAATAGTACAACTCTAGTATTTTTGTATGACTTTAGTTTTTCTATCATTGGCATATGACTATGTAAAGGGTCAAATGTAGCTAGAAATTTTACTCGGGCAAATTAGGGTTGATTTCTCTTACTTGATAATTGCTTGTGAATATATGTTAGCATCTTTATTACTTTTGTTATGTTCTCTTCATCAAACAATTATCAAAAACATAAACATGAAGATCACAAGAAGACAATGAACACAAGATATAGGTTCCAATCCAGGGCAAAACCCCACAAGGGTGAAAACCCAGTCAATGTAATGAATAAATAATGTAGATAAATGATAAATTAGTTAATTAGTAATTAGGCGACGTCGATAAGCACATTATCTTCGAAGAAGTATCACAGTAGGCTAAAAGTTCATTTGTAACATTCAGGCAATTCATTCATCATACTTTCTAATATAATATTTGTATCCTCATGGATATTCGGATATTTCAAGTCTTCTGGAATATTTAGCTTGAGAAGGAACTTTGTTCGCTTCTGGAATATTTAGCTTGAGAAGGAACTTTGTTCGCTTCATTTGGTATCAGAGAAGACTTGAAATATCCGAATATCCATGAGGATACAAATATTATATTAGAAAGTATGATGAATGAATTGCCTGAATGTTACAAATGAGGCCTGCTTATATACCTACGCAGGTGCCTCTTCACGAAAGGTCATGTCTTATCAGACGTGACCTTTCAGCCTAATTACTAATTAACTAATTTATCATTTATCCACATTATTTATTCATTACATTGCCTTCCTCTCAAAAAGCTTTGTCCTCAAAGCTTGGCGATGAAAGGCCTCGATTTCTTTTCTTGCTACGAACATCTTCTTGTCTTTAGGGCAGTCATCCATGTTGATACAAGTTGATATGATCCTCTAAGTGACAAACAAAACTGTCGTACTGAGAACGGATTGGACCAACCCAAATCAATTTTCTGTGGAATCTTACGATGACTGGAAACTGGTGATGATTCGTTAGTATTCTTCAGACTATCAGCTTGTTTCTGTTTTGAATACATAGCTCGGCTGAGTTGTCTGCTCCCATGATTTGGATGTCGATAGGGAACTTTTTTGGTTTGACTTAGATTTTCTTTTGGCAAGGATGTGATTGAGTAGGTTACAGAACTTTCGCTTGAAATGTTCATCGCCGGAACTACAACATCTAAGTTTGCATCTTTTGCAACTTGCTTGTCTTCTTCTTGAGTTATGACATTTACTGCATTAGTACCAGTTTCTTTCTCTTCAACTTGGATTTCTACATTCGATGTTTTATTTTCGACAAGTTGTTGCACCTTGTTTTCTAATGACTTCTTGTCTCTCTTCAGCTTCTTAATTTGCGTTAGTAATTTGTCGTTGTGGTCCCTGAGGCGAGCAACTTCTTCATTCTTATTAGTGGTGATTTTGTCAATTTCCTTTTGCATATTTTGTATCACCTTTTTACCTTCTTGAGAAATTACCTGCGAAATTTCTTGTACGTCTTCAGGCGTCAAGGAATTTGGCTTCAAGCTAACGTCTTGTAGCGTTATCTTCTTCTTTTTGTAGGTGAATGTCAAAAATTTCTTTTTCGTATTTAGGATAACTGAACCTAAGGTTTCCATCCATGGTGAACCCAACACAATATCACTATTATCCGAAAGTAAGGTTTTCATGGTAAATTGAGAAATCTGATCAAAGTGAGAAATCCAAGATCAAGACCTCCCACAAGACCTCCCACAAGGGGAAAACCCAATCAACTCTTCTCTTCTTATAGAGTCAGATCAAAGTGAGAAATCCACGACCCAAAATCCAAGACAAAGACCTCCCACAAGACCCAAGTCAGCTCTCCTTCAATCCTCTTTTAACCATGTCAAATGCAATTGTAAATTTTTGTAGATGTTCTACGCTTGATGCAACTTTACTTTTATAACAGCAATCACATAAACAGTTAAGTAAAAATGTTGATAGAACATACCAGTGGATCTATAGAAGACAAACCAGAAACAGGAGAATGTGTTGGTGCGTTACGACGGTCAGCAGGATGCTTCAACCAGCAAAGTCTTCTTGGTCGACCAACCCAAAATGTGTCACAACAGTCCTCAAATCAATTATCCAGTCAACTCAAAGTCAACCCCAGAAAAGTCAACGTAGTCCAAAAAAGTCAACGCAGCTCCAACTGGTCAACCTTTTGACCTCGATTTTTGTGCCAATGAGTATGGCCTTCAAAAATCGAACTCTCCACAAAATTTCAGCTCAAACGGACCATGCATTTACCAAAGTCAATGCTGGTCCAACTTGCCCAAAAACCCTAACTACAGAAAATTTCGTCCAAAAACTCTAACTGCAGAAATTTCTTCCTTTTTCCAGCTGCAGCTACTTCGTCCTTTTCCCACGTGAGAACTGCTTCTTAGATGCTCGTATCCAATGAGAACTGTGTGGATGAGATGAGTGAAAAGCTCTCCAACGTTGACTGTATTTATATCCATCATTGAGGTGTGTGAAGCATCTGTTGGGGGTGTAAAACCTTAAGGCCAACCTGCACTTAAATTTATTATAAATAATAAATTCAAAATAAATGTTCTGCTCATCAGATTAAAATAAATTTTATATCGATTTTACACCTCTCCGAAAGAGGAATCCAATACAAATATTGGAATCTTCATCTGAGCATCACAAGATGGAGTTTTGACCTAGTTGTCCAAATTTAACAGCAACCAAGTCAACGATAGTCAAACCTTGGTCAAATTGTGATTTTCGGCCCATGCAATAGATTTTTGACCCCTTCAATGGGTCTGCAATTTTAGCCCCTTGCAACTCCCTGCAATTTCGCACGTGTGACAAAAACTAGGGCAAAAAACTTCTTATTTGTGGCAGTTTTCTCTCTCCTTAGACCTTCACTCTCTCTCCTTTGAGTTTAGCTCGTCTTCTTTTGTCCTTAGTTGGTTTTCTATTTCTTCTTGGCACATAAATCGAACTAGCTTGATTATCCTCCAATGAGGTCGAACTACACTATATATATATATATATATCCAGGAGGTCGAAAAGGTCCCTTCCAAGGTTGACTTGCCCAGGAAGGGCCGACTTGGTCTTACGGGGACAAAATTGACTATTTTGACTCGAATATTCTTTTTCTTTCTTCTCTCAAAAGTCCAAATGGCACTTGACTCAAGTACAATAGATTGACTCGTGACAAATAAACTTTTGACTCAATAAACCCTAGAAGCATGAAGAACATGCTTGACCTATGTTTTCGCCCAAGTGTACACTTAAGGCGCAACACTCAGGGTAGGGGCTGTCACTCTGATCCCTACTAACTCCGTTTAGACTCTCTCCTAGCTAAGTCAAGGGGGGTAGTCCCTAAGGATGATGATGAGGAGAAAACTTTTTGGAACAACAAGTACTAGGAGACAAGGAGGCAAAGCAATCACTTCTCTGAATAACTTGAATTAAGCTTCAGTAGCAAGTTAGGCTACTAAATTGAGTAATCTAAGATAATTATGTTCAGTTAGATCCAAACGATACTTCTGATGGAAAATAAGAGACCAGTGCCCTAATAACCAATCCTCAAATAAATTAAGAACTTGCACAATAATACTTCAAGCTATAAAGGTAAGTAACGGTGCAAGGAAATATGAATAAGGCTTGTGCTTCAATAGTAATATAGCCAAGTAAAAGAGCAATAGTGGATAATTGCAAGTGCAACAAGATGACGTGAGAAATGCAAGGTGCAGATTTAATTGTTTCACTGAGATCACAATTTTGTTTCTTCTCTAAACTACCTGTAAGCAATTAAAGAAGTATTTCAAGCTTACTTAACGAAACCAGAGATACCAAATCAACCAACTGTGCCTATTAAGGATCATATGAGCACAAGTTAAACTTTCAACTATTGTGAGCACATTGACTGATATTGCTAATAGTGATTTCATGAGAAATGCAACAAGACCAAGATTTGAAATCTAGTATGGACTTCAGAGATAAGAGAATCAGACCTTACAGTCAAAGCCCACGATTTACAAGAAAAGGGTTAGAAGAACAATCAAACTCTTTGTATATTTAATGTGTAGTTAACTTTGATTGCTTTCGCTCTTGTATTGTTAGTTTTTTATGACATTCAGTGAAGGACAACAATAAGTGAACAAATGCAAAGAGGTTGTTGAAATTTGATGACTAAAGATTTTCCTGCAATCCCAACCCGTTTTTTTATTTCACCTTATCACTCCCATTCAGTTAAATGCCCTTTCCCATAAACTTACATTCAACATATAGAATTCTAGAAATGAAATTTTCAGATTAAACACATGGGATTGTCAACACATGCTGAAAATAAACATGGACATAAACAGACCAGCAACATATAAAAAATACACACGGATTTTTGGTCAACTTAGGCGTAGGTAAAACCCCTTCAATCTTCTCTGGGGAAAACCTATTAAAGAGCTCTTCAAATTTATTTATCTTTCAAGTTCAAGAAAAATACATTTGGAGACAAAACAAAATTGCAAAATACAACTTATCTCTTCAGCCCAAAACTCCTTGAAAATTGTGCCCACTTTGCCTCGATTTTCGTGCCCACTTGAAGTTGAAATTGTACTGTACAGACGCGGACTATATTGTATGGATTCCGTACAGAGTGTACTGTACGAATTCCATATTGAGTGTACGGATTTCCGTACCGCTGTATAGACTATACGAATTTTTTTTTCCAATTTTTTTTGCTCAAAAACTGCTCTCGAATTGCGTGCAGTTCACAACATTAAATGTTGTTCGTACAATACCTTCTGCTCTCTTCTATGCCTTGATTTCCATGCCCAGCGTTGCCCAGAAACGACTCCTTCAACTTGTTGCAACAAATTTCTCTTTCAGAACTTTTCTCTAGCCCTCAACCTCCTTTCTCCAATCTGCTTATGAAGAATGAATGAATGCAGTCCCTCTTTTCTTTCCCCCCCTTTGTTTCCCTAAATGACTTTTGGGCAACCCTAAGATCTAATGGCTCAGATTCATTTAGATCAAGGGATGAGAATAAATGTGCATTTAATTCTCACTTTCTATTTTATAACTCACCCATTAAATAAAGTACCCAAATTGTACTTTATGTCTAAAGTCACTTTTCACTTTATAATTTAACATTGACTTTACCGGTTATAAAGTCACTTTCACTTTATAATTTAATATTGACTTTACCATTTATAAATTCACTTTCAGTTTATAATTTAAAATTGACTTTACCACTTATAAACTTTAAAGTCACTTTCACTTTATAAAGTCACACTTAGGAAAATAATTATTTTGGACACTTTTCCCTAGGGAGAGACTAACCCATGGGAAACCACTTGTCCAAGTTACATTAAAAATCAACACTCCCTCTTACCGAGGAAAGTGTTTTTCACCACACCCATCTTGTCCCTAAAATGGACATGCTTGCCTCTTGGCAAGGACTTCGTGAGAACATCCACCACCTGCTCATCTGTCGATATATACTCCAGCTTCACTGCCCCCTTTTGAACATTATCCCTAATGAATGATACCTGATGTTAATGTGTTTTGGCCTGTCATGAAACACTGGATTCTTTGCGAGTTTAATGCAACTTTGATTATCATAGTGAATACTCGTCGGTCTCAACTCCTGATCAAATAGGCCATACAATAACTTGCTAAGCCAAATGGCCTCACAACTAGCCTGACTAGCAGTGATATACTCAACCTCATAATAGCTCAAAGCAACTGACTTTTGCTTTCGACTGAACCACGACACAACTGCTGAACCCAATCCGAAGCAACACCTTGATGTGCTTTTCTTGTCAGAAGCACTCCTTGCCCAATCTGAATTTGTGTAACTTGCCAACCTCACTCCATCTCCCTACCTATAGTCCAGACCATAATCAACAGTCCCCTGCACGTAGCGAAGAATGTGCTTTTCAACTACCCAGTGCACCCTCCTGGGTTGAACCATGAACTGGCTAAGTGTGTTCACTGCAAAGCATATATTTGGCCTTGTGTTGACCATATACATCAAGGGCCCAATAAGTTGCCTATATAATGTGGGATCCACCAAACTAGAATCCGAAGCATGAAGCTTCTTCCAGTTGGTGATTATAGGTGTAGACATGGGTCTATCGTCTGCCATGTGAAATCTGCTCAACACATCCACATCATACTGCCTTTGCCCCAGAAAGATATGACCCTCTTCCTGCCACACCTCAAGCCCCAAAAAGTAATGCATCATCCCAATGTCCTTCATCTCGAACTCCATAGAAAGATCCTCTTTGTAACCACTAATCAGTCTCTTTGCCCCAGGAATGAACAAGTCATCAACATATAGCATAAGAATGAGTGGATCATCCCCGACAACAATGTAGTATAGGTTCGGATCTGCATCACTCTTCGTGAAACCCATCTGCTGCAAGTAAGTATCAATCCTCGAATACAAAGCTCTCAAAGTTTGCTTAAGTCCATAGAGTGCTCGCCTCAATCGACATACATGGGTCTCCCGCTCAAGTTCCTCAAAGCCCTGTGGCTGCTCAACATACACCTCCTCCTCTATAACTCCGTTCAGAAATGCGGCCTTCACATCCATCTGATGGATCTGCCAAACCATTTCTGCAACAATAGTAATAAGGGGTCGGATAGAAGTGTACCGAGCTACGGGAGTGAAGGTCTCATCATAGTCAACTCCCTCTATCTGTGAGGACACTCTAGCCACAAACCTCGCCTTGAACTTCTCAATGTTGCCATTCGTAGCATGCTTGATCTTGTAGAGCCACCTGGAAGTCACAATTGACTTTCCCTCAGGCCTAGGCACCATCTCCTAGATATTGTTCTTAATGATAGAGGCATACTCCTCTACCATAACCTCTCTTCATACCTCATGGCTGGCAGCCTCCTCATAGCTAGTAGGCTCAGAGTCAACAATGTTGGTAGCCTTGGCTACATAACTACAAAACCGCTTAGGTGGCACACTCTCCCTGTTCACCCTCTTCGAAGGACCAACAAACTCCGCTTCCTTCAAGGTGTCTTAAAGCCACTTGGGCCTCCTCTTCCCTGAAGAAGCTTTCCCAGAGGGAACCTCATCCTCTGCCCCCCTGTTTAGTGAATCGAAAGGTATGCCAATTGACCCTGGTGTGCCTGTACCAACACCTGTCCTCGAAGAACCTGTGCCTGTGTTAGCTGAAGTGCCATGTGAACTTTGTACCAGTGGACTCCCTAAAGAAGTGCTTGGTGAACCACTGCTGCCCCAAATGTCACTGACACTGAAGTACCTCCTGTACCAGTCAATTCAAAGCCCTGAGGACCTGCTCCCTGTACCAGTCAATTCAAAGCCCCGAGGTCCTGCTCCCTGTACCTGACCTCCCTTTTGAGAAGTCTGTGACTCTCTCTCATCATACTCCCGTGATCTCCGATAGGCCCTCTCCTCGTCAAACTTCACATCCCTCCCAATCACCACTCTCCGTTTTGAAGGAATGAAGATCCGATAGGCCTACGAAGTCTCATTGTAACTGATAAATATACCCTTCTTTGCCATGGGTTCCAGCTTCGTCCTCTGCTCCTTGGGGATATAAGAATATGTGAGACATCCAAAGATACAAAGATGTCCCACGTGAGGCTTCTCTGCATTGAAGGCCTCCTCCGGAGTCATATTCCCTAATACTCTGTGAGGACTCCTGTTCTGAAGATAAACAAAAGTATTGCAGGCCTCAACCCACAAAAACAAAGGCAACCCTTGATCATGAATCATCGCTCAAGTGGCCCCAACAGTAGCTCTGTTCTTCCTTTCAGACATCCAATTCTGCTGGGGGTTGTAAGGAACCGTGAATTCTCTCCTAATGCCCTCCTATGCACAAAAGTCAAAAAACCCACCATCGGTGTACTCACCACCATTGTCTGACCTCAAGACTTGAATCTTCCTACCTGTCTGCTTTTCCACGAGAGCTTTGAACTCTTTAAAGCGACTAAAGACCTCACCCTTGGTCTTCAAGAAATATATCCAAGTGCTCCTAGAGTAGTCATCAATGAATATAACATAATACTCATAACCACCCAAAGACACATGAGACATACGACCACTAACATCAGTATGAATCAAGTCTAGTATACCTGTAGATCTGCAGACCTCATAATGCTCGACACTAAAATTAGGAACTCCAGTAGTGATCTCCCTCAGAAGTCTCAAAGCTCCATGATGCATATGCGCCATCCTCCGGTGCCATAACTCGCACAAGTCTCTACTGCTGGTGGTACTAGTGTGAGTGCTACCAGATGTGCTACTCACCAATGCTCCTGCCGACTAAAAACTGAACCTGTATAGTTTCCCCGAGCATACTCCAATCACTTTGGTTGAAGTGATGGAAGCTCCCTTGGGATGCATCAATACCTGCCCACCTGAGAAAGTGACGTCAAACCCCTTCTTCTCCATAGCAGACACTAAAATCAAGTTCTTCTTCATTCCCAGAACATACAAAACATCCATGACCTTCCAAGGAGGCAAAGACTCCCTGTCAAATGTCACAGTCCCCACACCAACAACTCTTGCAGTGCGGTCATCTCCTAGTACAATCTCAATATCAAGTGCCCTCTCTGCAAGCTCTGTTTATGTACGACATCGGATGATGTACTCCTACTAGATGCAGAATTAATAAATGCAAAGTCCATGTCAAACTGTGAAGCAAAATGCTCCACCTCTGCTGAAGCTGCAACACCCTTCTTCCCCTTGTTTTTACTCTTAGGACACGTAACAACATAATGTCCCATCTTCTGACATGCCTAACATTTGACTTTGGACATATCCGTATCTTTCTTCTTCTTCTTCTCCTTTCCCTTAGCCCCATCTGATGAGACCCCATTTAATTCTCACTTTCTATTTTATAATTCACCCATTAAATAAAGTACCCACATTGTATTTTATGTCTAAAGTCACTTTTCACTTTATAATTTAATATTGACTTTACCACTTATAAAGTCACTTTCACTTTATAATTTAACATTGACTTTACTACTTATAAAGTCACTTAGGAAAATAATTATTTTGGACACTTTTCCCTAGGGAGAGACTAACCCATGGGAAACCCCTTGTCCAAGGTACATTAAAAATCAACAGAGGCAAGCCCAGAATTCTCGTCTTTATCTCAGTTTAGATGACAGTCAGAAAAGGGAGAAAAGATACTTGAATGATACGAGCCAAGAAATGATGCCACTGTTGAGAGAAGATCAGACTTCAGTATGCCTTCAGAAAGATTGTGACAGTCAAAAAACTTTCCAAGCAGTGAGATGTAAGAGCTGGAATGAGGCAGCAAAGAAATCAAGAGGCCAATGATCATAATGGTCCTCCAAATCAATAAGAAATCAAGCAATGGATGAGCCCAAAAAATGCAAGGGGTTTGCAAAGGAGACGAGATGGCTGTCAATTATCCTTCTTACCACTGCTATATTTATTATTAGACATTTCAGTATCAGGATTTCAACTAATTAAGATCAGACACGGATAGCTCACTATTAATCGCTGAAATTTGCAGAGAACAAGAGACTAAACACTTGCTATGAGTCTTGAGGTTATTATGGGTTGATCTTAGAATGTTTGAAGGCTGATGTATTGGATTTGCTTTTTTGATGATTAGGGCTGTAACATATACATATCAAATCTGTACTCACAATTTTTTTTTAATCTCCAAGACCATATGAGACCTTTGCAAGAGAAATAAATTTACATTGCCCAGAAATCACTATCAATCTGAAGGTAAGACCGAACTGAGGGTTAGCAAGATAACAGAGAAAGCTAAGAGGGAAATGATGAGGAATGAAGCCTTGGGAAGGCATCTATGAGGGATTCCAAAGCACCACAGGTCTGCAGATGTGGGAAGGAGTTGCGGCAGGCAGCGTGGAGGCTAAGGGAGGTAGTGGAAGAGGGGAGGAGCGGAAGGGTTAAGCGGAGGAGGGTTTGGAGCTAGGCTGAGGGGAAGCGGAGGAGCTGCAGAAGGTTGATGGGTGGCTGGCTAAGAAACCGGATTCGCTCTTGGAGGGCCACTTGTCCCGAATCCGGCGAATCAGACACGATTCGGTCGGATTCGTGTTCGCTGATTGTGGTCCGATCGTGTCCCAATTTGCCAGACACGTGTGACGGCAAAGAGTAACTTGTTCAGTGTCAGCTCATTTTACAACAATCATTAATGGCTATTTCTTCAAGAAATGTTTAAAAGAATGATAAGCATATCATTGTGAATTTGGAGCAAATTTACTATCATCAGCATAGGGGTCCCTTAACAGCGTTTAGGGCAAATTATCGTGGAATTATTAATATGAGAATTTAAGCTTAATACCACTCCATAATGAAAGTATATAATATTGAAATCAACACCTAGGCAATATATCATTAATGCTCAGAAATAAAGGAGAGATACTAGTTTCAAGGCAAAAGGATTACCAAACACTTGGTGTGATATGACTTCAATGTTTAACCATATAGAGCATTAGAATATGTGTGATGTGAAGTAATGAAGATAACATAAATTCTATAACAAAACCAATGATGAGAACCCTCAGAGAAGCATCATAAATCAAAGTGTTCCACTACTTTATCCAACGATTCAGTTATGGATATGATTGAGATGAGTTATATGCCCAAACACTGCCTAGAAACTGTGTATCAAGTCATATTTAGATCAATATGCAGTGTCATAGAACCCTAGTGATAAGTGCAAATGAACTGAAATAAAATATGCCTTGTGTGTTCATGTAAATGTTTAGTGAGATGTCATGCCAAGAGATGCACAATTGTATTTGTATGCATAATGTCTCTTTTTATCTTTGTAAAACTTACATTTAGATGAAGATCTATGTTTGAATCAATGAATTTGTATGAATTCATGTAAGAAATATCTAATCTTTAATATATATTTATATGTATGTGTGTGTATATATATATATATATATACACACACACACATACATATAAATATATATTTTAAATATATGTGTGTGTGTGTGTGTCTATATATATATATATTTTAATAAAATAATATATAGCGTGTCCGGACGTCTCCTGTTCCGGGGGTTCACGGTGTCCGTGTCCGACACTCGAATCCTCGTGTCCTTCGTGTCCCCATGTCAAGTGACTTAGGTGGCTGGAAGGCCATGACAGGCAGGGGAAGATGATGCGATAGGCAACGTGGAGTTTAAGGGAGGCTACCGCAAGGAAATGGAGCCATGGCAGGGAAGAAGAGAAAGGTAGCGTGAGGGTTTACAAGCCTGGGGAGGCTTGTAAACAAATGTCGCAGAGAAAAAGGGCAGCGTTAAGCTCAGATCTTTTGCCCAACCTCACAAAAAAAGATTGTCAACCTCACTTTTCACTGAATAATCTTGTGTTATTTCCCTGCAAACAAACTTGAAATTAGATCTTGCCCTCTAGGGCCTATATCTATCTCAAACCCGAACACTTTTCTCTTAAATAAGCTTGGATCTCCACGTGCACAAGTGAAAAAATAAAATACCCAAACCCAATATATACAAAAGTTGGAAATAAATCCCAAAACCCCAAAGAATTAGAAAACTATAATCATTTTACCAAAATTATTCCAGATCTATACAAGTAGAATACAGTTCTACTGGATTTGAGGAGTACGAGTCCAACTCTGTTTCCAGATCAGTAGAAATAAGCTCTTCCTAACTAGATCTATCTAATGACCACAGTATATAAAAGATAAATAAGTTTAAATGAGGCACTAGCCAATAAAAATAAGTTTAAATGAGGCACTAGCCAATAAACCTTGCAATTGAATCTTTGTTAGATGAGTCTGGGGATTCAATCATGAAGGCTCTTAAGTTCTTATGCCTTGGGAGTTGGCTGGTCCACCGAGGACTTCCCCTCACACCCAATTTTTTCGAATATAAAAGATCTTTGCACACTTAAGATCAAGTTGTTAGATCGATAGAGATATAAAATGACAATATAATCCTAAGGAATTAGAGATACCTGCTAATTCAATTGAATTAAAATGCCATCTTAGATCCAATAGCCTATGCAAGATACTTGTGCAATAAGTTACTCCACGAAGGTTAATAATCACCAACTTCTAAAATATAATTCAACAGAGCATTAAGAACAATATTACCATAAGAAGTAGGAGAGAAACACCACCATCAATGAAAACCCCAAAGACTTTTGCATTATTATTATTCCAAAAAAATTACAAGAGAGCTTCGAGAGCTAGTACACGATCCAAAGATCAGATCCTTTGAGAAGCAAATAACTTCTAATTTATAGATAAATTCTCCAAACAACTAGTTGGTTTGATCCCTGCCAAAATAATCATGACTGTTGATAGATGTTTGATCCTCTTTTAATTTTCATCGTCGAAAATCTTTATTTTTGAGGAATTTTTGAATTTCTCTTTTAATTCATTTTTAATTAGCTTTGAGCTAATTTCCTCAAAAAGTTGACTTTGACTTGACTACCAAGACCAAAGGGTCCAAATTTTCTTGAAATTTTCAATATTCCCTTAGTGGGGGACCTCCAAAAATTAATTTCTCTAGGACCCACGAGTTTTTCCTTTTGGAGAATTTATTTTCCCTAGGATTTTAATTTTGACTCTAACTAATTAAATTTCTGGCTTAGGATTTTTAATTTATTTTTGCCAGAAAATTTAATTAGTTGACACATGAGGGGATTAATTAGAAGAGCGTTGAAGGTGCTAGTTCAGTTATGATGATTGATATTTATTTTCATAAATTTTGGCGGGTGGTAAACACTAGTAAGTCCACACATTTATAGGTCCACTCCTCTACAAGTGTTGAAGAAAACATAAATAATGGTGAGAAGTAACTTCTTTAAGTATATTTATTTACATTTTTTTCCTATCCATTTTTATGCAAAAACTTGCTTAAATTATGGTGTGAAGTAGTTGATGGTAAATATGTTATTTACCCCAGTATAAGTTATTTTCAAGTATTTTATTTTTGGGTGGTTTTCCAGCAAAGCTTAAGAATATAAAATCGATACACAAATATCTAAAATTCATGCATAAATATTGCAACCATATACATAAATTTGGCATAGAATATTTAAGGTAGTTATCCACATGGCATTATATTGTATAAAGGCAACAATTAGACTTTTTCAAGTTATGGTCTGAAGTGAATCACTTTGAATAAATACATATATTATTAATAAATTGAAAGATGATGTGTTTGTACAAAGAGAACCCTGGCTTAAATAAGCCATTGGGCATCTTTTCGAGAAGGGGCATGATCTTTGATTGTGCCCCAATCACAAAATTTACCTTATTTACAAATTCTTTTGGTTTTTTTACATAACGTTGCATTTCTCTCGAAAAAATGCTTTGTCCTCAAAGTATAGCTAACGAAGGGTGTTTTTGACGGAATGCTTTTGTCTCCCAAGAGGCTTCTTCTTTTGGTAGATTCTTCCACTTGATAAGGTATTCTTTAATTACTCGTGAACGTAACTTCTTTTCCCTGGTACTGATGATTCCCTTTGGTTCTAGAATGAGCTTGCCTTCATCATCTAACATTGGCATGGTAGATTGTGATGATTGATGTTTTCCCAATGCTTTTTTAAGACAAGATAAATGAAAACTGTTATGAATTCGACTATTATCGGGAAGGCTTAAGCTATATGCTACTTGGATGATCTTTTTGTTGATCTGGTACAATCCATAGAATTTCGGTGCCAACTTGTTTTTATGCTTCTGTTTTAAGGATAATTGTTTGTAAGGTTGCAGCTTAACAGATACCCACTCTCCAACTTCAAATTCTCTTTGCGATTTCTCTTGCAATACTTCGATTTTCTTTCAATGCTTGAAGGATTCTCTGGGTCTCTTCCAACTGGTCTTTAATTGTTGGGACTCCAGTTTTGGTGAAAACAAAGTCTTTCCATTTAGGAGGTTCATAGCCGTACAAAGCTTGAAATGAGGTCTTTTTTGCAGAAGTGGGACATGTTGAATTGTACCACCACTCTGTGAGGTGTAACCACAGAGCCCACTTATTCTGTTTGTCTGCTGCATAACAATGAAGATAAGCTTCTAAGAAGTTATTGACAATTTCTGTTTGAGGGTGATATGCAGAACTCATGTTGAGGTATGTTCCAATATGTTTGGAAACTTCCTTCCAAAAATTCCCTTTAAACTTGGCATCTCTATCACTAACAATGACTTCAGGAAATTCATGTAATTTGTACACATTCTTGCAAAGTATCTCGACGATCTCTTTTGCTGAATCTGAGTTCTTCATTCCTATGAAGTATGCATACTTTGTGAGTCTATCTACTACTACAAAAATTGTTTTCTCCGTTTGACATGGGTAATCCTTCAATAAAATCTATTGATATTTCTTCCCATTTTTTATTAGGAATATTCAAGGGATGGAGTAGGCTAGGGGTCTTAACACTTCCACTCTTATTCCTTGGCAATCACATTCTGCTACATACTTTTGAATGTCATTACTCATTCCTCTCCAAAAAAAAGACCGACGTGCATTATAGTAGGTTTTAAAGAACCCTACATGTTTTGCTGAAAACGAGTCATTGGATTCCTTAAGGACCTTGGACTTAAATTTAGAGTTAGGGCTTTGGTAAATTCTCCCTTTATACCACAATATTGTCTTTCCATTCGAATTTTGGATTTTGAGTGGGATTATTGATTATAGCACATGTTTCTGGGTCTTTTGCATATTCACTGTGGATTTCATTAAGCCATTCTGGGATTATAGCTGAGACTGCAAACAAGGATGTTTTTTCATCTTTTCTCGAGAGAGCATCTGCCACTACATTGTCCTTGGTTGCTTCACATGTATATAGGTTCTTGGTTTATTTTCCTTTAGCACATCTATGTTTAGGGCCCCATTTTTTGCCACAACGTCTGCACTTATCTTCTTTCATTCTTTGCATTTCCAAATTAGTTTCATCTCCTTCACGAAGATGTGGTGGAACATATTTTGTATTATCCGTGTTCGCAGTTTGGGGAAATCTTCGTCTCACATATACTCTTTCAACCTTTGGCCACTGCATCTTTTCATGCTTCTTTTCAACAACTTTTGCTTTCTGTCTTGCTTCTTCTATAGAAGTGATGTCATGAAGCTCAAGCTCGGCCTGGAGATGGGGTTTAAGTCTCATGATGTATGGTTGAATGAGACAAGTTTATGATAATCTAGGTACTCGTGTAGCTAAAGTTTCCCATTCCTAAGTGTATTCATCCACATCTCCTTTTTGTTACAGTCTGGTGAGTGTTGAAAATAATTATTCTTCTTTGACACCTTGGAACCTCTGAAAGAATGTATTTTTGAATTTCTTCCAACTGATAGCAAGTGTCGTCTTCTTCCACCACATATACCAATTATATACTTCGCCTTCCATTTGCATGGATGCATGTGCCTGATATTTTCATCATCAATGTCAATACCGTAAATCTCGAAATATTCTTCTGCTTTATTGAACCACGCTAAGACTTCGCTTCTCGTTACTGTCAAATTTGGATAGCTCAAGTTTTTCTCTTCGTTGATATGTAACTATCGGTGGAGCGAAGAAAGGTTATTGATTCGAGAACTACATATTTGAGTATTGATTCAAAGCTGGCTATTTTGAAAATTTGTGTTACTATTTTGTTGATTAGGCATGGAAGATGCCTTTGGAGAACTCAGGGTTCGGATGTGAGTTTGATGTCTCTACAAAATCTGGATGCTGAGTAGCTTCATTATTCTAGGGTATTGGATCAAGAACGATTTTCAACTTTTCACAATTACAACTCAACATCATCGTTGCCCGATTATGATTTAGATCCACCTTATTTGAAAGGATTGCATGATCCTTTTTAAATTCGTTATGGTTTTGCTCGAGATGATTGTCTATTCTCTTTGTTGTATCATGAAGCTCCTTGATTTCATTGGAATGTTTGGTAACCTTATTCTCAAGATCAATCAAGTTATTACTAAAATCGGCCATCAACATTGATGACGAAATTGATTGGGTATGAGGTGGAATATACTTATCCAAGTTAACCTTTCTTAACATTTTTTTTTTAACTAAATAATTGTTTTTGAACTATATATATATTATTATTAACTATATAGTCATAAACAATATAAACTAATATTTATAATATTAATAAATAGAAAGATGATGTGTTTGTACAAAGAGAGCCCTGGCTTAAATAAGCCCTTGGGCATCTTTTCGAGAAGGGGCATGATCTTTGATTGTGCCCCAATTACATAATTACCCTAATTACACATTTTTTTACTTTTTTACATAACATGGTCCAATGCAACATTTGAAAATTGCTTTTTTAATAATATTGAAGAAATAAATATTTTTTTTTTCAAAGTTAAACATTATAATTTGCATTGTTCAATGCCAAACTGTTTAAATTGGCAACTAGGGCCAAATTCTGCTCTAGACATCTCATTTGATGGAGATGCTTATTTCATTAAATTCCTCTTTTCGAGAGGACCAAAATCGACCGAAAGATCATCAAATTTGGACAAGGAAAAATATGTTTTTGAATTTATTCCCTCACATGTGCAAATTGTCAAGGTCGGCTTGGAGTAAATTATTCAAGTGGAACCGCTCTCCAAATCTGTAATATCCCGTTTCAGGGATACCTCTCAAACACAAGCAAACTCCAACCAGAGATTGGACTGTGAGGGTGTTTACCAGATATTTCACCACTGAAGAGAGGGTGAGATTTGGAGGCTACCTGGCCCTTTCCAGACTCTGTCTAAGAGTATGGGGAAAACACACCAAGTGGTATAGAACTGAGATGCTCAAAGAGAGAAATAACAGTAAAGCAAGCATACAATAGCATATATCGAACATGTAACAAATACTCCAGAAATATAGAGAGAATGCTAAGCCATTTTATTATACTGAGAAATATAAGGGAGTACAATAGGTGATCAGAGTGATGGCACCTAGACTTGCTCAAAGCAAGTGAAGAAATATTCTTAGAATGGCAAGGAAATCGTTGCTCTCTGATCTGCATCCAAGCTGCTGGAAATCTGCCGTGTAGCTGCTACTGCTGGAACAAAATGAGGATTTGGGGCTGCTCCCCTCCTCGGAATGAGCTGAAACTTTGGAATCTGCCTTTGCTCACCAAACCCAAAAAAGCCCAGAAAGCATTTCTGAAATGGCCAACCCTCGAAAATCACCCCCTTGAGGATCTACGCTATCCTCCAAGGCTCTGCGCTGAGGCTGAATGGAAACCACCAAAATACGGCCACAGACTCTACCAAAATCCTCCAATGGGCAAGGGCTGGCCCGTTGCTCAATCTCCCGGCTCGAATCCTCCAAAAGAAACCCAATCCGGAGCTCCCCAAGAATGGACTGCGTCCTCCCTCTTAAGACTGCACAGTCTCTGAATGCACTGCTCCTCCACAAAGCCAAAAACCAATCCTCCTGCAAAATACTAATGGAACAACCTCACCCGAGCAAGCACTCGCAGTCCCTCGGGGCTGAAGGTGAGATCTCCGAACGGAGATACTTAATGCACTTAATAGTGCTGCAGACAAGCTTAACAGCCAACGTGCTCAAGAAGTCGAAATGACTAGCTCAATATTATAAACATCGAATGATCAAAATGAGGAGGCTCTCCTCTCTATATAGCGTTAGCCTCTTTCAAACCCTAAGGCTCATCTCCTCCAACGTTGCCTTCCTTTGCCACGTGCTCCATCTTGGCCTGCACAGTCCCTCCATGTGGTCTACGTGGGCCCCCTCTCTACGTGGTCTCTTGGTCCCCTTGGCTCACTTAAGTTACAACGTGTGTCTACTAGGGAGTGCACTTTTTATTTTTGAGTGAGTTATGTCCCCCCTCAACTCAATTTTATTTATAATATAACTACATAAGGCAAAATTGACCAAAATCGAATATTCCAATTAGCCATTGCTAATTGGGAATATTACAGTCTCCCCCAGCAAAATGTTGCCTGACCCCAAGCAACTGTAGTGATGGACATTGCAAGATATTTTCACTCTCCCAAGTGGCATCCTCATCTGGCATATTCTTCCACCTTACTAAGAATTCCCGAACTGTCCTGCTCCGCAGCTGTCTCTCCCTGGTATCAATAATGGCCTCTAGTTGCAACACCAAATGCCCCTCATCATCCGTAGGTGGTAGCTCATCTTTGACTGTCACCTGCTGCCCCAATGCCTTCTTCATGCATGATACATGGAAAATGTTATGAATCTTGCTTCCTTGGGGCAGCGCCAACTCATAGGCAACCTGTCCAACCCTGCGTATCACCCTGTATGGCCCATAAAAATGGGGCTTGAGCTTCTTAGCTCCCTTCAACTTCAGTGACGACTGTCGGTATGGCTGCAAACGTAGGTAGACCAAGTCTCCTACCTCAAACTGTCTCTCCACCCGACCCCTGTTGGCATACATCTTCTGCTGGTTCTGCGCTGTAGCCATGTTATCCTTGAGAGCTCAGAGGATGTCTGATTCTCTTGGATCCAATCTTTGGCTCTCGGAGCCTTGCTAGCACCAAACATCACATCAGCAAAAGATAACGAATGGTATCCATACAAAGCATAGAACGGAGACATACTGATGGACATGTGATGTGTTTTGTAGCAATACTCCCCCAGATGCAACTACTTCAACCATGCCCTCTGTTGCCCACTAACATAGTTACGCAAGTAGCCCTCCAACCACTTGTTAACTATCTTTGTTTGCCCGTCTGTTTGTGGGTGGTAGCTGGTGCTCGGTGTCAATTCTGTCCCCACCAGCCGGAAAAGCTGCTGCCAGAATCTGCCCATAAAGCGGTTGTCCCTGTCACTGATGATGGTCTTGGGAAGACCATGTAACTTGAAAATCTCTCTGAAGAACAACTCTGCCACCTGCGCTGCTGAATAGTGTGCAGATATGGCGAAAAAGTGTGCATACTTCGTCAGCCGATCAACGATGACGTATATACAGTCCTTGCCCTGCACCATGGCAACCCTGTGATGAAATCCATCGAAATGCTCTCCCATTTCCCCTTCGGAATGGGAAGAGGCTGCAACAAACCTGCGGGATGGTTCATCTCTCCCTTGTTTCTCTAGCAAACCTCGCACTCCCTGATATGCTGCAGCATGTCCTCCTTGAGGCCCTTCCATGAGAACCTCTCTCTGATGGCCCGGTAGGTTTTGGTAAACCCTTGATGGCCGAACAATGGTGAGTCATGTGACGCCTGAAGTATCTTCTTCTTGAGTTGGGAGCCCTCAGTCAAGAAGATCCTGTCTCTGTAGTAAATGATCTCATCTATCACCCTGTACCTGTCATCTGTCACCTGACTATCCAGAACCTCACAGGCAAATCTGTCCTTGGAGTACTCCACCAAGAGTCGAGCCCTCCAATTTGTATCCAAACTCATCAGAGACAACGTGGTTGGTCTACGTGAAAGTGCATCAGCTACCACATTGTTCTTCCCCTTGACATACTTAATGTCAAAATCATAACCCTGGATTTTGCTGATCCACTTCTGCTACCTCTCCTGTAGTTGTTTCTGCTCCAAAAAGAACCTGAGGCTGTTGTGATCAGTCCTCACCTTGAACCTGTTACCCACCAAGTACTGCCGGAATTTGGCCAATGCATGCATAATGGCCAGCATCTCCTTGTCGTATATAGGATACAACCGCTCATGAGGAAGGAGTTTTCGACTCTCATAGGCTATAGGGTGGCCTCCCTGCATCAAAACTGCACCGATCCCCTCTCCCGATGCTCTCTGTCTGTATGCCTCTCCGCTCAACCATCTGTGCATCGATGAAGTTGTGAGTTGCCCCACTGTCTACCAAAACTGAAACTCGCTGCCCACGTACTATCCCTCAGACACGCAGCGTCAAATACTTGGGTACTCCTTGCAAGGCTGCAAGGGTCCCCCCTCTGGGTGCAAAAGCTGCACCTCCTGCTCCTGGAGGTGGAGGTAGAAAATGGTCCTACGCTATCTGACTGTCTCCTGCTTCCCCATCCTCATACTCGTCTTCCCCGCTGCTCTCGGAGAAGACCTCGATGAAATGTGCTTTGCCAGCAACACATCTGTGTCCTGGTGCCCACGGCTCCTGACAGGTAAAGCACAACCTCTTCTTCTTCAACTCCCTCCTGACATCATCATCTAGCTGTCCCCTACCCGAATTCCCCTTAGGAGGCGGAATCCTCACATCCTTCCCCTTTGGCTGGAAAGCCTGTCTCTGGGGGTAAGGTGTCTTGGTCCTGGGTAAGGCATCTTGCAAATCCCGGGTCCTGCCAATGGCGTCCTGGAGTGTGGCTGGTCTAGTGGATCTGACTAGACCCCGAAGTGGCTCTGCTAACCCCTCAACAAACATGTAGATCATCCGTGCTGCGGATAAATCTGGCACCATCACTGAAACCCTCAGAAAATCTGCAATATACGTCTTCGGACTCTCGATCTGTTTGAGCCTTGCAGCACAACAAAATGCTCCTCCGGATCCCTCCGGTCAAATCTCTCTATCAGTCTCCGGGTGAACTCGGCATATGTGGTCACTGTTGAATGCTCGAGTGTTACCATCCCATGGAACCACCAGTCCTGGGCCTCACCATGCAAATGTAGCGTAGCCACCTTGATGGCCTCCGACTCTGCCATCTGGTTAAGCTGGAAATATATATCCAGCTTCTCCACCCAAGACTTTGCCGAACTGTTTGATGAGCCATCAAACGTTGGCAAATGGAATCAACTCGCTGTGCTCTGGGTGGCCTCATCAGGATAATGTTGGTGCCCTCTGTGATGGTCGCAGGGTCTGCTGTCCTGCTGGAGCTGAACAAAATCTCTGAATGAGAGGGCATTCCTGAACTCCTGCCCATATGCCTGATACTCAGCAAAATAGTCACCCATGTGACCAAGCTTCGGCTCATGCTGTGTTCCTGCCCCTGTCTCTGCAGGTGTGGGTGCATGTGATGCCTGGTGCGAAGTGGCATCCCGCTCCGACAAATGATGGGATGTGCCCGACCCCTCACCAATATGGAAACCCCTTGGGGTTTCACGCTGTTTAGCCTCCACAGCAGTGAATCTCTGACCCATCACCTCAATTTGTCTCGCCAGATCTTGAACTGATTTGAGGAGTGCCTCCCCAAATTGTTTTGCCTCAGTATCATCTGCCATCGGCTCTCCGTGCTCTGCGTCTACTACAGGCTCCTCTTGTTTTGTGTCCACCACCCGAACACAATCCACCTCTCCGTAGGTGTTCTCCAACCTACGCTCAATATCTCTGTACTTCCTACCTCTGTAGCAGATGTAGGGCTTCTCCCTCGGTGTCATAGACAAATAGCTCCACACGCTGAGCCAGATCTATGATCTGATACCACTGTAATATCTCGTTTCAGGGATATCTCTCAAACACAAGCAAACTCCAACCAGAGATGGACTGGGAGGGCGTTTACCAGATATTTCACCTCTGAAGAGAGGGTGAGATCTGGAGGCTACCTGGCCCTTTCCAGACTCTGTCTAAGAGTATGGGGAAAACACACCAAGTGGTATAGAACTGAAATGCTCAAAGAGAGAGAAATAACAGTAAAGCAAGCATACAATAGCATATATCGAACATGTAACAAATACTCTAGAGATATAGAGAGAATGCTAAGCCATTTTATTATACTGAGAAATATAAAGGAGTACAATAGGTGATCAGAGTGATGGCACTTAGACTTGCTCAAAGCAAGTAAAGAAATATTCTCAGAATGGCAAGGAAATGGCTGCTCTCTGATCTGCGTCCAAGTTGTTGGAAATCTGCTGTGTAGGTGCTATTGCTGGAACAAAATGAGGATTTGGGGCTGCTCCCCTCCTCGGAATGCGCTGAAACTCTGGAATCTGCCTCTGCTCACCAAACCCATAAAAGCCCTAAAAGCATTTCTGAAATGGCCGACCCACGAAAATCACCCCCTTGAGGATCTATGCTATCCTCCAAGGCTCTGCGCTGAGGCTGAATGGAAACCACCAAAATACGGCCACAAACTCTACCAAAATCCTCCAATGGGCAAGGGCTGGCCCCTTGCTTAATCTTTAGGCTCGAATCCTCCAAAAGAGACCCAATCTGGAGCTCCCCAAGAATGGACTGCGTCCTCCCTCTCAAGACTGCGTAGTCTCTGAATGCACTGCTCCTCCACAAAGCCAAACACCAATCCTCCTGCAAAACACTGATGGAACAACCTCACCTGAGCAGGCACTCGAAGTCCCCCGGGGCTGAGGGTGAGATCTCCGAACGGAGATACTCACTAAACAGTGCTGCAGACAAGCTAAACAACTAGCGTGCTCAAGAAGTCGAATGACCAGCTCAATATCATAAACATCGAATGATCAAAATGAGGAGGCTCTCCTCTCTTATAGCGTTAGCCTCTCTCAAACCCTAAGGCTCATCTCCTCCAACATTGCCTCCCTTTGCCACGTGCTCCATCTTGGCCTGCACAGTCCCTCCATGTGGTCTACGTGGGCCCCCTCTCTACGTGGTCTCTTGGCCCCCTTGGCTCACTTAAGTTACAACGTGTGTCTACTAGGGAGTGCACTTTTTATTTTTGAGTGAGTTATGACCCCCCTCAACTCACTTTTATTTGTAATATAACTACATAAGGCAAAATTGACCAAAATCGAATATTCCAATTAGCCATTGCTAATTGGGAATATTACAAAATCCTATAAATAGAAGTGTCCTCCAACCATATTTGACACATCCTATCACACATTTCTTTCTATGAAATGGCTGCAGAAGGAAGGATAGCTACAACGAAGAAGGAAGGGATAGATTGACGTCTTGGTTGTGATGTCTAAAGGACCGAGTTCCTCAGAAAGGATTCTGAGCCTATTAAAGTCCAGTTTGGATTTTGTTTAAGGACAAATTTGGGCTCTTCTATCTTCTACTACAGGTCTGAGTTATCATAAAGGCTAACCGTAGGCATAAGGAGGGTTTTGGGTGTGAGTTTTTGGTGTGAAAATCCTCTCCTTACTGATCAGTAGGACGAAAGGATTATCATTTGCTCATGTTGACCACAGACCCGTCCTTATGAAGGTAGGTTGGCATGAAGTTCTGTTTGAAGGCTGAATTAAGTGCAGACGTGTACCAAAGAGGTCATATCATCTTGAAGAGAGGCCGCTGCTAGAAGGATGTTTTGAATGATTTTTGTGAGGGTTGTTGCTGTATGTCACAAGCCCTAATCAAGAGCAGCAAAGGAACATGCAAAGATGATGTGATTGGATGGAATTTGCAAGCAACTCTAACCAGACCAAGCCCCTTCAGCTCTATGACATCAATAACATCTCGATTGCTCCAGAATTTCAATTGTGATTGGGCCATCTATTTATCTTAGGGTTGTGCTACTGAATGTTCAAATTGGCAAGACAATCTCGACCTATTAATTATTGTACTCTCTCTCTCTCTCTGTTGAAGGATTTGATTTTAATAATACGAAGAATTAAATTAAGGGTTTTGCTTATCTTGGAGTTTTTCCTTGGCTTGAGCCACTTCTTGCGTTTTCTTGTCATGGCGTGTCTTCTGCGTCTACATTTATTGTTCTTTCATCAATTACTATCATGGTTTATATGATTTCTAATGGATTAATGATAATGGGCTAATGATCTAATGAAGTAACTATCCTAGCAAAGAACATGTTAACTCAAATTTAACATAAACTAATAGTGATCAAAATAAAAATCGATTGTTAGAGTTTTGCCTTCGCAGGGACTAAGAATGATTCCATAACCTTATTTAAATTTAATTAATAAGCACATAAAAACTTAATACTTACAATAAACTTACAATATAACAAGTTTCTTAACTATGGATATTCAACCCCACTTTACAATGGATATTATTAACTTGTAAATAAGTTTTGTTACAATACCATGGCTTATTAATACCACATGCCCAAAAACCATAACTCATTTCACAATTAAAAATTAAAATGTAAAATATATTAGACATTACATATTTCATTGATTACATGGAGTGACAATTCTCGATCATATGGATGGAGAGAGAGGGGGCGAGGAGAGAAGGAGAGAGGGAGGGAGATAGTGACTGAGTTGGAGAGAGAGAGATAGACGGGGAAGAGAAGGGGGGTGTGAGAGAGAGGGAGTGAGAGGAATGGAGAGAGAGAGAGGAGGCGAGGGAGAGAAGGAGAGAGGGAGGGAGAAAGAGATGGAGTTGGAGGGGGAGAGAGAGGGAGGGAAGAACAAAGAAAGAGGGAGGTGGGAGAGAAAGGGAGAGAGAGGCAGGAAGAGAGAGCAGACTTGAGAGAGAGAAGGACATAGGGATGGACTTGGAGGTGGGGAGAGAGAGAGAGAGAGGGTAGAACAAAGACAAAGAGATAGAGGTGGAGCGAGAGGGAGTAACAAGGGAGAGATAGAGAGAGTGAGTGAGAGAGGAGAGGAGGGAAGATAGAGAGGAGTGGAGAGAGAGGCAGAGAAGGGAAAGAGAGAGAGGGGGAGACATGGCGATAGCGAGGGGAGAAAATGGGAGAGAGAGGACATAGGGAGGGAGATAGTGACAAAGTTGGAGGGTAGAGAGAGAGAGAGTGATGGTGGGGGGAGAGATAGAGGGAGGTGGGAGAGAAAGTGAGAGAGGAGAAGGAAAAGGGAGAGGACTTGAGAGAGATAGAGAGAAGGAGGGGAGAGAGAGATGGACTTGGGGGGGGGGGGGGAGAAGTATATAAAGAGAGAAAGGTGGAGAGAGATAGAGAGGGTGACAAAGGGAGAGATGGAGAGAGAGTGAGGGGGAGAGTAGAGTGGGAGGGAAGAGAGAGAGAGAGGAGAGAGGGAGAGATGGATCTAGGCTAGATATGGTATGTGTGTATATAAAAGCCAGCCTAGATCCATCTTTACTCCGGAACTATCAAACACATAGAGGGGTCAAATCTCTTGAGGTGAAACCCTCTTTTTTGAGTGCAAAACTTGAGGAAAGGTTTGCACCTCAAAAGGTTTGATCCCTCTTGGTGCTTGATAGATCCGGGTTTAAGATGGATCTAGGCAGGTAGGTACATGGTATGGATGCATGAGTGAAAACTTTTGATTCTTATACTTATAAGAACTCAAGGTGAATGATCATATAAAAAACAGTATGAAGGACTGACTGATTTCACGCTAAATAATAAATGAAAGGATGAGATACACATTGTCATCTTAGTGAGAATAACACAAACGACAACAGTGTCGAAACTGGGTTAAATGATGACTTCCCTAGTGGTCTATCCACAAAAAAACATTGCCTCCACTATACTCAAAGAAGGGAGAGAAGGTATGTGAAGATGCAAATAATAAAAGGCATTTGCTATGACATAACCATGCTATTTTGAAAGAGGCTGAGAGGATGTGTTATGGTTTATAGAAACAATAGTAAAATCAATTTTTTTTAATACGAAAAGATAAATGACAACGACAATAGTTCGATTCAATCATAAAATGGACAATAGTGCTCACAGAGTTCATTCTTTTGAAAAACTCAGTCAAGATGGAAAGGGCAACTCAGCCAAAGGAGAAGTCACTTAAAATAGGTAAGAGCACTAACAAAAAAGGACAAAGCATTACTAAAGTGGATAAGGAGGAAGGGCTAACTATATATGCATAGCTTTTGGCCTTTTTAACTTCTTTCCTGCTTTGAACAATTGGGTCGATCTCTTTGAGGAAGGAAACGATTTGCTACATATGCACTTTGGAGCAGCAGTGCGAGGGTTGGACAACTCATTCTCTGGACACTTTGGTAGCAATAGAGATCTTTTCACTTTTCTATTCTCTAGATCTCTGACCACTACCTGTATCGCAAGCATGGAAATCCATGGCAGCGTGTCACCTATGATCCATTATGATGCAATTAGTCTCTTAGGTAACTTTGGATTTTGTTCAATTATGTTTTGTTCTAAGCTCTTTGACTATATTGGTTGTCATTGATTGATTTGTTTTGCAGTGTTATGGTAGTTTAAACTTTAGAGTGCACTTATTTTGAATCTGCGTCACGTAAGACATGTAGAAATTTCTGAATCTTAATTCTCATGCATAAATTATTTCTGTTAATTCGGTTAAGCTTCTCCTACTTATACAAGTTATCAACTGAATAAATTTAAGTTAACATCAAAGCAAAACACATAACAGATCTCTACCAATTCAGATCTAGAATAAGCACATGCACACATAGACAAAGTGACACAGTTATTTCTGGACAAATTGTCCCCGGGAAAACCCAATGTGGGAAAACTGGTCTCTGGCTGCTGGAGGGCTCTATTATTAAGAATATTTTTGAATACACAACTCTGGGTTCCAGATCTAGAAAACCCTACAGAGAAAACTCTAGATCTGCAGCACTTGGCTGATCTAAGACCAACAATACTGACTGATCCACACCCTCAACTGGGATTTACAGAACTCAGCCAGATCTAGGCCTAGAAACCCCAGATCTACCCCTGAAAGACACCGCGTTAGCCTCTGAAGGCCTCCAAATGCTCAGCGTTGTCACTGGAAGGGACTGCGTTACCCCAGACTAGGTGACACAGTCACTACGCTGCCCCTAAGGGTCTATGTGTAACTTTTGAAGGGTTTCCTGAAAATCACACTGTCCTTGCTGTTGTTGCTGCCGTGTACTGCGTCTGTTGCTGCCGTTTGTTGCTGTTGCTGCTGCTGCCCTCCTCTGCGCTCTCTTTCCTGATCTCTTCTCTGCTTCTTGTGTATTCTAGACCGTGGGATCAGACCATCCCCTTGGTCTAAATTCCCCTCTGCAACTGAAACACTTGAGAATTCTTAACAACCCTGCCCTAGAATCTCAGCTTAGCTTCAGTGCTCTGCCTTTGTGTGTTTTACAAATGACTCCAAGCCTTTCCTTTATACTTTTTTCGTTGACAAATCAACGACCAAGATTAAATCTTTAATCAATGGCTAAGATTAAAAGAAAGCTTGATCCGTGTGACTGAAGACAATTTCATCACATGTTTAATTAAATTCACTTTAATTATTTTATTTTTCTAAGTTTTAACTTAGGAAATACATTAAAATAATTAATTAATTTAATATCTCCTAAGCCAGATGAAATTTCCCAAATCCATTTCTGGGTCTTTTAGATCAGGTGAATTCTAGTCCTTCTTCAAAATTTGGG
Source organism: Pinus albicaulis (assembly GCA_034641835.2). Taxonomy (NCBI): domain Eukaryota; kingdom Viridiplantae; phylum Streptophyta; class Pinopsida; order Pinales; family Pinaceae; genus Pinus; species Pinus albicaulis. Next base: position 1,611,504,481 of record CM076584.1, on the reverse strand, counting down.
ACCTATAGCACAACTGATGCTACCCCAAATACACAAAATCTCAACACTCCCTCTTAGCATCAAGGGTGTGCTCTAGCAATACATCACACTTATGCATGACATGATTTTGGGCACTGGTTCTGTGCTACTGAAGCTTTGCCTCTTGCCACTCAACTCTGCACTACTGCTGCCATTCTGTACTGCTGTCCATGACTCTGCCACTGCTACTGTAACCACTGTACTGCAGCTCCCTCTCAATATGCTGCATCTGTGCTGCTCATAGCACTGCCACTGCTGATCTGCTGCATTGCAACTTCAGTTGTTGAGAGAAACAACTGAATCTCCTGCCCAATCTTTGACAAACAAGTCAGATGGGTTGCATCCTCATCACTGAAGCTCCATAGGCTACGGATCTGTGCTAGCATCTAAAGAACGATGCATAGCTACAACTCTGCCTGCGTAATCCCTTTGCACTAGTGAAGTCACATCAGCTCCTTGTGCTGAAATCTATCACGCTGCTGCTGCACTGCGCTGTCCCTCTGAAGCTCTCTGCGCTATTGCAGCTCTGCACTACGCTGCTGAAGTCACATTAGCCTCTGCACTGCTACTGCTTCTACTATGCTCTATGCTCCTCCTCCCAGCCTCTAGATCTGCCTCTGCCTCTGTCTCATCTGTGATCTATGCACCCACTGGTCCACTTGTCCCACTACTGTCTTAACGCTGTTGTAGCTCGCTTGTGATCCAAGAGATGAGCTGCTTAAGGATCCTGCCTTCCATGTAGCTCCTCTACATGTCCATGTCACCCTACCTCCGTGGTTCATGAGCACTCATGGCTACATCATCTCCTAACCCATCATTTGCCACCGCTGTTTTGGAAGAGGATGCTTCCTTGTCCTTCTTCTTTTCTGGACAATGGCTGGCAAAATGTCCCATTTCGCCACACTGGAAGCACTTTATCTTTGAAAGATCCTTCTTCTTCTTCGGTTGCTTCTTTGATGCCAAGGCTGCATCTTCCTCCTGTTCCTTCTTAACCTTGCTCAACGCAGGGCTGTGCTGCTTCTTGATGAACCTTCGTAGTTCTTCTTGCCGCAGGATCAACCACAAGCTGTCCCAATTTGGGAGGTCCGCTCTGCCCAAGATACTTTGGACAAAGGTTTCCCACTCATCCGTGACTGCATTGAGGGCAGTCCTGACTATCACTGCACCATCTACGGTTGCACCCGTTGCAGTCAGCTGATCCCTGATTGACTGCAATCTGAAGAGGAAATGCTCGATGTCTTCTCCCTTGGTCATCATGGATGACCTCATTTGGGCCTCCAACAGCATCTTCCTTTCGACAGACTTTCCCTCATATAGGGAAGTCAAGGCCTTCCACATCTCATTAGCTGTCTTCTTCTCAGCTATGTGTGGTACAATATGGTCCTTGATACTGTCCATTATCAGCCGCTTGGCATGCCCAACAACGTCTTTATGCTTCTGTAGGAGATTCGCATCTATCGGTGTGGCCAAGGTCTGCTCTGCATGGTCTCTTAGACCGTATGCCTCAAGGACAATCAGGATCCTTGCTTTCCACACCGAAAAGTTTGAGAGGCCCTCTAGCCTATCCTGATCACGCAGTCCATGAGGAGTCATCTGCTCAGAATGTGTCGGAGCTCCTCTTCTCTATGCTAGAGATCTTGGATCTAGGGTCCTTTTCGAACTGGGAACCCTCTGCCCCCTCTGATACTTGATTTCCCTCCTTGGAAATCTACCAAATCAACTATGATTCAACTTCTTCTTTGATCCTCTAACCAAACTACAAGTTTCCTTTGGCAAGAAACTCTCTGAGAAGCTGATCTCTTCCCAAACTTTGTCACTTGTGCTAAGGTTAAAAATCTGAAAACTTCAGAAGTTTAACCCTACCAGCGCTTCTGAATTTCTGCAACTTTTCTGCAGACTTTTTTTGGATCTGACAGATTCAAATCTAATTCACATTGGTTGGCTTCAGACATAACCAGCACTATTTCTGAGCTGCCTCTGTGCAGTAATTGCGTGGGCTTGCTAGGACACAGCGCTGGAGTCTGGACAACGTCACCCTTCCCTCTGCGTGAATCTCCTCTTGAAAACTGCACTGTCCCTTCAGATCTGCTTTTTTGCTGCCTTTCCAGCTGCTTTCTGCAGCTAGATCCTTCAGATGCTTCAGCTAGTGACCCTTCTAGATCTGCAATTGATCTGATACCATGTAGAAATTTATGAATCTTAATTCTTATGCATAAATTCTTTCTGTTAATTCGGTTAAGCTTCTTCTACTTATACAAGTCATCAACTAAATAAATTCAAGTTAACATCCAAACAAAACACATAACAGATCTCTACCAATTTAGATCTAGAATAAGCACATGCACACATAGACAAAGTGACAGTTATTTCTGGACAAACTGTCCCTGGAAAAACCCAATGGGGAAAACTGGTCTCTAGCTGCTAGAGGGCTCTATTATTAAGAATATTTCTGAATACACAACTCTGGGTTCCAGATCTGGAAAACCCTATAGAGAAAACTCTAGATCTGCAGCACCTGGTTGATCTAAGACCAACAATACTGACTGATCCACACCCTCAACCGGGATTTAGAGATGTCAGCCAGATCTAGGTCTGGAAACCCCATATCTGCCCCTGAAAGACACTGCGTCAGCCTCTGAAGGCCTCCAAATGCTCGGCACTGTCATTGGAAGGGACTGCGTTACCCCAGACTGGGTGACGCAGTCACTACGCTGCCCCTAAGGGTCTTTGAGTAACCCCTGAAGGGTTTTTTGAAAATCACGCTGTCCTTGCATCTATCGCTGTCGTTTGCTGCGTCTGTTGCTGTCGTTTGTTGCTGCTGTTGCCTTTCTCTGCGTTGTCTTTCCTGATCTCTTCCCTGCTTCTTGTGTATTCTAGACCCTGGGATCAGAGCATCACCTTGGTTTAAATTCCCCTCTCTGCAACTGAAACACTTGAAAATTCTTAGTAACCCCGCCCTAAAATCTCAGCTTAGCTTCAGTGCTCTGCCTCTGTGTGTTTTACAAATGACCCCAAGCCTTTCCTTTATACTTTTCTCGTTGACAAATCAACGGCCAAGATTAAATCTTTAATCAATGGCTAAGATTAAAAAAAAACTTGATCCGTGTGACTTAAGACAATTTCATCACATATTTAATTAAATTCACTTTAATTATTTTATTTTCCTAAGTTTTAACCTAGGAAATACATTAAAATAATTAATTAATTTAATATCTCCTAAACCAGATGAAATTTCCCAAATCCATTTCTGGGTTTTTTAGATCAGGTGAACTCTAGTCCTTCCTCAAAGTTTGGGACCTAGAGCACAATTGATGCTACTCCAAATACACAAAATCTCAACAAGACACACATTTATTTCTCTCACGTTATTTAGATTTGTCATTATTATTATCTTTGGGGACCAGTCTCAACCACTTAGAAATTATTTTAAATTTTAATGTACCTTTGGCTGCTCATCGATAGATCAAGTGCAAGCTTTTATTGTGTGCCAATCAATTCTAGCTATATGCAGAAGTATTAACTCAATCGTAGCATACAATCCCTAGGGACACCCCCTTGAGACTGAAAAACATGCGTTTAAATTTCAAGATTTCCATCAATGACAAGGTTAGTCATCTAAAAGTGCTATGCATATCTATATGTGCGGGTTTTCATGATAGCAGCCTCCTTCCTAGGGACCTTGGCAGCAATGTGAGTTCAAATTCCACCTTGGCAACTAGATGAGATCACCTAGGCCCTGGTGGAGGTCGACCTCTTCCAGGCAGCAGTGCAATACACAGTCCAGACCCTCCTTTGGGTCCTCCAGACGGTTTTCTATTGTGAGTTTCCTCCACTCAGATGTTTGGAGAACTAGCTCTTGTGGTCCTTGATATGCTGGCTTCTTGGGCTTTCCAGTTTTTGGGTCCATGCTCTTTGGACATCTTCTTTTCAGATCTCATCTCTGCTTCTGGAGTTTTATTTCCACGCCATAGCTTAGATCAGCGCTGCACTTTATTTTTCTGGCATCTGTTTATAGCATCCATCTTGGTGCTCCTGTTATGTGTCAACATCAGTGTATTTGGCAGTCCCATTGACCTACTTCAGTCTTCATTTGTTGGACATTAATAAATTTATCTTATCTTTACCTAAATTCGATACAACCAATTTTGAGAACTCGGGTAGTCGCAATAATCAACACAACTCCTTGCTTATCAACACCTCTACAATATATGAATAAATTAGTTTATAACTTTACAGAAAGCACATAGATATACTGATCCCATTTCTATCGCAATAAATCCTTTTAATGGATAAATACAAATTTGCCTCTAATGGTAAGAGTGCCTCTCAAGGCTGCTGGAAGCTGTCCTGGTGTTATGTACCCCTTTCACTTATTTTTCCCTCTTTCCTTTGTTCTAATTAATGTTGCCTTCCTGTCTTCTCTGTAATAATCAGCCCAAGTTTGAACTGAACCACTGCAAGTACAAAGAACAGCAGCATCAATGACCATTTTCTGGAGAACTATTAGGTTCCCAAATCTAAATTTGTAGAAACAATAAGACCTCTACATTGGCTAATCTGAAAATATGGTCGAATAATATACAAAGACCACCATAGCTTTAGAGATGTATTAGATTCAGAAATCTAAACCTGTAGAAGGAATAAAAGAATACATTGACTAATCTCAATGTAGGTGAAATTTTAACCAAGCCACCATTGTTGATAAAATTATTCTTAGAGACAGTTCTGATACTTGCGCATTCTTATGGAACATAGGAGGGATTGAATTTGGAAATAAGTAGGCATGCATTGGTACATGTCAAACGCCCCACAGAGGTTATACCATTAGACCAGCTCATCATAGGTTTCTTAGGCAGAACTCTAGTGAAATGGTTTTCTGATGAGACACGTTCTAAGTTTCAACTTGTAAGAAACAACTGCATGTAACATTTGTCAGATATGTGTTTGATACAGACTGGGAAAGAATCCGAATAACAAAATATATCCAGTGCTGGCACATCAAGTGAGATTTCGAAATCACATTTATAAGAGAGAAAGAAGTAACTGTATGTAACAACTTTCAGATATGTGTGATACAGATGGGAAAATAATTTCGGTAACAGAACATCTCCAGTGCTGGCATATCAAGGGCAGATTTTGAAATCTCAGTGATAAAAGAGCAGGTTTGCTGTCTGGAGTTGGAAGGATGATGAAAGTTGAATTCATTGAAAGGAATTAATTGTACCTTCAATTATAGACAAAAAGGATTAATACATATAATGTATCCTGTTAGATGTGAGGCAACTGAGGTTGGTGGGTTGGCCAGATGATATTGTAAGATTTCCTTACTGAGAAATTTCGATATGATGGGATTTTAATTTGTGTCCAGAAATGTAGCTTTTGGTTTGACCAAATTTGGTAATCTTGTCATATTTGGTAATTTGGTGTTATTTTTGCTTTCATTAGTTACTGTCTACTAAGTTTTATGCCCATAACTCGTTTGTTTGGGACCTGAATTTTTGAAGGAACTTCGCAGTTAAAAATTAAAATGTGTGCGCTACTTTTTCTAAGTTTCTTCCTTGATCGTATATATCTAATATATTGGGTCAAAATTAACAAGGGATGAGAATCCATCTCTCCTTTGTTTTGATTTCAAAGGCACATAAATGGTTTCAAAATATTAAGAGCCTGTGACAAAATTGTTTCGATTTGGACTTTTCTTCCTTGATTGTATTATTCTAATATACTGGGTCAGAATTAGCAAGGTTCGAGAATCTATCTTTCATTGGATTTGATTTCAAAGGCACTGAAGTGTTTTGAAATTATTGGGAGCCCGTGTCGAAGTTATTTTGATTTGGAGTATTCTTCTGAACTTTTGCCCTAATGAATTTGGATTTTGGTTTTTATTTACAGGTCCTTATGAATCTGACAAATGACAATCCCATTGGTTGTCACCAAGTGGCCGTTTGTGGAGGGCTAGATACAATGGCTTCATTGATTGTTGATCATTACCCCCTTTTTCAATCTCATCTCTTTGCTTCAAGTAAGAACAGAGGAAAAGACACCAGCTCAGAATCACCAGTTAACGGATCCTGTGGTCTGAATCAGAAAGATGAACAACTGAGTGACCAAGATTTGGATTTGCTTGTTGTCATTTTGGGAGTGCTCGTTAACCTAGTTGAGAAGGATACTGGAAACAGGTCCAAGCATCTTCCTTATTTGATTTTGTGCTTTTATTAGACTTGAAGATATCAAAATATATAGATTTTTCCCCTATGATACTGGATCCACCTGGCCTGGGAGCAAGATCCCTGGATCCAGTGGAACTAACATTTTTTTTTTCTTTTAACTTCAATTTTTATTTTAAGGAAAAAAAGGTTAACCACATGAGTCAAATGCTACAGCCCTTAAATTCATGTTTCCAATGCCCACAACACCATTTCTTAACCACAACCAGTTGTCACATGCCTATCTATGGCAGTGATTAAATCTACCTTGCAGTCAACATCCAGAAATCAAAACTGTGTACTTGCCACTCAGATTGCTATCTATCTCACACTCAGCAAGAGTCATTGGCATTCTTCGTTGTTACTATACTTCTGTTTCTTGTCCAGATCTGAAACTTTCTGCAGAAATGACAGTACTGCTCCATGTTTCACCCACTCTACTCTTAAGATGTCCAAACTTTGGTGCTGTCGATTCTGATGGTACCCATGGCAGATTATCACAGGAATATTTACTTTTAATCAATGCTTCAGTTTGTTCTTGCAAAGTCCCAGCAGATTAATGGGCCTATATTTTGCACTTATGCCTTCTGTCATGTCCATCAGCCCTGTTGTTACGTTGTTATACTACATATTCATTTCGACATCTTCTAGGTCCAACACTTTCTAAATTATTTCTTTATAATAACTTTAGGCAAATTAGATACATACTTTATTAATTCACTTATTGAATGACTATAAGTCTATATGTGGTTGTGCTTCAACTTATCAAAAGATTATGAAGGCAAATTGAACACAATTATACAAACATATCAAAACCTATTAGTAGCTATTTGTATTAATAAATAAGTGATAAGTGGTCCCTTTCCCTTAACAATAAACGATAGACATTTGTATCTAATTTTTCTTATTAGTAAGTGTAACAAACAAAGCTCGTATATTCAGAGGAATGCTCTAATACGTGTAGAAATTTTGGACCCAACCCCGGTTATCAGTTTCTCCTTATTACTCCCATGTAGTTAAATGCCCATTCCCATATACATACATTCAACACGCTGGAAATAATAAATATTTCTGAAAACACAAATTCTGGAAATTTCAAAGTGCTGGAAAATGCAAAAATAAAACTCAGAAATTATTTCAGCTTCACAAAAAATTAACACGCTGATTTTTGGTCAATATGACCCTGAAAGAACCCCCTACAACTCTTGGGGAAAACTAGTTCGAGTGCTGTTCTTTATTTTTGATAATTTTGCTTTTATAGTGAAATAGAAATACATAGAAAATTCCAGCAACCAAACAAATACAACTTATTTTGTTTTCCGTGCTTAACCACCGCCTTGGAAATTGTGCAAACAGTAAAACATGAACAATAATAAATTCTGTATGGACTCCTTGATTTTCATGCCTAGAAAACACAACAATAAATGCTGTTGTACGGCCTTCTCGATTTGCATGTAGAGGGACAACAATAAACGCTGGACGATTTCTGCTTCGGTTTCTGTGCATAGGGACATCACTACGCTGTACGGACTGCCTTGAAAACTGTGCCTCAAAACCAGCAATAAATGCACCTTGAAATCTGTGCGACTTGCTGTATGACTACCTAGAAATGCGTGCTAAAGCTGCTGTACGGTTCTGCCTTGAAAACCGTGCTCAAAACTGCCTTGAACTGCATGCCAACCTTGCTGTATGGATTGCTGAATGCTGCCTCGGTATGTGTGCCAAGGTTCTGCTCTCCTTCAACTTCTCTGCTCAAAAATCTCCTTGCTCTTTTCTCCTTCTCTCTCAATCTGCTCATGAAAGACTGGATGATCTTTTCTCTTCTTTTCCTCCTTTAACCTAACCCTAAGTGACTTTTGGGGAATCTCTAAATCCAATGGGCGAGATAGCTTTAGATCTAGGGCTGAAATTAAATGCGCATTTAATTCTCTTTTTATTTTTTAATTCACCCCACTTAAATAAAGAGCATCTTAGCCTTTTATTCCTATAGTCACTTTTCACTTTTTAATTTTACACTGATTTTATTAAAGTCCCTTTAAAATTAAACTTAATAACTTTATCACTTATAAAGTCACTTTTAAATTATATTTGACTTTACCACTTATAAAGTCACTTTAGGAGAAAAAGTAAAATACATTTGGACAATTTTTCCTAGGCCAAAGATCAAAGCCTTAGGGAACAACTTGTCCTCTGGTACCCAAATTTTAACAATATCACTATAACAAACAAAGTTGCATACTTAGAAGTTAGGAATGCTCTGATACCAATGTAACGAACAGAGTTCCATTGAAGATAGAAGAATATATATATTAAAATGTATGAATGAGATGAGGGTCTGCTTATATACCCTAGGCAGGTGTCTCTTTATGAATGGTCATGTCCTTAGGGACATATCTTTTCATTAGCTAATTAATCATTATTTATGAAGTGTTATTATTATTTATATTTATATTATTTAAATCTATATTTTATTGATAATACTAAGTGTAGATATTTATTAAATCAATTGTCAAAATGTTTAATAGAAACTTCTTATAATGGTTTATTTTTCCAATTTTGTTAGAACTTATTGACTTTTAAGTAGTGGTTTTCTAGTCGAGAGACTTTTTTTCTTTCCAAGGAAAACACGACAGGATCTTCTTCCCTAGAATATACAGCTGGATGGTGGCTTAAAAATGCCGGCCAGAAGAGTGGCTGGTAACAGTGAGGGACTGTACAGGATTTGAATCTCTGACCTGTGGCCTCCTTGTTGGCAACATGCCTTGGACAAATGGTTCAACTGATTGAGTTAACCTTTGGAACTAGTTGGGAGACTTTTTTTATGAATCATAAGATATATTTATATTTCTTTCTATACATGCTTTTCCTCCATTGTATCTGGATCCTCAGTTTTCAAAACTCAAGCAGATCGATATCCGGGTCCTAGTAACTTTTTTTATTGCAATTCACTTTTCTGCTAGGCTTAAATTAAAAAGAATCTTTTCCATTTTTTCTTCAAGCAAGGCCAGTAGCTGGAAAACATAGAATACTGTTTCTTGTTTATTTCTTTTTCTCCTCTCATTTCCATTCTACTAATATGTGACTAGAGGGGGAAGTAACTAGTAAAACTGCACATACACCTTTGAGTGAAATAAGAAAAACATTAAAGTTCATGAGAAATAGAAGAGAAACAAGTCTTCAATTTGCTGTAATAAACTTAATAATAATAATAAATAAATAATATAGTAATTATGTTAAAGGAAGGCCAAAGGGCACATATTCATTCACTTTGTGACCAGTCAATGCATATTGTCATGAGGCCCATTGTAATATATCCATTCATATATCAATCAATTATTACTCAATTCCTTAAACAATTGCTGAAATATATAAGCCAATCTTAGTAATGAACAACTTTGCTTATCTCATCTGGTATCAGAGCCAATCTTGGCCAATTTTGTGGGTTAAAATCCTTCAATTGTTCAACTGTACACGTCATCATTGCTGATCTGTACAATTAAATCACACAGCCCATACACAGCAACAAATCTACTTTTCCCTACAGCCTGCAAGTTTGTACAAAGCGTCCCAGTAATTCTGTACATTCATATTTGACAATTCCATATGAACCACCTCCAAAAGTTCGTACTAATTTTCCATATGTAGCCATCTGAAATTTCCGGATGCTACTAATTTGGTTCCTGTACATACGGCTGCTGTTTTCTTAAATCCTCATGTTACATTTTCTTACAGTCATGTCCCTTTGAAAATCTATCTTTGATTGTTTTTTCTTTTATATTGGCTTGTATTTATGAAGTCAATTTTAATAAATTAAACTTTATTTACCATATATAAAAAAAAAGTTACTAAAAGGTGGATTCCACAAAGAAAAAAACTAACACCAAGATGGTAAGCAATGAAGAATTACAAGCCGATGTTACCCCCTTGTGGAGATGAAGCCAACAATGTACAACATTGTCTTGGTAACACTGATAATAAAAAATATGTTGGGCCCAAAAATCGATAGGGTAATAGAAGATAAGCATAAAATATTTGGGGATAGAATCGACAAGCTAATGGAGGATTCTGTAAAACAATGGAAATCCCTAGCAAGAATCGTAAATGATAAGTATTAAACATTGAAAATATTTAAATGAATATAGTGAAAGGATTGACCGATTAAAAGGGTAGATGCCTTGTTTATGAAACCTTTAGTCCACTGAAGATCACCATGAAACCCAAACTGCTAAAAACAAATTACTAGAGATATCAGGATAACACGGGTTACCTAAATAAAATTGAAATCTAGATGATTGAAAGGTAATCATGTGGGTTATTCAAATCGAGCATATATTTTCTATGAACCCTACTAACGAATTAGAGAAGATATGAATGGCATCCTTATACTTAGAAGGTGATATTTACGATTAGTTCACATGGTGGTTAAAGAAAACTGGTGTTTCTTAGTTAACTGACAAATGTGATAGAATATCTTCTTAAGAAATTTCACAATAATGAAGAAGATGACACCTATACCAAGTTCACCCATTTGTAGCAAATGGTGAAAGTCAACAAATATACTGATGAATCAGAAGTTCGAGCAACTAGATTCCTTGGTCTTACTGACAATCAACTGCTAAGAATGTATATGTCAAGGTGAAAACCATTATCAGTAGTGAGCTAAGGCTATCAAAACCTAAGAACTTGGTTTAACCTAAGATTCTAAAGTATGGAAAAAGGGACTGAAAGGAAGTTCATTTGTCAACAAGAGGTAGCCTTTGAAACTCCAAAGAAGGAAGCCGGTTACAAGGATAGTAAATGTCACCATCCAGGAAAGGGACAAAAATAAGGAAAACAATTCCTGCAGTTGTGGCAAAAACTAGACTCCAGCGGATATATGTGAAGACCCCATTATTACACTTCTTTAAAATAGTGGATGGAAGTGAAGTAGAAGTCTTGAATCTAAAAAAAAGAAATTACTATATGGTACAATTCAAAATCTGATAATAATGAAACACCACCAAAAGTGTCATTAACATTAATCTTTATGCAAACCATAAAATAAGAATGAAAATAGGGGACCTTGTTGCACTCAAATTCTCAAAGTTCCAAGGAAGCGAAAGTGCCAGTCTTTTTTTCAATAGATCAAATCACACATATCAATAGTCTATGTGTCATGGTCACCCATTCTGCAAGTTATATGATGTAAATGGTTCTAGTATGACCTTGAGTCTATTATGTAACAACGTAGGTAAATCTTTGATTTTGGTGACAAATTTCATCCTAGGAGGTTTTTAACCTCGCTGATTGCCTGTTTTTTTCAACACGATTAATCTGAGGAGTTCCCCCCCTCCAGCTTAAACCCCCAATTTTAGAGTGAAATTTATTGCCAATGTCGTAGATTAGTCATTGTGTTTTAGTTGAGTCTAATGTAAAAGTGATTTGAGAATGATTTAAGCTAGTTGGCATAATTATTTTATAACTAATCACTTGGTCTGCTAGATCATAATGTGCCGCAGATGGGTTGTGTCTTGAGGGTCTAAGCCAAATGTGTATTTCCTCTTTGAGTCATAAAATGTAAAATCTTATGTAAATGAGAGTTGGAAAAATAATAAAATCCCCTCGTCTGTAAATTAATCAATTTTTCTGGTAAAATAAAATAAAATCCTAAGACAAAAAATTAATTAAATAGAGTCAAGTTAATTTGTCTTAGGAAAATTAATTCTCCAAGTGGAAAAATTCGTGGGTCCTAAAAGAATCAATTTTTAAAGGCCCTCCACCAAGGAAATATTGTATATTTCAAAAAAAATTGAATCCTTGGGCCTTGGTGGTTAAGTCAAAGTCAAAATTTCGAGAAAATTAGCTCAAAATAATTAATTTTGAGCTAATTAATGTGGAGTACATGCTCTAGTATGCATCCTACCCGCAAGTCACCTTTGTGCCTTTATTGACCAAGGGCCATATTGAAATGGTTAAGCTTGCCCAAATTGCCACCCATCTGGCCAATGGGTGAGGAGACTTAGGTGCTCTTTACCAAAGTCGGACACGACTTCCATGGACTTGGTTAAGGTAAAGTGAACTCCCTAAGTATTGGATGCAGATGTTCTACCACTTTCACTAAGGATAAAGTTGGGTGAGGGTCAGTCAATGGACGTAGGGTGTGTGTGATCTTTACCAAGGTCAATTATCGATCTCCCATACTGTTTTGTGGTTTCTTCTTCTTCTTCTTTGGATCGAGTCATCATTGTTTCGCTGAGATGAGATGAGATGAGATGAGCTTCTCTTATGTTGAGACATGTACATCTCAGATGAGTCGTATGGTGCAACTAGAAATTCCTTTGAAGTGTTGAAAATTGGGGAAACTATGGTCAAAATTCATCAATAATGTAATGGAGAAAAGTCACATTTTGACTGTTGAACAAGTCGGCGCTAATGAAGTCAAGTCGACCCCATAGTGGAAATGGCCCCTCCTCAACCAAATATAAATAGACATTCGTTGGAGGTCATTTTGGCACATAACATCATCACACATCATTTGAAAGTCGCAGAGCAAGTTCTTACGTGCGAAGAAGGGAGGAGGACATTTTCTGTTTGACCGAGAGTTGATTTTCTGATTTGATTATGCTTGCATTGACCATCGTTGATTTTCGACTTTGGCTATCTTCTTATATTTGACATACTGTTTTGGAGGCGAATATTCAGTGGCATCTTGATTATGGTTGACCATATTTCATCTCTGTTTTGGGTTCGTTTAACTGAGGTTGATTGCAGGTCAACACTCCTTTGGCTGAAAATTACAGGGACATTTTGACTGAGAATTGTAGAAGACTTTGACTCTGTTTTGACTGAAATTGTGACTGTACTTGGAGGCCAAATATTTGATTGCATTAACTAAATTTTTGGCTCTTTTTTGTGAGTGTTGACCGCAAGCTTAACTGGGCTTTGACTGCAAGTTGACTTAGCAATCCGACTGAACTCCACATGCCAAAATTCAGCCCTCTATTGCAGGCATTTGTGTTGACCAGATTTGACTCTCTCTCTCTAAATTTATTGGTCTTGGATTGGTTGACTTGAAAAGTCAAAGTTTGACTTGGACTCGTTGATGGATGTACAATTGGTCTATGTATCTCATGTTGAACATTGATTGACTAATATTAAAAGTAAAATGAAAAACAAGTTATTACGAGTGTAATGGTTCTAACTGGTTCAAGAAATTATCTATTGCACAACCCTTTTGATCTTTTTTGCTATATACATAGCTAGTCATACAATGCAAACTTGCCATGAAGTCGAGGTTCCTCCTATTTCCCTTTTATAATAAAGTCGAATTATAAGCAAGCCCATTAGACAGTGGAGTTGGTATCTAACTATGGTTCGGTAACCGAAGGTCTCAAGGTTGAGTTCAAATAATTGATTGTTTTAGAAAGTTTTTCACTCATGCTTTCCATATTGTTGATGTAGAAAATTCTAATTTCCCACCCCGGTTTTCAGTTTTCACCTTATTACTCCAAAATAGTTAAATGCCCTTTCCCATAACCATACATTCAACAACTGGAAAAATAAATTTTGCTGAAAACACAAATTCTGGAAAATTTTCAGAATGCTGGAAAATGCAGAAATAAAAAATCAGCAAGCATAAAAACAGTCATTCACACATTTGACACTGATATTTTTGGTCAACATGACCCTGGAAAAACCCCCTACAACTCTTGGGGAAAACCAGTTTGAGAGCTCCTTCTTATTTCTGAAAAATGCTTTCTACAGTGAGAGAAATATTCAGAAAAATCAGCAAGTAAACTTTTACAACTTATCTCGTTTTCCGTGCTTAACCACCGCCTCGGAAAATGTGCAGACAGTAAAACTGAACCAGCAATAAATGCTGTGCGTATTTCCTTGAAAAACGTGCCCAGAAATTACAACATTAATTTCTGCTGTACGGCCTCCTCTTTTTGCGTGCAAAACAACAATAAATGCTGCTGTACGGCCTCCTTGGAATGCGTGCAGCTGTATTAAATGCTGCTGTACGGAAATCTGCCTCGATTTTTGTGCCAGCAATCAGCTACAGGCTGTACGGCTTGTCTAGAAAAGCGTGCAGCAAAAAACAGCAGCTTCTCCCTCGAAATCTGTGCCCAGAAAATGGTACGGCTGCCTTGGAAAACGTGCCACAAGCTGCTGTACGGATTCTACCTTGGAAATCGTGCCAAATCTGCCTTGAACTGTGTGCAAACTCTGCTGTACGGTCTTGCTGAAATATTGCCTTGGAATGTGTGCCAAGCTGCTGCCTCCTCCTCACTGCTCAGAAATCTCCCTTGCTCTCTTGCTCTCCTTCTCTCAATCTGCTCATGAAAGAATGAATGACCTTTTCCTCCTTTTCCTCCTTTAACCTAACCCTAAGTGACTTTTGGGGAATCCCTAAATCGAATGGCTGAGATAGATTGAGATCTAGGGCTGAGATTAAATGCTCATTTAAATCTCACTTTCTATTTTTTAATTCACCCCACTTTAATAAAGACCCACTTAGTCTTTTATTTCTAAAGTCACTTTTTCATTTCTAATTTTATATTGACTTTATTTAAAGTCACTTTAACTTTAGTAACTTTATCACTTAAAGTCACTCTAAAATTAGATTTGACTTTATAACTTTATAAAGTCACTTTAGTAACTTTATCACTTAAGTCACTTTTAAATTAGATTTAACTTTATAAAAAATTATAAAGTTACTTTAGGAGAAAAATTAAATTCTTTTGGACACTTTTCTCTAGGCCAAAGATCAAAGCCTTAGGGAACCACATGTCCTCCGGTACCAAATTTCAACAGTTGAATGGATAAGAAGCTTGCAATGCACAATTTGTCATACTATCAATGGGAAGTGGGAATTTGTAGAAGCATTACTTGAAATTGACAATTTGTAGATCCAAGTTATTGATGGTTTTGAGGGTCTCTAGACTCATGTTTAGTCCAAATCAAAATTCGGAGGAAGCACTGAGATCAGAATTTAAAGACGAATCGTGTTGAAGACATGAAAGCTAGATTGGAATTCAGAGATGAACCTTGTTGATCAAAGTCTCTATTATATGTCTTTGAAGTGAACAAAGTTCCTTCTCAAGTTAAATACTCCAGAAGACTTGGAATATCAGAATATCCATTGAGGATACAAGTATATATATTAAATGTATGGAGAATGAATTGATTGATATGAATGTTACAAATGAGGCTTGTTTATATATCTAGGCAGGTGCCTCTTCACGAAAGGTCATGTCTCATCAGACATGCCCTTTCAGCGTAATTACTAATTAACTAATTAATCATTGTTTATATTAGTTTATTCATTACATTGCCTTCCTCCTCAAAAAGCTTTGTCCTCAAAGCTTGTTGATGAAAGGCCTTGATTTATTTTCCTGCTACGAATGTCTTCTCGGCTCGGCGCAGTCATCCTTATCGATACAAGTTGATATGATCCTCTAAGTGACAAACAAAACTGTTGCACTGAGAATGGATCAGACCATCCTAGATCAATCTTCTGTGGAATCTTGCAGCGACTTGAAACTTGTGATGAATTATCACATGAGTGGATTGTACCCACATTAGTATTCTTCGGAACATTAGGTTGTTGTTTCTGTTTTGAATACATAGCTGGTCGAGTTGTCTGCTCCCGTGATTTGGATGTCGATAGGGAACTTTTTTAGTTTGACTTCTTTGATTTTCTTCTGGTGAGGATGTTATTGAGTTGGTTACAGAACTTTCACTTAGAATGTTTCTGGTTTGAAATGCAACATCTAAGTTTGTATGTTCTGCAACTTGCTTGTTTGCTTCTTGAGTTGTGACATTTACTGGATCAATGTTGGTTTTTTCTTCAACTTGAACTTCTATATTTGAAAGTTTTGATGATTCATTTTCGACAAGTTGTTGCACCTTGTTTTCTAATGACTTCTTGTCTTTCTTCGGCTTCTTAATTTGCGTTAGTAATTTGTCGTTGTGGTCCTTGAGGCGAGCAACTTTTTCATTCTTGTTAGTGGTGATCTTGTCAATTCCCTTTTGCATATTTTCGATCACCTTTTTACTTTCTTGAAGAATTACTTTTGAAATTTCTTGTATGTCTTCAGGAGTCATTGAATTTGGCTTCAAGTTTACGTCCTGTACCGTTATTTTCTTCTTTTTGTAGGGGAATGTCGAAAACTTCTTTTTCGTATTTAGGATAAACGAACCTAGGGTTTCCATTCACAGTGAATCCAACACAATGTCACCATCGTTAAAAGGTAAGGATTGAACAGAGAATTTCGATATGAATGTATAATCCCAATGTTTAACTGTAAATTGGTTATGTCATATATTATGTTGCCAAAACAGTCTAATTTTTCGATTATATTTGACTCTGGGATCACTAATTGGATTGCGATTTTAGGTGTTATATAATTTGTATTTTCAACGGGAGAGATAGAAATAATAATATCTTTTCCTGTGAGGGTTCTTTTAAATTTAAATAGGACTTTAGCGTTGGTGGGAAAGGTTTCTAAAAATCTTCCTTCTTTCATTTTTGACTTAGACTCCATTTTTCTTTTTGAGATGAACTTAGGTCTTATTTTAATCCCTTCAAGTATAACTCTCTTTTTTTTTTAATAAACTTTCTGACCGTCTTTAATTGGAAGTTTTATATAAATTTTATTATTTCCAGTAGATAAAAACTTCGAACTTTATATATATTTGAATATATATAATGTTGAAATTTCAACAATTTTTACTATAATCTTTACTGTAACCTTCAAATCTAACTTTTGACTTTTCTAAAAATTATTGTTTCCCTTTCTTAGCTTTTAATTCTTCAATTTCTTTTTTTAAAATTTGAATATTATTTTTCTTTATGATAACCCCAATTATAATAAGCCCAATTTAATACTTATTTCTTGAATTGCTATTTTCCAATTTCGACGTGTTATCTTGGCTATAGCTGCGTTTTCTTGCTGTAGTATTTACCTTTTATAATTTAGTTTAAAAGTAAGCAACTCTTATAACAATTTGAATACGAATTATTTGTGTTTTAAAGGGCACGATTTTTTTTTTTTTTTGTAAACGGACACAACTTTACGGTTGCTCACTGTCTTAACAAGTAAAATAGAAATGAACGGCGTAAGGTGGTGACGGGGACAGGAAGACCAGGATAGAATGTAGATGACGTAAGTGGTGACAGAAGGGATGTGACGATGAGGGTGGGAGATAGACAGGACAGGGACAGGACGAAGGCAGAAGTGAATAGGGCAACGCTACGTGGGCACGATGGTAGGCTGTGCGGCTCGATGGGAGCAGAACTAGTCGACGGTGGCGATTGGTGGCTAGGCTGTGCGGTTCAATGGTGGTTCAACGATTGGTGGCTATGTATCAAACGACGACGTTCAGAGATGCTAGCGTTGAGGTGGAAGGAAACAAGTAGCGGAAGATGTAGACTGTACGAGCAATGCAGATGGACAACGCGCTGTTGGATGGTGGTTTGGACGGTGTGGTCGGAACGACAGTGGCGGCATCGTGCAACGGAGCGAGGTGGCAACACGATATGGCAGGTATGTCGGAAGTAGTCGAGCAGGGCTGGTGGAAGCAAAGTCTCGCACAAATGGCAGCTCGAGCAGTTTTGTACAATGGTTGCGGTATCATGACTATGTGGCACAACAGAGCGAGTATGGCTCACTCGTGTCGGTGGTTAGCGACTGTGCGGGTGGGGTTGTGGCTTTTTTCCTTTTTTTTAATAATTCAGATTTTTTTTTTTTTCTTTCCATTTTTTTTTTTAATTATTATTTTTTTTCGTTTTTTTTCTGTTAAGACTCTTTTTTTTATACTAATTTTTTTTAATTTCTTTTTGTATAATTTTTTTCCAATTTTTTTTTCAGGACTTTTTTTCTTTTCTTTTTTTATACTTTTTTTTTCTCAATATATATTGACTTTTTCTTTTGTTTTTCTTTTTATGATGATTTTTTTTTCCCTTTCTTCCAATAATTTTTTTTTAACCTCTTTTTTTTTTTTTTCTTTAAAAAATGGCCAAGGGCCTCTGATGAACTTAGCGACGAAGAAACTCCAAAAATGTAGCAAAATGCTCCAACGGCAACAAAGTTGACGATTTTCGATGGTCAAGGACTTGGGTTGGAGAGCGTGGCTTTGTGCAGTAGTGAGTGGCCTGAAGATCGAACTGCTCCGATACCAAATGAAGTGAACAAAGTTCCTTCTCAAGTTAAATACTCCAGAAGACTTGGAATATCAGAATATCCATTGAGGATACAAGTATATATATTAAATGTATAAAGAATGAATTGATTGATATGAATGTTACAAATGAGGCCTGCTTATATACCTAGACAGGTGCTTCTTCACGAAAGGTCATGTCTCATCAGACATGTCCTTTCAGCCTAATTACTAATTAACTAATTAATCATTATTTATATTTTTTTATTCATTATAGTCTTGAAGGTTTAAGAGTTGTTTGTGGGTTTGGACATTGCAGAGAACCATTAATGTCATGTATAGTTGAGTATTGTGTTGCTGAGGTTGTAGATTTTGTGTATTGATGAAAATATTGTTGTCTATTTTATGGTTGAGAGAGAGCAAGTTGAATGCTGCTAGGGTTTAAGCAGAGAGGTCTTCTGTTGTTGAGTATTGAGTATATGTTGCTTTGATTGAAAGTGTTGTTGAATTGATGAGCTAGGGTTTCATGTTGTGAGCTTGTCAAAGTTTGATACATTGCTGCTAGGATTTTGTGTATGATGAGCAGAGGTCTCATATTGTTGAGATGCTGACAGGGGAAACAAGGTTTTGTATATGCTTGTGAATCAAAGGTTGTTGATGTGTGTTATTACACTGGTGTGACTTGAGAAGAACTGTTGTGGTAGCGGTCTTGAAAGATTTTTGAGCAAAGGAAGAACAACAATGTTATTGATAGCAGTTGTTGAGCAAAAAGTGTTGGGTGTTACTACATTATCCAACGAGGGTTTGATATTGATGTTAAGGAGAAGCAAATTTGATTGAGCAGAGATTGTATTGCAATTTGTTTTTGTATTGATTTTAAGCAAAGGTGGATCTAGTGTGAAAGTATATGAAACATGGTCCACTTGCTGAATAGGGTGGTAGGGTGGTGCAAGGCAGGAGGGTGGAGTCTCCTTTAGGTTGGAGCTTGAAAACACTTCAGGGCGGTAGGGTGCTGTTAGGGCATGTTGGAGCTGGAGAACACTTCAAGGCGGTAGAGTGGTGCTAGGGTAGGTTGGAGCTTGAGAATACTTTAGGACAACAGGGTGGTGTTAGGCAATGTTTTAAATCTCCAACTCGAGTTCGAAACTAGCTGAGGGTCAACTCCGACTCGATATCGACTCGGCTGGTTTGATTTCAATGATTCGATCTTTGTAAAAATTACATTAAATATTCATTTTTTTATTAAAAAACATAATTTTAAAGATTTTCATACATGTTTCCAAACACAAAGCATTAAAATATAGAGATAAGACAACATATGATCAAAGTAGGCTCATGAATGTATCCATTATATCAAAATGGCACCCAATGCATTGTCCAATACATGTAATATATAGAGATCAAAAGAAAAACACATAACCAAGGAGGCTCTAAATTGCCTCTACACAAAATATCACTAGTCACTAGTCGCTATGCTAGAGAAGCCAACATCTGGCTCAGACTCTGAATCAGAGTGAGACAGGGAAGCCCATGGCTCCTCCTCATCAAGATCTCCAGCTGCAATTGTAGAAGTAGTAGCACAAGCATGTTGAGATAAACGAGCTATGCGCTTACGTCGTGGCTGAGTAGAGGAAGTGCCTGCAACTGAGGACATGGGGCTGGGCTTGGTACTAGTGGATCTGCATTTAGCTGAACATTATGTTCAACTACTGCCTCCATCTGTAAATCCTAATCAAGACCAATATCCTCATCAGAATCAAACTCTGCTGGATGGCTCTCCACTACACAATATGATGTTGGATCAATATCTTCCAACACAATGGGATCTATATCAGGTCTTTTGTTCAACAATTGGTTGTGTCTTAGTCAGAGTTTATATTGGACATAGATTGGATCATTTAATTGTTTTTGTTCCAGACGGTTTCTCTTCTTCATGTGAATCCTCTCAAAGACAGACCAATTGCGCTCACACCCAAAAGTACTACAAGTTTGACTCAAAATACAGATTGCAAACTTCTGCAATCGAGGACAATGGTTACCAAATGCCTCCCACCATTGTGCTGCAAAAGACATAGTTGTGTAATGAGTTAGCTCAACAAATTATTTCCAACTTTCAAATTATAAACAATTTAACAAAATGAGAATTTGAAAATTGAAATTGTTTGTTTACCTGGCTCATCTACTTCCCTTACAATCCTTGCTAGGTTCTTGCCAAAGGTACTTGTGGCTCTGCTGAAACAAGTGATCTGTCAGTGTATCTCCAGTTGGTCACCCTCCTTAGGGACCATGTGCTCAAGACACTCAATCAATCCATCTATAACCTCTGTAGTCAAAGCTTCTGCTTCCAGAGCTCTATATGATACCTTGGGTTCAGAAAAAAATCCAGTTGCATGTATAGGGCGATGGAGTTGATTGTTCCATCTTTGATCAATGATTTCCCAAATGGGCCCATACTTAGCCACTCTATCCTTGTATGTTGCCTTTATTTGCTCCTTTGCTTGATCCATAGCCTCATAAATGAAGCCCATAGCCAATATTTCCCCATCCACCAATCGCAACACCTTAACCAGTGGCTCAACAACCTTCACAATTTCTGCTTCCTTTTTCCAAAATATTTCTTCATTAACTTTCTTTCCCACATCTTTGCCATCCTGTTTGCGAGCCCATTGACATTCATTCCATTCATCACTGGAAAACACCCTTTGCAAGTTTCTATGTTGGGAAACCATAGATTACAATGTCAAAAAATGAGTTGCAAATCTAGTGATGGCATGCCTAATAATATCCTTGCCCCCTGTGTGTTTCCTCCTCAGGTTCAAAATCCACGAGTGATTGTAGATATATTTTGTTATGCTTTTGGCATGCTATATAGTGTTCTTGATCCAATCTATTTTCCCAATATCCTCAAGCATGAGGTCTATGCAATATGCAGCACACAGGGTCCAAAAGATGGTTTTGTGTTTTTCCTCTAACATTTTACCATCAAGAACATAGTTAGAGGTATCATCTTGTGATGATTTGAACAACATTAGCCAACCCCACCTCTTTAACAACCTCATCCAAAAACTGAAACAACCAAGAGTGCATATTTCACCCTATCAGATGCATCAACTGATTTTAGAAACATGGTTCCCTGTGGGCAAAAGATAAGAAAGTCTATGATGGTATGGTTCCTTTGATCAGTCCATCCATTTGACATGATGGTATATCTTGTTTTTTCCCATGAGCTTTTGAAATATCTCAAATATTCATCAATGGAAAAAGCCTCTTTTTGCAAAGGAGATCCCTTTAACTCATGCATAGTAGAGCCTTTGAAGCCCTTTCCAACAACAAATATGGCATCAAACATAGGTTCATAATATGGTGAACGAGAAGCATTGAAGGGGATATCGGAATCATACCACCATCTAGCTATGTAATATCATGCAATTTCTCACAGTTCTTTCTTCCAATGGTCATCTAAAGTGGGCTGCATTTGACCTCTATTAGCTCGAGGACCATGTGCACTATAAAAGGGAGAGGAGGGTGTGAAATAACATTTGATATCACCCTTCTTTTTAATTTCACCCTTACCCTTTTCTTGAATAGACTCCAAAGAGGGAGGAACATAGCGAAAGGAGTTGGATGCATCAATGCAAGGGATAGATGAAGAGCCCTCATAATCAAAATTGGGGTTCGCAACCATCATTTGTTTTATACTCCTCTTCCTCCCAATTTCAGCCTCTATTTCTTTTTGCCTAGCTTTTTTTTCCTCAAACATCTCAAAATTTTCTACCAACTCCCTCCTAATTTCCCCAATTTGTTTTGCTGGTGCTGCACATGGAGCAATTTGGCCTCTAATACCAACCAAGTGTTGTTTCAGCCTATGAATGCTCCCTCCACCTTCCTTAATTTTTCTAGTACAAAATTTTCAATGCATTTCATTAGCAATCATCTCAGCATAAGCCCAAACAACATCTTTCATTCTAAGAGCCATTTTGGACTGATATTTGGACTTGGAAATGAAAGGAAAAAAATCTGAAAATGAAAACAAAAAAAAACTACTCTTCAATGTTCATTTCTTTTAGAAAAATTACTCTTCAATTTCCAGATTTGCAAAAAAGAAAAAACTAGCAAAGGCAGATTTGAGAAGTGAAAAAAAGATACCTCTAGGCTCTAACCTCTTCAATGCTGCTCCAACAAACCAACTCCTCAATGCTGTTCCAATGACTGCTCAAGAAGCTCTTCACTGCTGCTCCAATGCTTGCCCAAGTGACTCTTCACTGCTGCTCCAAAAACCAACTCCACAACTCTTCACAAATTCCTCACAAATGCTCACACAAATGCAATGAGATAGGTGTGAGGATATGTGAGGGGTTGGGTAGCTTTTATAGCCTTGCTGTCGTTGTTTAACAAAAACTGTGTTTGTGTGCTCTACCTTGACCTATCTTTATACTTTAGCTGAAAGCTTAATCTATCAAAACTTTAGTCTCTTGGTGAGACGTACAATTGAAGATTAATCCTGGTCTAAGTCATTAATTCCTGAAATACACTTTATTAAACTGAACAGTTGAATATAAGACTCTTCAACTTTTCATATAGTGAATTATTAAATAGAAATAGTTACCACTTTCCGAAGTGATCACCAATGAAATGTCTTGAACGACTCCCTGCACATTCACACTGAAACCTTTGCAAGAAATTCCTGCTCAAGCTACATTTCTCAACACTTCAGCCAGGTTTGAAATTTTCTGTTTGAAGTCCAACATTTGGATAGCAATATTTGTCTTCTTCCTGGAAACTCTTGAAGCTTAGAATCGCTAACTCTGAGAGTATAACTGACCGTACTTTAGGTAAACAATTACATATTTGTTAGGTTGATTTATTAGTGATAGCCTACTCATCTTGCAAAGGGGGATTGGGTATATGATTATTAAATTAAAATGTAAATAAGAAATGGGAATCAAACAAAAATCTTATTTGAAATTGTTGTTTCCCTGGTTGGCAGTCCACGTGCTCTATGTAACATCAGTAATGGTCTGACTGCTGAATAAAGTTAAACATATACCCCAATACCCCTTTGTAAGATGACTAGGCTATCACTAATAAATCAACCTAAAATCTTATTTGTAATTGTTGTTTCTCTGGTTGGAAGTCTACGTGCCCTATATAACGTCAACAATGGTCTGACTGTTGAATTTATTGGACAAACCTGTGCTGTTGTCAGCTCATGGATATTAAAATATCAAATGTTTAAGTGTTTTCAACTGATACACCAGGTTGGAATTTGAATTCACATTCAGCACACAATAAAAGGTTAAATTTTTGGAGACATCAAAAAATTTGAAAAAACTTGGAATACATTTGGAAATAGATAGACCTTGTGTGTGTATATTATCTATGAATACAAGCGCACACACACAGGATGTGTGATATATGTGGGTGATCATTAAGTTTCAAGTAGACCAAAAGAGATTTCTAATATTAAATTAAATTTTTTCATAATGCACAATAACATCAAAAGAGGAAAAATAACAATGCTTACTCTACTGTGATGATGCCTGTGATGCATGACACATATCTACACCAATATTGAATGCCATCCCTAGTAAAACAAGATACCAACTCGACTGTATGACACCCACTGATGATGGAAAACAATCTTACATGACCGTGCTGCTTTTAAAAAAAGTTAACAATGTTCTTCCACTGTGAGACAACCCTGTTTCTCCCATGATCTGAAGCAGATGGGATAAATCATTCCTGCAAACTGCCTACAAGTCACAGCGTAAAGTGCGGGCAATGGCCCCCAGATAAGCAAAATGGTTCAAGAAAACCCAAAATTATTCTTCAAACATATGTGCCATACTTTTTTGTCAGAAAATCAGAATTATAACTGCAAAAATGTGTATCACCCAATATTATCTGAAATCAAGGTGAAAAATTGCTCTAGATCTGGTGGAATATCTCCAGTCAACATCTGGCAAATGCTTGAGAGGGAAGTAAGCCATATCATGCAAGGGAAAAAATATTTTGGCAAGAAACTATCTGAAAACAAAAAGCTTTGAAGTGCTACAAGTTTGGCTAATATCTCTGGTTTGAAGATCAATTTCTCTGCAATTTTTTCAGCCTTTAAATTACTCATGGAATATAATTCAAGTCTAGAATTCCACAATTCATGTGCAGAAGTTTTAGATGACTAAATTATTATTATTATTATTGTTTTTGTTTTTGTTCTGATATTTAAATTGTTCTTTATTTTGTCATCAAACAACATTTTCTATCCTTTGAGATATGTATGTTGCAAACATCACTTATTTTGCAGGTTTGGTCTGTAAGATGACATTCCTGAACCATAATACTGTAGAGTCAAACTGTATGCTTCACTTTAGTGATCTTCGGAACTTTCATTGTTCTTTATCATAATCCACAAAATTGATATTTTGTTTGTTCCTGCTGAAGGTGATATGTTGCCAATATTAGACATGGAAATATCTACCTTAAATATTTAAAGAATTTGTAGGCCTGGTATGTATTTAGTGACGTGTATGATGCTATCATTGGATTCTAAATATGGAGATTTTTTCACTATCATCAAAGTTCGAACAAATTGTCTCTCCCTGGTCTTCTTTCTTGTTTACCTACTCCATAAACTGGACTTAGAATTTTCTAATTAGCTAGTGTATGTGCACATGACATATCACATCTCTGCATATTTTTACAGGTCATCCATTCTTTTAAATAGCTGTATCATATCTACTGTAAATATATTCCATTTAATTTTTCTACCAATTTTTCGTAGTTTCTTATTTTTATTAATCCTGACTAGGAATTCTACTGCAGGGCACGCCTTGCTGCTTCAAGTGTCACATTGCCTCACAGTACTGGAGGAAGTTCTGAGGTTCGGGGTTGTCGCAGAGGTGTAATTGCATTGCTATGCTCTATATTTCTTACCAGGCAAGGTGCTGGTGAGGCAATACATGGTGCAGGGATGGTGGCTACAGAGGTATATGACTAAATTATGCATCTCATCTGGAAATATTTTCTGATGTTATTTGGAGATTGAAGGATGTTCAAGGATTTTCTATTAGTTGTGTTACATTTGGTTTTGATATCTCTCTTGTTTGTGTACGTTCTATTTTTTCATCTTTTAGCAATTTGGTGTGATTTTGGTTCTCCCACTTTCTGGTGTTCACCGACTATTTTCTAGTCTCATTGACCTTTTCTTTGGTCATTTGTGGGCATTAATAAATCATATTATCTTATCTTATCTATGGGGTTTTACCTTTCTTTCTCTTAATTTCTTTTCTACAACGGAGTTATGAAAGTGTGAAATTAGGACATGTTTGAATTCAAAAAATGCTAGACTTTTCTTTATTGTATATTCGTCACTTTCCAAGTAACCATAAAATATCTAGAGAGCTGCTTTGAGGTTTTGTGAAACTCTGCCAAACCAGCAGTTGTCTTCTAAAATTAAAAGAATACTTGAATATAGCAGGGTTGGGTTTCAAAATAAGCTCCCAGAGTGTTAGTGTAAAAATAATAATAAGTGATTGCTCCAGAAGAAGCCTAAAATAGCAGTTCCTTAAACAGTGATGTCTTGCAGTTTCCTAAGAAGCTCAAAATTTGACATAGAAGCTACCCTTGGTGAATGGCACCCAAAAGTTGACACAAATTTTTGAGCATCCAAAATTGTATTTATTAGTTTTGAGATTATGACAGTCGGGCCAATCATTCTTTCTTGGATGTTTTTTTCTCGTTTACTCTGTAGGGGACCTACAGAATCAGCTAACATTTAATGGTTTTTAGAAGACATAGCAGAAGCCCATTTTCATGGAAAGATCTGCTTAAATGTTTTGTATGAAGAGTGTCTTCTGTGTGACATGTAATCTCAGCTTATGAATTCATTCTGCAGTTTGGAATGGAGCCACTGATGTGGTTGTTTTAAGATGGAGAAAAGTTGATCTAAGGCTTGGATATGTTAGTGTTTCTGGGGAACAACCAAACAGTGCATCGTTACTAGTATATTGCAATATTTTATCCAGGCCATATGAACAATCAGATATTGACTTTGTTTTGGTGATTTAATGTTTAATCTAATAGGCAAATGATGAAGCTGCTATAATGCAAAGTCAGCGAGAAGCAGAAAATATGATAGTGGAAGCTTATGCGGCTCTCCTTCTTGGTTTCCTGTCAAAAGAGAGGTTAGTACTAAGGTGTATTCAGTTATTTAGTTAATGAATCTTTGAGGATAACTTTTATCATTTTCTATATGATAATCTGACTGTTCGTTTGCATCGGTCTGGCAATAGTGAGAATGCACGCCATTCAATAGCTCTCTGTCTACCGGGCCATAGTTTGAAGGTTCTTGTCCCGATACTGGAAAGATTTGTGGTGAGTAGTTTTTGGTTACCTTTTTGCAGTGGAAAATATCAATATGACTGTGCACACTTTTCATTTTCTTTAGCCTTTTCTTTTTAGGGCATCTCAGTGTCTTCAGAAATCGTCAAAAAGTTTTACTAGTATATATTTTATGGCAGATAGGATCCTGTTCTTGCATGTTTAAATTCCAATTCAGTGAAATAGAAATGTGATCATATCGGATGTATTCTGACTCCTTTCTAATATTGGCTCGAGAGTGGAAAAGGTTTCTTCAACATGGAATTTTAGTAGCATTTGGCATTTTTGTAAACACTTATGCTTTTTCTCTCTGCAGGCCTTTCATTTGTCACTGAATATGATTTCATCAGAAACCCATGCTGCTGTTGCAGATGTTATTGAGTCTTGTAAGCAGCCTATCTGAGACAGCAGCATATATGGTTATTGTAACTTTCTTTGTATAGCTTGCATTTCACCACATTTACTTTGCAAGGTATTGCTTGAAATTTTCAACGTTTAAGCAATTGTTCAATCTTTGTAACATTGCCAACAATTTTAGTGTTCTGAAATTGTAAAACATGTAGACTAAATGAATATCTTCACTTATTTGTGGATATTCAATGCATATGAGGAGAATACTGCAAAATTAAGGATGTTCTTTCAGAGGTGGTATGCAGTCAATTCTGCAAATTCAGGTCTTGCAAATACTTAAAGTATGCAAGTTGGTTGGAACCTGACCTGGTAATCACAAAGAGGCCATGACTTTTTCCTCATTTCTGACATGGTAATCGCAAAGAGGCTGTCACATTTGCATTGTTCATTTCTGTGAGGTGATGCTGATCTCGAGACAGCATTTTCAGCTACTAGAAAATGTATCATTTTCAGGAACAAATTTCAGTGAAAGTCCGTGATGGCTTCCAATGTATTTATTGAAATATATGTTGTAGCTGTTGAACGAGTCAGTGACAGGAAATGGCGTTCACCATTTCAATAGTTACCATTCAAACGCCTGATAGAAACTAAATGGAAAGTAAATTGTATCAATGAGAATCAAGCCTTGTTTTTTAAGATTTGCCCTAGTCTCAAAACATGACATGTAGATAAATTTTTTCTAGGCTCCTTAAAGAGTTAGCTGAAATTGACACGCCAAAGAGATTCATATTTGGGTGGTCACTTTAAGACAGTAAGAAATGACTTGCATTGAATGGAATACCAGGAAAATCATCAAAATCACTCTTCTTAAAGATGGGAAAATTAATAAAATCATACGCCATGACATTATTTCATCCTGATAAGAAAGAGATCAACTTGAAAGTTTCATAATGGATACTTCTTGTTGGATTTGAGCTAATCTGTTGCTAGTAATTTTTTTATAAAGCACACAAGGATCTGTATAGCATCAAAATTCTAGTTGCTCAATGATCAAGTGACATGAGGCACGATGTACCAGAAACAGGAAACATGAGAGGAATAAAAAATGGGGCTAGAGCATTTCCGGTGATAAGAAACCTGGATACCCCTCGTGCATATTACCTGATTAGTAATCTACCAGTGTAATGTCAAGACAGGAATGGGAATGAGTGATTGGAGACTTCCACAGTTATTCATATTGTTGTTGGAGATTTCTGGAATATAACTGTGTAATATTTGTGATCCATCCAACGTTTTGGATGGTTCATCCATCATCAGGGACCAAAGCTCACTAAGCTCTTTGGTCCCTGATGATGGATGGAGTAACCATCCGAAACATTGGACGGATCACAAGTATTACACAGTTCTATTCTGGAAATCTCCAACAACAATGTGAATGAGAACAAGAATCACAAACTGAACTTATAATTGATTAGGAATGTACACGGGAATCGGAATGAGAACAGGAAAACACGAACTGACTTATAAAATTGATTAGTAATGTACGAATGCAGTGTCAAGACGGGAATGAGAATGAGAACAGAAACATGATCTGGACATAAAATGCATCTCCTGGGCATATTTCTAATAACATAGATAAAGAAAATATGAATTTAAATGAATCTTCTATACAGCTTGCTGTTTTAAAATCAATAAATGTTCATGTAGAAACACTTAAATTTATTCAAAGTAACACTTTTGTTACTAACTATGATTGACCTGAAATGCATGACATAGAGGTGGAGATTAGTTCCCCTTTAACAAACGTTGGTTGTGACGGCCTTGTGGCAAGATTTTTATCTTTGATTACCCTTCTGTGAGAGGGCCATTTCTCTTTCCCTGGGAAGCAATTTACATTACATTTTTAAATTTTCCATAGGTTTACATGGAAACAATCCGATTGAAGGACATCGTCCAGGACTGAGATAATATAAAAGCCGATAGATGTGATAATAAAAGATTTGTGGAATCAAGCAGTACAAATGTAAAACGTTTTGTTACCCTTGTAAATTCACGTTCCAAGGAAAAACCAGGGACATTTGAATTCGGCTTGAAATTTTTATATTGCCAAAGGCTAATGTCATGTTTATTAATTGGGAATCACATATCTGGTGATTTTTTAAATATTGATGTGTATTGTGAACATGCGTGGATGACCCATAAAATGCAAACTAAGCGAAATGAATCGGTGATTTTTTAAATATTGATGTGTATTGTGAACATGCGTGGATGACCCATAAAATGCAAACTAAGGGAAATGAATCAGTTCTGGGTGCTCTTTCCAGTTGAGTTAAATTGAATGCTAGTAAGAATTGCAATAAATTTGAACATCCGACAGCACGTCTATGCTTATAGCAGCTCACAAATTGTTCATTGATATGTTAATTGTTGTAATTACTGTTAAATGAAGTGTTAAACCCTGTTTTTGGACACACTGCATGGAGTAGAATGTGTATCTTGATTTCTAACCTCGACAAGATGGGCTGGAGCCATGTTTATACCAAACAATTGTTGAAGTCCATGGCATAGTAGGTGGTTCTTGGTTTGTCACCATTAGGAGTTTATGCCATTAGAATAATAGTCAAGGGGGAGGAAGAGTGGGCGTATTATTAAGTGAATGGCTTTCATGTAGGATGATGGTGGATTGGATTCACCACCATGAAAATGCGTCATATCCGTCATATCCATTTTAGAAACATGTTATCAACTACACTTTACGCCATTGGATTCAGACATGGTTGTTTAATTTGGTTATTAACTGCGCTTTTTGTTACAATAGATTTAGACACTAAAATTAAGGGGTTTTATTGTTCAAATATTTCAAGGAAGACAATATATTGGATTAAGATGTTTATGGTATTGTAACACTTTTGATTTTGACTTTTATAAACATTTTTGTATAATTATTTTTGTATAATTGAGCATTTCAATTTATTAAAACTCTGTTTTAACTTTTAATATAATGAGATTGTTGCTGATAAAATTTATACATATTTTGATCATAGTGCCAAGTATATGAATATTCTATTTGAAGTTAATTATGCTTTAACACGACAATTAATACCAAAGGTAAAATAATCATAAATTACTGCTTGAAATAAATCAACTATGGATTAGTGTTTAATTAAATATAATTAATTAAATTGTAATGTTATGATTGATAATTAATTAATAACTATAACGTTAATAATTAATCATTTAATTGATTATTATTAACAATTCGAGGAGAAGGGACACAAGCCAGAGTTTGAGGGGACAAGGGTTGACGTGAACAACCATACCTATCTGATGCAAATCTAATGCTGAACCTTGCGGTTGGGAATGAGTCGCTCTGATTAGGTTGAACATTAATGCAAATGGTGACGTCGTTCCATAATTGGTTTCCCTTGTAAATCGAAAGGGTAGTGTGTTTAAGAAGGTAGTGTTGAGGCACATATGGCTCTTGGACACACTTAAATATATTGGAAACAAGAACAAGGACGTTGGATTTTGGTTTCTAAGGGATTTCAACTCGTGGGAGCATTCACTCGAACTGGACAATTTCTGCAAAATCTCCTTGTTTTCACTTGCCATTGCCAAGCTTGAGTGACGAGGGAGGTTGGATAACCATATTGGGTGCTTGATGGGACTGATAAACCACTGGTGTTTGCTGTAGTTGATAAACCACTAATCTTAAACCACTCGTGCAACAAGTCTCGGGTGCTTGCAATTGAATGATAAACCACCAGTGCTTGCTATGACTGAAAAACCACTAGTGCTTGCTATGCTAATGATAAACCATTGCAAGAGATTTTTTTTTTCTTCAACTCAATTGGTGTTTTGCTAGAAAGTTTTCTCTCAGACTCTGGACTTGGCATTGGGGTGGTGAGTTATGGAATCATAATAGCATAACTGCCTACGGTTCGGAGGAAAAGGTGAAGTCCTTCAGTTGTTAGTGGGATTTTATTTACATAGATAAATAACTTGGCATGGGCTTTACTTTTGAATATTGAACTTTCATGTAATTATTTATTGTGTGTAACTCTTTGAAATTTGTCGAGTGTGGCAATATTTGAAATTCCGAGCACGTTGATTTGTTTTGACAAAACCAAATTTTATTTATCAAAATTCTGTATACTATTGTAAATTCCTGGTTTTAATGGAGGATATGTTGAGGAATCAAGGGGCAGATTATTTAGGTGATTTCTCTTGCTTTGATAATTGCTTTGTGATGTATTTTTACTTAACTTGATTAGCTTTTTCTTTCACTCGATTATTATTAGTGTTCTCTATCATCAAACAACTACCAATCAGTGAAGATCAATGGGACTTGGATGATCCACTTTCCAAATGAAGTCAAGGTTCTTATATGTATGCTACTTGGATGCCTTTAATAGGCTGACTTGTTGACTGCATTTTGACAAGGTCTTGGAGGGTCTTTGACTCTAATTTTGACTTAAATAATTTTTTCTTGACTTGATACAATAAGCCCAAGGGAGTCTTCCATACATGGCAATGATTCAATTGACTTGTTGACTCAATGACAAGCCCTAAGAGCACTCAATGGGTTTTTGACCTACAAATAAAATAACCTTGAGCATGAAACCCATGCATCAAGAATGACAATAATAGATAATTTTTTCTCTTTAATATCAAATACATAAAATCATGATTACATATGTCATTATGAAGATCAAACCTAGTTACATATTTCAAAAGACCATTTGTATGGAATATCATTGCATGTGGATTGCATATGTAAATTGCATGAGCAAAAAGTGTATGCATAAACATGTTTGACATATATAGATTGAAATGATATTTTCGTTATTAGTGGACTATCAATTTTTCCACCCATTTAGCAATATCCAGTTAACAAGTGTGAACATTGCGAGCAGTGTCAGGAAATTTTGATCTTGATATAATTAAAATAATTTTGCATGCCTCATATATAATTCAACAATGTATAATCATGATATATCTTAATGAATGCAATCATAATTAATATGAATGAATACTTTGTTAGCATGTTGACATGTTATGTTAGATTTGATTGACATGTGTAACAACATAGATAAGGTAACACACATCCCAGCCAAAAAGTAAAAGATGAGCGGTAAGATGGTGCAATATAGTACAAACAGAACATTTTATGATTAAGAGGAGTAATCTATTGGGAAGAGGGAGGAGGAAGAATATCCTGACTAAATGGACACCCTTAGAAGTCTAAAGGTTGAGTTAAGAAGTTGCAAGTAGATGACGAAAGAATCGTCAGGGCTCCGGGGAAACAAGAAAAAGTGAACATGATGATCTTGTGGAGCCTATAAGACTTACAAATGTAAAAACAATACGAGCCTTGTGCTAGCTACCTAGAAAAATGCAAATTTAGGCATAGCCCCTCTGAAGTAGAGGCATGGATGTGGAGTTGACATAGCAGAAGACAGTAAAGCAAAAAATGCACATGCAAGCTAGCGAGGATATTGTGAAGGGAGAAACTCCACGGAACACTCTAAAGAGAAAAGCATACAATCCCGATCAATCGTTAGGGACTACAGTTGGTAGACATTATCGATATGGAAAGAGTAACTAAGGTCGAATACCAGAGGAGTTTAAGAAAGCAAAGCCCTTCCACCTTTTACGGAGAGATTAAGAAACTGAAGAGGTGGGGGCCTAGTTATTGGAGATGAAATATTTCAGAGTACATGACTACTCCAAGAACATGAAATCGAGGGTAGCAATCTTCAACTTAAAAGGAAAGATTGATATATGGTGGGAGGACTTAAGCAATGTGAAAGACATTCAAGAAAATGAGTTGTCGTGGAGTGAGTTTGAAAAATATTTCCGGGAGAAGTATATGTTGGTGACGTACTATGATGCTAAATGTGAAGAGTTTAATGAACTTAAGTTGGGACAACTTACTACACATGAGTACATCAATACCTTTTTAGAACCACCGACGTATGTACCTTATATCAAGGATGAAAAAGTAAAAATTCAAGGTACCTCAATGAGTTACATCAATGATTTAGAGACAAGATCAAGTTCTATGAACCCAAAACATTGGAAGCTACTATCTGGAAAAACTAGTTACTGTTATGAACAATCCAAACATAAGGTTGAGAACCAAATTGATTGGAAGAAGAAATATCAGAGCAACTTCAAGGGGAAAGGATCAAAACTCTTCAGGCATAAACAAATGGAAAAAGTGGGAAAATTTGCTACTTATGCCAAAGGTGAATTTCAAAGGACACATCCCGCTAATGAAGAACAACCCTACAAGCTAGTAAGAGCTGAAGCTAAGGGGCAGAAGAAACTTCAATGTTAGAATTGTGGGGGAAACCACTTGCGAAGGGATTGAACTCAACTACAAAAGAAAAATGACAAGTGGCTATAAATGTGGAAGAGGGGATGACGGTGAATGATGTGGCAAAGAGTATGCGTTGGATTTACACTGCATTGGGTAATCGAAATGTAGATTGTTGAGCCTTAGTCATCGAGATGGAAGGTAAAATCGTTAACCAATCAGTCTCAATTTTAGTTGATCCAGGATCTAACTTTAGTTATATTATCCGTAAAGTTGTAAAAGATTGCACCATGCAAAAGAAAGAGCATACCAAGCCATGGATGGTCCAATTGGCCACGAGGGATAGGAATAAAGTAATGTAATTAGTGGAATCATGCCACTAAGCATTGTTTGGCATGGTTATAATAGTGAAACTCAACATTTTCCATTGAATTTGTATGATGTATTAATTGGTATGGACTCACTGGCATCCCACAAGACCAAGGTGGATTGTTGCAATAAATCATTGAAATTCCTTGATGATGAAGGCAAGGGAAGAACATTGCAAGGAAAGGAGAAGTATATTTTTGTTAGACAAATTTTAGCATTACAACGAAAGAAGTGTAGTAAGAAATGGTGCACTCTATTCATGATTGAGGTTGACAATGTAGCAAAGGACAAGAAAAATGAACTTGAGAATCACCCCATTTTACAACAATACATTGATGTATTTCTAGATAAAATAACACGGTTAACACCCAAGAGAGACACTGATTTCTATATCATGTTAATTCTCAGTTTGGTGATAGTCTCTAAAACACCATATCACATGAGCACCCCCAAATTGGTGACATTGAAACTACAACTAAAGGAGATGTTGGATAAGGGTCATATTAGACCAAATGTATCACCCTTGGGGGAACTAGTTCAATTTGTGAAGAACAAGGATGACACATTGCGGCTATGCATCAATGACCAGTAGTTGAACAAAGCAACAATAAATAATAAATACCCATTGCTAATAATCGATGACTTATTTGATTTGTTAAAAGGAGCTACCTTGTTTTTAAAAAATGATTTAAGATTTGGCTAACACCAAGTCAGGATTAAAGATAAAGATATTCATAATACGTCGTTCATAACAAGGTATGGGCACTACAAGTTCATGGTGGTGCCATTCAGACTTAAATACACCAACCATGTTTATGTGATTAATGAACAATTTGCTCAATCAATACTTGCACAAGTTTGTTTTAGTATTTGAGGATGATATTATGACCTACTAAAAAACCAAATAGGAGCACGAGGAGCACATGAAGGAAGTATTATAGTTATTGAGGGAACACAAGTTATATGCTAAGCTCAGTGAATGTGAGTTCTTTAAGACTTAGGTTCAATATTTGGCGCACATGATCTCAAAAGGAGGTGTGGCTATGGACCTTGAGAAGATCAAGGCCATAATGGAATGGCCCACTCCCATAAATGTAATAGAAGTCAAATATTTTGAATAGTATGTATTGTAGGTGGAGCTAAAACAAGAATTCCAACCCGAATCTCAATGAATTTTGCAGAGAAATACACTCATGCACTGGAACTGAGCAATTGAGCAATTGAGCAGGTTAAAGTGTTGTGGAAGCACTTTGGGCCCGATGAAGATACATGGGAGATGGCGGATTAGATGTGAGCTATGTATCCTTCCTTATTCGTACATTGAACAAATGTTTTGCAATGTGTTTTGGTATTATGTTTTGGCTATTTGAAAATTGGACATCCAAACACAACGTTGTAGAGGAAAGGGTAAAGTTTCAATGGACATTAGAGTGCACATCCAACTTTGATCAACTCAAGTATTTGCTCATGAATGCACCCACATTAGGGATTGTTGAACCAAGGAAAAACTTCTTAGTTTTCACATATTCTTGTACATGTAATTTTCTATGAATCAAGGAAGTTAAATGAGCACAAAATAAATTATATCATCCATGACTTAGAACTCAATCATTCATGCATTAAAAATGTGGAGACATTAATTGATCGTGCGAATGTTCATGTTGATGTTAAACCATGCGGGGTTGAAATATTTGTTCGACCTAGCTAAATTGAATGCACGATAGACCAAATGTTTATCCCTCATCAGTGAATTTGAATTCAATATCAAGTACATCAAGGGTAAGGAGAATAAGGTGGCTAATGCGCTTAGCAAAAGTCTGCAAGTAAACCACTTGGCTGTTATGAGTTCTTACGATTCTAACATCAAGGAAAAGATCAAGGAGGTATTCGTACACGATGAACACTTCCAGTATGTGCAAGATTGTTTGCAAGAGGCAGAGGGACCTTTGTGTTAGAACTACACACTCACAGATGATGGGATGCTAAAGTGCAAAGACTGATGGTATATACCCTTCATGGACGACTTGAAGAAGCTCATTATAGATGAGTTTCATAAAAGACCTTATTCAAGTCATCACAAATATCAAAAAATGATTACTTCTATCAAGAAGATGTATTATTGGTTGGGTATGAAAAATGAAGTCGCAGAGTACATTGCCAAGTTTCTGGAGTGCCAACAACTTAAGGTGGAATGTAGGCATCTAATTGGACTATTACAACCATTTCCAATTCCGGAGTGGAATTCATATCCATCGACTTCATCACATGACTTCCAAAGATGCCAAGACCAACCTGAACCTCTATGTATTCTGGACCAAAGACATGCTGTGCTCCGTAACCAAGTTATAGAGCATGCCAAGATGCAATGGAAGCACTTTGGACCTGATGAGGCAACTTGGGAGCATGTAGATTAGATGAAAGTGGTGTACCCTTTTTTATTCAGTATGTAATGGGTGTAAATGAGCTATTTTTATAAAGCTCAAATTTTGTTGTCTTCGCCGATTATGAAAATAACACCGAGGATGATGTTTCTTTAAAGGGGTGGTGTTTGTAACACCCCCGCGTTGATTATCATGATCTTTATAAACATTTTTGTATAATTGAGAATTTCAATGTAACATCTAATTGCTAGTAGAAACTTTGTTTTAATTTAATGAGATGTTATTTATGAAATTTATACATATTTTGATCATGGTGCCAAGTGTATGAATATTATGTTTGAAGTTGATCGTGTTTTAAAACTCTAATTAATACCAAAGTTAAAATAAGCATATATTAATGCTTGAACTAAATTAACTATGAATTAATGTTTAATTAAATATCATTAATTAAACTATAATGCTATAATTAATAATTCATTAGTAACTATACTGGTAATAATTAATTGAGTTTTATTAACAATCAGAGGCAAAGGGACACATGCCAGAGTCTAAGGGGACGAGGTCAAATGTGAACTACCGTACCCATCTCATCCAAATTTATTGTTGAACTACGTGGCTAGGAAGGGGCTGCTCTAATAAGGTTTACCATTAATGCAAATGGTGGTGTCGTTCTAAAATCGGTTTCGCTTCTTGTAAATCGAAAGGGTTACATGTTGAGGAAGGTAGCGTAGAGGAAAAGAGGGCTCTCTTAGCCACCCTCGAGAGGCAACACAAACATCCATAAATATACTGGAAAATAAGAATATGGGTTTGGATTTTGGTTTCTAAGGGATTTCCTATGGAGAAGAAGCATTGGGAATAGCTCATGGGAGCATTCACTCGAATTGGACCACTGTTGCAAAATCTCCCTGTTTTCACCTAGCATTGCCAAGCCTAAGTGATGAGTGAGCTTGGATAAATGTATTGGGTGCTTGTTGGGACTGATAAACCATTGGTGCTTGTTATAGATGATAAAGCACCAATGGTTGTCATTAGGGGAGTTTTGAGGTCTAAAATGGGCCTATTAAGGAAATTATAAAATAATAGTGGAAATAATAAAATAAGATTTAATGACATCATCAAATTTTAGAGGGAAAAGAGAAAAAACTACTTTTTCAATTTATCTCCCAAATATTTTACTCAAATTTCGAGCGGGAGTACTCGTTGGATGAAAAATTTAATTCCTCATCCAAGGATTACCCATGTTGCATACTTTCGATGGACCTTGCAATCACATTTTTTCATGTATTTCTCATTTTTCGTGTAGCAGGGTCCATCGAAAGTATGCAACATGGGTACTCATTGGATGAGGAATTAAATTTTTCATCCAACAAGTACTCTCGTTTGAAATTTGAGTAACAATTTTGGGAGATAAGTTGAAAATACGAGTTGAAAAAGTAGTTTTATTATTTTATTATTTTTTAATCTTTTTACCCTTTTACTTAGAAAATGGTGAATCATCCCCCATGGTTGACATCATCATCTTGAATCCTATTGGTTCGTATAAAATTTATTTTGGTTGTACATATTTCTTAGGAGGCCCATTTTAGACCTCAAAATTCCCCTAATGCCTTGGCTAAGAAACCATATGTACATTGAATGTAGGGTGCTTGTAGTTAGATGATAAACCACTGGTACTTGTGTGACTAAGAAACCACCAAAGCTTGGAAGATTGTTGATAAACCACATGCAAGAGATTATCACTTCCTCAGTGCAATTGGTGTTTTTCCAGAAAGTTTTCTCTCTCAGACTCTGGCCCTGGCATGGGGGTGGTGAGTTACAGAATCATAATAACATAAATTCCTAAGAATGGGAGGAAAGCCTGAAGTCCTTCTTCAGTTGCCAACGAGATTTTATTTACACAG
Organism: Pinus albicaulis; assembly: GCA_034641835.2. NCBI lineage: Eukaryota > Viridiplantae > Streptophyta > Pinopsida > Pinales > Pinaceae > Pinus > Pinus albicaulis. The sequence goes on along the minus strand of CM076584.1, from coordinate 1,611,466,407 downwards.
ATAAGCAATCTGACCTAGGATTTATTTTTGAATAGTGAACTCTCATGTAATTATTTTTTGTGTGTATTTGTGTGAAATGTGTTGGGTATGGAAAAATATGAAATTCTAAGCACATTGATGTGTTTTGAAAAAACCAAATTTTATTTATCAGAATTCCATATACAGTTATAAATTTATGATTTTAATAGAGGTGTTGACGGTTCTGGAAGTCCACCAACACAAGGGGTCTCCCTAGTATGAAGTCTTAATTAGACTTCATACCATTTGGGATAGGAGCACCATATAGGAATTCATCCAAGATGTAATTACAATGATCTAAAAGATTTTCCTTGGATGCAGTTATCAACATAAGAGATCATACACATAACTTTTGAGATAAACAAGTTAAGCATGTGAAACACCAATTGTAATGTATATCAAGTACTTTCATTGTTCAGAAAAAAGAGAGTGAGCCTTTAGAAGAAAAGTAATAGTACTATCCTAATAAATACACAAACGAGCATAGAAAGAATAATTAATTATCCTGCGAAATAATTCACAAAATAATAACGATCATGAAAGCAAGGAAGAATGCACATTCAACAAGATGTATACCAAAGCCAACGAAATAGTTAATTTTCTTTAGTACATTAAGATAGACATATGTCGTAAACATCACAAGAATACTCTGATAACATCCATGACACATGCATGAAAGTGTGTCGACTATGGTAGCTTCAAATATTAACTGAAATTTTTTATGTACATAATCACGATGATGAAACACTAGCCCCAATAGTGGAACATTGATCCATTACTTGCTCCTCCAAATAATGCTAAGACTCTCCTACGCTAAGCTTGAGAATCCAAGGTCCGAAGTCCTTTGCTTGAGGTATGAGGGTTTATTTATGACAAATGAGGTGACCTTTCAACTCCCATATGACTCTTGACCTCCCTCATGACTCTTGAGCTCCCATATGACTTTTGACCTCCTACATGACACTTGTACTTCCAAGTGACTCTTCATATTCCATGTGTCACCTTTGGGCTTCCACGCATTTTACATTTACCAATTTTTGAATTTACATAATTAACTCCACCAATAATGTGGCAAAAAAATCATGAGACAACAACACTCTTGCATTGACACTTTGAAGAGCTATAATTTGGCGACTATGACATGAGACTTCATTATAGTGTATCAATTCCAATTTATTCTCTTTGCTGCTATATATTCAATCCTTCATGATAGATCTTGCTTGTACTTCATCTTCACCCTCCAAAGGGTTTGGTTATAGCATTAGAGCCCTCCAAGTCATCTTGGTTTCCATATTGTTATGGCCTAAATCTACCTCGGGCTGAGAAAGGCAGAGTCTAGGGTAACATCAAACCACACTTAATCTGGTAGCTAGCCCTACCAGATCGGGAGATGGCTCTCTCTTGGTCAGTCTTAGCAAAATATGATCAGTGAGGCTTGAGATGACTTGAATAAAGGCTGATTTTAGGCTAGGTATACATGTAAAAGAGTTTAATTTTATTTTGAAGGTTTTTGTTGGATCAAAGGGAAAAACAAATTTTGGGTCTGGGGAATGATCAGTTTTGCAGAGAGCTGAATGGGGCAAGGTAGGAAATTGTTTTGATGTTTAAATTTCGAATGAAATGGATAGCTCATATCAGTGAGGAGTTGAAGAGGGCAAGAGGCTTTCAGGAATCTTCTTCAGACAGATGAAAACATAGAAAATTAAACAAAACTCAAGGTAGAGCACTGCAAATCTAATGAATTCCACCTTTATTACTTGTTTGTTTAACTTGAGAAGAAAAAAGAAGGAAGATGATACACATGAAACATCAGTAAACTTACAATCACAGAGAGAAATACATCATAAAAACAAAGAGCCACATGGATCCCAAGGAGTGCTGCAAACCCCGGTCTATTCCTTTGCCAAAATGTAGAGATGAAATGTACAATGAAGCTCAAAGCAATCCCAAGTGTCCAACCTTTGCCAAATGACTGAAAAACTACAAGATATAGACAAGCATAACTCATCCCCAGCCTCTAGGGGTCGAGCTCACTTGTTTAGGAGCTGTTTCAACAAGATCTAAATTGAGAACTGGAAAATAGGCAGTGGAACAACTTGCCTCTATAAGATAGGAAATTGATTCATTCAGTTATAATTCACCTTTTGATGAATGAATCTACTTACATGAGTAAAAATTTGTCAAAATTACATCAAAAGCCATGAAATTACATCAAATTACATCAAATTACATCAATATCTTTACATTTGGAGATAAAAAAGTCAAATTGGCCAAAACTAGGCGAAAAACAGAGTTACTGAGTTAAAACTGAGCCAAAATCCCCAATGCGTCGCGCCTGAAATCTCTATGCATCGCGCCAGTTTGGAGCTAGTTTTGAAGGCCTTCCCGGTGTCCAAATTGAGCGCAGGATAGCTCGTTGGAAAGCTCTGACTGTCTACTTTCCAACCCAAGTGGAATTTATGAATTTGGTTTCCATTTTATCCTCCAAAAATGAGTTTTCCAAACATTGCTTCCTGTGTGTCCAAAAAGGGGCAGAAAGGTCAATTTTAGGGTGTTTTTGACCTTTCCGGCAACCCAAAACTTGTCAAAATCTCTGGGTAATGGGTAGGCATGCATAAATTTTCATGAAAAATCCAAAAATACAAAATTTTCCCCAAGATTAGCTCCCAATCATAAGCGCGCGCCAAGTGGCGTGACGCGTCGGGTTGAAAAATCTGTGTTTAGGCCAAAAAAAACAAAATTTGCAAAATGTGTCCCAAATTTCTTGAAATTTGGGCTGAGTGTTCTCCATCATGAACTATGCTGGGCCAATGAAGCTTCGGCCAAAATCATGCCTTTTCATGCCTCCTTGATGCTTTCTTCATCTATGTTGCCTGAGGTGAATATGAGGAGTTTGGTGTCTTTGGTTTTTGTTGCCAAATATGTGATAACAAGTGAGGGACTATGGAGGGATAGGGTAGTGGAAATGATGGGCTATTATTAAGTGAAGTTTGCCACTTGAAATCTGTGAATTGATAAGTTTAGGGACAACCATTTAATCTCTTGGGATAGCCTTGGGGTTTGGGAAATTTACAATTGGGATGGGGATAATGGGAATGGGATAGGGATGAATGATCTAGGGATATAAGGGGGTATGAAAATGGACTAATGTAACAAGATAGTTAGTGAGGAGGGAATAACAGGGTGTGGAAATGGAATGATAGGCACAAAACCACTTCTAAACCCTAAGGATTGCACAAGATAATAGGGTTTGAGTCTTTGTATTAAAATCCTCATAAAAAACACAAGATCTTGTTCATTGGCAATGGAGAGTTTACTTAACTTACTTGGATCGGAAATGACCAAGCAAAATCGAAATTTGAATGCAATTGGGGTTCCAAATACCTTGCGGCCCTATGTGTCGCGCAACCAACCCAATGCGCCGCACCTCCCTGATGCGTCGCGCCAGTGTAATTTTTACATTGCGGAGGCCGGCCCAATGCGCCACGCCCGCCCAATGCGTCGCGATACCCAACCAATGCGTCGCGCACCCAACTTTGCCCAGTTTTTATTCAAACTTGCTCTTTTTCTTCAACATGACTTTCTTTTGTTTCAATCTTTCTCTTTTGAGTACAAATAAGATGTTTTGAACATGACCAATGACTTATATACTGAAAACTTTAATTTTCACTTCATAAAACTCACTTTTGTAATGTTTACATTGGCACTTTATTTTCAAGCTCTGTTTTGCTTCATTTTGGCTTTTTGACTGAATGATGAGCTTTCTGTTTGTTCTTTGCAGGGAATGAATCTGTTGGAGCTCGACGAAGGCGACCAGGGTTGCCTATGAAAGTATTATTACAACTGAGAAAACTTGAAATCACATAAAAACACTATTTTTCTTCAAAACAGAGTTTTGAAGAAAAATACATTATTAAGCATATGACGATGAGATTTTAAGCACTGAAACCTTATTTCAAGCTTCCTCATGTGCCTGCTGACCATTATTAGGCATTTTGAAAACCTGATTAATGAAACCCTAGACGTAATGAGACTAAAACCCTAAAAATGATTCTTTGCAAACTATGAGACCCAAAAATGTCTGCAAATGATTTTAATGAACAGAAATAGGCCAGCAGATAAAGGACATGAGGGACATGAGCAACAAACCACTACCGTCAGATGATCCATGCTCCTAATGGAATGCAGCTGACTGAACGAGACACCTAATATGCAATGCAAAAAAAGGAATTTGATTACTGACGGAGGGATGAAGATACCGACACTAACACATATATCTATCATATTCCAGAGTTCCTTAATGTCTTTGTATGATGGTCTCTTTGTGTCTCACCTCCACAAGTGTCTTCTTGCAACCTCTCCTTGATGACCCCTTTAAACATTATCTGCCATGTTAAGATGTTAGTACCTGCAAGTGAAGCTCATTCATGGCAAGACAATATTAGTCCCAAAATCACCTAGTCTACCTTGTTTTCTCATGCAAGATGTTGACTGTGATGGGAAAGTGCGCATGGACTGAGAGAGAGGACTTCTTGGGTGCAGAGCGTAGAGTCAGGAGGAAAGGGGTGAAGTTCTGGGCACTAGGGATGCACAGTGCGCAATGAAAAGAGAGAGGGGCAAGTCTACGAGGCAAGGATGACAAGCTTGGATACTGAGGATGAAATGTGTGCAATGATAGAGAAAGAGTCTCTTTGCATTGCACAGGTTTCCATTGCAAGGGGGATTCAGGTTACCTTATTGTATACTGGGATTGCATAATGCGCAATACAAGTCAGGGCTGATAAAGGAATTTTGGAGTGGAAAAGTGTAAGCAAAAAGAGTTGGGTCATTGTGCGTTAGGGATGCATAGTGGAGGAGGTTGTCCTCAAGTTTGGCGCAATTTCAAGAGACAAGGGTCTCACAACTAAGGCTTGGGGGTGCACAATGCGCTCATCACTTGGTGGAAGGTTGAATGTGCTCATGGATTGCGTAAGATGTGAGGACAAGGAAGAACTCCAAACTTGACTAAGTATGAGATCAATAGGACAAGAGAGAGAGAGAGTAAGAGCTTTCAATCAGGTCATGAACATGATCACACACACATACACATTCAAGCACATGAACCAAAACCATTATGTATACATTGAAATGGCAATAAAATGACACTTATCTCCAAGTACGACAATTGGGATTCCAGTGTTTGCGACACAAGTGTTGACTACAATAAAAACGTGAGTTATGCCATGGGAGATTGTCCAACACATGTTCTTATGATAGATGCCATTAACTAGTGTAAGAGAGTGCATTGGATCTGCCTCTTGAAGGTGAACCAAGGTGTTCTTAACAAGATATGTGAAAGAAAGCGAAAGTGACACATGCAAGAGTGAAAGAAAGAAAAATAGACAAACACAAAATTAAAAATGACACGGGCGAAGGAAAAATAAATCCAAAGCGACACATGTACGAATGAAAGCAAGCAAAAGTGACACTTACAAAAGAAATAGCAAGTAAAAAAGAAAGTTAAGAAACTCACCCCTAGAATGGCACACTTGTAACCAAGAGTGAGAGAATTTTCCTTGTGCTCCAAAAGTGCGCAGAGCTCAAAAGCGGAAGATGAATGTAAAATGAGCTATGGGCTGGTCTCTTTATATATAGAGAGCAAACATGCAATTAAGGTTAGGGTTTATGAGTGTGCTCAATGCATGTCGGGAAAATAGGGGTCAAGAGCGAGTTGATTGCCATGACTAACAAGTGTGACAGTATTGACTTGAAGAAGTATGCTCTCACTATCAACAAGAAGTACACATTGATTGTTAGTTGGGAGTGCAAAATGACTGTATACAAAGGATGCCTTTACACTATCACTGGGGATTACACAATCACTATCACTGGGAGCTGCACAATCACTACTGGAAAGGACTGCGTAATGACTATCAATTAAGAGTGTGCAGTCGTTGTTAGCAAAGAGTATGCAATCACTGTTGACAAAGAGTGGGCAACACTTTCACTATGAAGTGCGCTTACCCTATCTTGTAAAGTGTGCATGTGAAGGAAATGACACTTAGACTTGTGAATTTCCAGAAGATGACAGTTAGGATTTCTATAAGAAGACTTTAACACTTAGAAAAATAAGACCAAGGATGACTTTAATGGCCCCAAATGAAAGTTCACATGATAACTAGGAGGATTTAAATTTTGAATGTAGGCAAAATTTTGGAGGGGGTTGTAGCAACTATAACCCTTGGAAACACACTAAAAGAACCACATCATCTATGTTTAGGTATAAATATTGCACACAAATTATATCCCTTGGGGAAGTAGTGATTCACTGTGTAGATCACCCTAGCTTCTCCACTTATCCCGATTATAGATGTAGGTTCTCCTATTCCCTTTCTTGGCTCAAACACATTTACCAAATCTTTTGATATCTCAATTATTTCAATTTGGGAGAAGGATAATAAGTATCTGCAAGTTTATGATATTCAAAATTTAGCATGGTTTCTGGTGTTGCTCTGTTATTTGAAGGCCTATTAAATACCCTATCAGAGTCATTGCAAGGAATAACAAACATTTCTTTGCTACCATCAGGCCTGTTTAGTACCCTGGCGAAGTTGTTTGGTTCACCTCTCTACGTAGGAAGCCTTTCTATTCTTTCACCCTTAATTTTATTTTCAATATGTTTTTGGAATTTATTAGGCATTTACTTTCTAGGGTGGAAGGGGGATTCCAACTTATTTAATGGGTAGGAGAGGTTGTTCTTTGTTTTGCAGGGATTTAAAATATATCTTAAATGTATTTCCTTTCTTTAAGTTTTTCTCCTTTTCCTTCTCTACTCGCTTGAGGCGGGAAGGTCAAAACACCATTTAATTACAATGATGAGTCAAGGAATGAAGATCCTAAAATAGATACAAGCATCGTGGTTCCACTAAAATATTTCCGTTCAATCGCATTTTCCATCCAAACATCATTGCCTTTAAAGATATTTAGATCCGAACAAAGAAGGAGATTAAAAATTAGACAAGCATTGACAATCGTCGCAATTTTCGTTTTGAATTTTCCACATTACCATAAAGCCAAACAGGATGAATTTCACACAAAATATTTATTTAGTACAAAATTTTAAAAGGGACGGGAAAAAAAAAACTCAAATGAAAGGAAAATGTAGAATGCAAGGACATGAATGCAGGGAGCAAAACAAAGGGAAAATGCATCTAAGGTGTGGAAAACCTAAGCAAACAATGCAAGGAAGTATAAATACTTTAATAAAAGAATCACGACTAAACCTAAATCTTAATCTATCTAACTAGAAGGTGAGGATTGTTAAAGAATTTAACTAGTGTCAGTCTTTATAATTGTATTTGTTAAGAGAATTTGACTTATTAAAGCATGGGTTTCATTCTTGGGTCAATGGTCAATAGGTATAGCCTCCATTGTAGGCTTCTAGGATTATATTTTGAGTCATTATCATTATTATTATATTATAGAACCTTCTTGGGATCTTTATGTCAAGAAAGAAAAATTATTGTTATGTATATTTTCCTCCTTAGGCCAAGTCGACTTCCTAATCCTTCAAGTCGGCCTCATGCTGGAGACTCGAACTACTATAAATACACAAGTGTATTCAACCTATTGGAGGGTGAGATAACACATTTGATCTACAACTCAGAAGTAATAAGTGAATTAAAGGAATAGCCTATCCTATGCCTAGAATAGAAGCCAACAAAACAAATAACTGATATGAATAATCCTCTGTCACAATGTGAATTTCTCTGAAATATTACAAGGCCAAAAATGTATAGGAGACTGAAGATTGTAGGAAGGATGAAGAAATATATCAAAACACCATTCTGCATGATATTTTCCTTTGACTTGATGCTTGTTAGTTATACTTGATCATGGAAGGTTAACTTGGTGGAGTAAAGGAGGTCATTTGTCTTGGTCTTGAAACTTGGATGTCTCAAATTTGATCTAAATCTACTAATGGAAGAGTTTGATTTGGTTTTTCCTTGGCCAAGTGCCTACATCTTGTGCCCCTTTTCTTGTATTTGTGATCTTCATTTATTTTGGCATTTGTCTTGATGATGGAAAGAACACTAATATAATGAAGAAGAACTAAAATACATCACAAGAACTTGTCAAGTTCAGAGAAATCATTTAAATAACTCTAATCTAAATGTTGCCCTAGATTTATCAACATGGCATCAAAGCTAAGGTCAAGGTTAAAGGCAGCTAGAAGATCATTAATGGTTGAAAAACTGAAGTCTCATGTCTAGCTCTCAAGATCAAGCTACCAAGGAGGCAGACTAGATCATAATAACTTATTTTTATTAGGCCGAAAACTTGGGTAGTTAGGGCCTCATAATCATAACTACGTAAGGATCCAAGTAGGATTTTGAAGGACTGAAAAGTGCTAGATTACTAGCCTAGACCAAGTCGAGACTCGTGAAAAATATAAGACCTCTATTCATAATTCCAAAGTCTGAAACAGTCTAAAAAATCAAAGTTCTGAATTTAACATAGGATTAAGGTAACTGAGTTATATCTTGAGGACTAAAGGTAATCCTTAAAATAATGCAAATAAATAGATCAAGGTCGAATCCACAATTAGATGAAACACAATTCTGCACCTAAAATATTAACCTCTGAAATTAATCCTAAAATAATAAAGTCGTGTACAACCAAAGTTGTCACTGGCTCGATTCAAAAATCAAGATGACAAATTTTGCATGAATTTTGAAGCCTAAAAACAACCCTTGAATCCAACAAAGAAGGGGACATGGGCCAAGTTGTTTAGATACCTTGAAGACCTACTTGAAAGGATTATTACAAAGATACAGTCACCCCTAAATCAAATGAGTCGAGTCACCTATGTAGGAATGACGATAATTTGTGAATATATATATATATATATATATGAGCCTAAAAAATCACATAAAGACGACCTAGAAGGTTCACAGGATCATAATTCTACTTGCCTTTTTGAAATTGGTGTCTCGCAAAATACAAGGATACCTTTATGGATAATTCTATCATCGAGAAAGCAAAGGTACGAAATTCATATTAGTGTGAAGAGAAGCATATCTAAATAACTGTAGCAAATCATTCTTTAAAACCTCTACCACAGTTAAGAAAAGACATCCATTATCTAGCATCTTACACCACCTTATTGAAGGAAGCCTTGAAGCTCAAGTAAATATTTACATTAGTATTTCTATCATCTAACAATATGTATTTTATCTTGCAAGAAATAGAAACAAGATCGATGAAACTTCTAGGATGAAGGTATGTAATATTGAGGTATGTATAACATGTTTTAAGAAATATTTAGTTGCATAGATTGGCAAGTACTCATTATATTAAAATGTTGTTAATATATGGAACTATAAAACCTAGATAGTATTGTTGAAATTTGCAACAAGAAACAATGAAATTGGCAACCATAAAGGACAAAAATTACACACTAGTGAGGTTACACACTAGTGAGGAATGTGGGTGTCTAATTTATTTTTCCCTTAAATAATGTGGACAATAAATTGTAATTTCATCTCATAACAACTTGTATTAGTTAACTAAGTCATGATGACTGAGTTAGCTCAAGAACTTCGAGTTGAGGGTTTAAGATACATCCACATTTTCATTATTACCAAACATGAGGTAATATTGGAACTTATTATTAGCGACATAGTTTTCCAAGTAGGATTATTCTAGCCAATCGGCGATTGGTTTATGATACTTAAAAAAACCCATTTGAAAACCCCAAAAATATTGGAAATGTAAGATTTCAATCAATGCAATCGAATTGTAAAGAGAATACTGCAAGATCACGAGGACATGACATAACAATCAACAAAATTTGAAGTGCCTCAACTTCTTGATAAGTATTTTAACATTTAGATGATGAATCATAAAACTCAACGATATTGATAAAATCAACCAACGTAAAAAAAACTATCATTATATGTACCAATGGGAAAATTATTATTTGAGTGACAAAAGTTAGAACTAGTGTTACGATTATATTGGTGAATTGGCATATAAGATTATCATTTCTCCATTGGTTCCATTTGTATCCTATTACATACTAGAGAAACAATATGATAGCTTGGGGGATTAAAAAAAATTATTGGCATCGTAAATATGGAAAATCAGTTAGGATACTAGGCTGACAAAAAATTAGGAGCATGTGTCAAATAAAATCCATTATTCATATCAACATGGGAAATTAGTTTTCCAACATGAGGGTTTTGATATGTCGAGTGACTCGAGCATTTACTAAACTTGAAAATGATAGATTGTACCAAAGCAAAAAAATTAGCTTCAAAACATATACACGAAATATAAGGAGTTGATTTCTCACGAATGGATTCAAAATAAAGAAATATTTTGGCCAATGTTGATCTTTGTCACGATAATCAGAATGACAAGGTTCAAAAGTACGCGCATCCATGAAATATATGCATTCCAACCCTAGATTTAATACAAAACATTTGCATGAAAAAGAATTAGCTAAACAAGGATCTTCTATATGATCAGAGACTGTATCTTGAGGATTAAAAGAATTAAATTTAAAACGTTGAAAACCCTTCAAGAGTGAGCTTACATCCAGTGAGACAATGTTGAGAAAGAAATTATGCGAGAATATCTAAATATAAAATAGTTCAGGGACCTCATTAGGATTGCTAGAACCTGTCATAACCATCATCATATTCTGAAGTTCTTTGATTTCTTCACAAGTCCTAGAGCCTTCAAATGTTGAATGATAAAAATTTGAGGGCTTGATCAAACCAACGTTATCTATATCAACCATATCCTTACTAATGGAACAAGTATTGTTGAGTTTACTGATTTGATAAGGTATTTTAACATCAATAAATAGATTACCTATGCCATAAGGTTCTTCTAGTTTTATATCTGAAGATATATATCAGAGAAAATTCGTGAAAAACCTGAACATAACGATTATTCCGATGCAAAAATAGAGATTACAAGGCATAAAATTGATGATCAATAATTTCATTTTTTTCTTATTCATTAGGTGCAACCTTATTGACTTGTGTTAACTCAAAATTATGTTCATTATATCAGTGAATTTTAATAATATGGGATATTATCATCATCATATGATTCATTACATGCATCAAGACACAAGGGATGGTGAAATTAAGAAGAGATTCCCATAAGAAATTATTTTTTGATTAGATATGGTTCAAGGTTTAAACCTTGAAAATCCAAGTATTCTTGATAAAACAAAATATTGCTTGATGTACCTGGGAATTCATCACCATACGTAATAATGGAATCATTTCATTGTGGTTGTTATCACTAGGCTAGAATAGGTTGGCCTGTGTCAACCTCCAACCAAGCATAACTATTTCAAACCAAATTTTAACTGAAAGTTTTTCCTTCTAGTCTGAGACGACTCTCTCAAGGAAAAAAATAAAATTCAATTTTGCAGATGGCTAAATTTGTTTCTACTTCATGTGTTTGCAGGTGAAAGAGAGTGTGATGGCTGCCACCATTGGACATGGAGTCAATTAAGAAAAAAATTCAATTACAACAACACTACTTTATGGAAGTTGAGGCAAATTTGGCTTTAAACTAATGTGACATAAACATTTACAATAAAACAAAAGGAATTTGGAGCATCTAACATGATTTCCAAGTAATCAATATTCTATGAAACTGATAACAACGTATAAAACATGAAGATATAACATATAAGCCAAAACATAATCTCAGGTGAAAACCAAAGTTTGTTGCAAATGCATATTAACTGGAGAAAAGATTTACATAAAGTGGCCTTCTCACATCATCCATCAACCCCTTCATAGTAAAAAATATACATATTTATAGAGAGAGATCTCTATTGCTAAATATTCCACCTGGGCTAGATTTGATGCACAACTAAGAGACCTAATTCTAATTGAGTTACAAAACATTGAGCCTTTGTAGGGATATTTTCTGTTTTAACAGAATTTGAATACAGATAGGAGTCTCCTATCATTTATGAGCTCAAAAAATTCTGTTGGTGAACCTCATTGAATCAAAACACACGCTGAATGTGATGGAGTGCCTGTGTACTGGAGTGCTGATGTGCTAGAATGTTGTGCTTTTTCCATTTGGATGCTGATCTGTCTTCCTGAAAAATAGTAGTCCATTGGCTGATGATGTGGAGAATCATATGACCTGTAGCCCATCTAATGCCTTATTGTCTGATGCCCAATAAAAAATAATCAAAACTTTATAACGCAAAAAAAAACAGAGTTGGATAGCTTCGTAGCAAAATTTGGTAGAAAATTAAAAAAAAAAACACCTTTCTACTATCTATTTGACCTTTCTACAAGTTCTGAAGTCTTCATTGATGTTTTTTAGCTAAAAACATGCCATTAACACTCCCTTAGATGAGATTTTAACTTTATTTTTCCTCCATGAAAAGCTACAACAATGTGTAGCAAATATTCACCTTAACCATGGGGAGTTGCTACGAAATTGACAATTTTCTATGTTTTTTTTTAATTTAATTTTTCATGGTTTCCTATGCATTATTATCACTCCTCCTAGTTGTCCAAACCTATAAACTACTAAAATTATTGTCTAAACATAACATAGGAAAAAATTAAGGATTTTACCATATTCAAGGAGTGCCATCTACTTCAGCAATAATCTTGATATTTCTCTTTGCAAGTTCCACTTTGATCATTTCAATTTGAGTCTCTAATGCTTTGAATTGTTCCTGCAACTTTTTCCTGTCTACTTGTAACCAATTTTTCCTTCTGTACATGTGTTTCATCATTCCATGAAAAGGCAGAGTCCTCTACACCATTTTTCTAGATTCTTCTCCAACCTTTTCATAGAAATCTAGCTTCTTTGATATATCTTCTTCTAACTCCTTAAACACTAGTTTATATTCATCACCTCCTACCTAGATTCTCTTAATTGTTCTTGCAAGACCTTTGTTTCACTTTTTTCTGTACAAGCTCTTTTCCTTTCATTTTCTTTGCTGGCTCTGTTTTTTCTCAAGCCACCTCAGGCATATTTTCAGCTGGTTTCATTGATCTTGTAACAGGTTTCCTAGATTTGAAAACAAAACATGATTCTTCTTGAGTGAAATCCAATTTCTTGGCCCTCTTGCTCTTCTTTTGACTGTCTACCTTTGTCACTTGCACAGGTTGCAATTCTGGAATTTCTTCAATCTGAATGGCCTCTAGGATAAGTAGAGAGCTTTCCCTTCCCTTTACTCTACCTTCTGGTCACCCTCCTCTTAGTGCTTGTAGAAGTCTTTACTACAGGTTTTGCTACAAGCTCTTTTTCAGGTTCTACTTCATGTTTCTTTTCTTCCCTTGGAGTTATTGAATGAGACTTTGGAGATTTCCTAGGGGTGGAAGTATCTAACTCATAGCCACATAAAAATAGGAAGGTGAGCCAATCATTGTTCAAACTATTTAACTCTTCTACAACCAACAATTTAATAAGACCATGATGGAAAATAGAGGTATTACTAGCATCAGGCTTGTCTTGGACTTTGTCAGCCATCTTTCCCAAAATTCTATACAGATAAAAAGGAATGTCTGAAGGTTGTTTACCGTTGAAATGCAGTAGCAATTTGAAATGGTATTAGTAGACCATGTTCAACATGCCTTCACATGTGAAGTACTTCTGGATGGATATTAGGAGTTTAGAAAAATGCTCTTTGAGGCAAGTTCTGGAAATGCCAACAGTCATATCAATCCCTTTCTGCTCTTCCTTGAAAAACTCATCACAATTCATCAGCTGAAACTTCTACACTTTAAACCACATTTCTCCAGACCTAGGGATTTCTGTAGCATGAGTAATGGTGTCAGGGGACACAACAAAGTTCAACATGCCCACCTTAGATTATGTCCCTGTGAAATTAATTGAAAATTTCTTTGGAAATCTTCCCATGGTAACCCTGCACCTTATGACAAAAACGAAGGCATCACATGCTGGAAAATGCTTGAATGAAAGCATGATCCTCCTCTAATAGCTTCATATCCACGGGTTCATAACGCAAAACTGAGCCTCCTTTATGATGTTTTTTTTGTGACATAGTAGCAACATTTTGAGAGAAGCTTCTTTCCACCTGCAAATTATCCTAAAGACAACTAGACATGCTATTGACATCAATAGAAATTTCTATGACAAAAAAAAAACTCAAATGACAACAAGACCGAGCTAAAGTGAAAGGAGAACGATGTAATAATGAAACTATACTGTGAGAGTGTTTTGGGGATAATGGATAAAGGAAAAAAAAATGTATGCATGACCCACCGTGACTCTGACCACAACCCTTTTAAAAAAATTGTACAGTTACCATACCATTACCCCAACAACATACTTTCATAGCAGGACAAGTGTTCGAAGAGACAGATTCACTATAGAAGTATCAGGAACTTCCGTAGCAAACCCTCGAATTTCCTAACTGGAGTTGCTATGGATTTTAGTAAAAATGTCTAAATTCCAATCATGACCGAATAAGCCCAATACCCATGAAAGATTTTATTATCACCTTTATGGTTAACCCCACTTAAACTCAACATGACCCTACAAACTGACTATATGAAAAAATGACTTTTTTTGTACATGAACTTTATTAATTTGAGAAAATTCAAAACCCTAAATAATTTAACCAATTGAATTAAAGATTAATTATAAGTGTTATCTTGGATAACAGTGGCTCCAATGGGGATGTTGTGCCCTTGTGGTGCAACAAAGAACCAACAGACCAACTAAATTATTGAAAAATCAAAATTGAAACTTGATGATATCATCTCCAAGTCCTTATGGCCTTCACTTCAGGCTCAAACTTGTTGAAGAGATCATCCATATCCGAAAATGGGAAATGAAAAATGGAATATATAAAATGATGTTTCTTCCAGCTGACTGGATTAAGAGGAATAATGCTTGAGAAACCTTCCATTGACAAGTCCCCCTTTACACATTTGACCATCCATCTCTTGCAGTATGAATGTATTATTTCCATGGTAGGCTGAGATCTTATATGGCCCTTTCTAGATGTTTTAAAACTTGCCATGTTTCCCTTTGTCTTCTATCTTAGCTTCTCACTTCAAAACCACATCCAAAATATTGAAATTTTCTTCTGTTGTCTTTTTTTCAAATGTCCTTTTAACTTCGTTTTGAGATTTCTGATAATTGTTGTATACTTTTTTTTTTCTTTTCCCTATAAAACAATTAGATGATTGATCCTCCTTTGAATTGATTTTGGTTCTTCCTCCAATCCTTGAAAAAATTTCATCACTGGAACTCCAAGAGATCTAGGAAACATAACTTCAGTCCCATAAACCAACTCATAAGGAGAAGTCCCTATGGATATTTAGTGAAAATTCTCTCAGCCCATAAAGAAAATTTAAGTTTCAAGTGCCATGTCCTCTTGTTTTCTTGCAATATTATTTTGATAATTTTGACTATGCTCTTGTTTGATGACTCAACCAAGCCATTACCTTGAGGGTAATAGGATTTAGAGTGACCAAGGGTGATATTTTACTAGTTACAAAAACTTACCAGCTTATTTGATTTGAAGGTATGAGCATTGTCAATGATGATTTTCATTGGACAACCAAATCTAGATAAGATGTTATCTTCCAGGAATTGTATGATTACTGAATATATGGCTTGTCCTGTAGGAACTACTTCAATCCACTTTGTGAAATAATCAGTGGCAGTTAGGATCCACCGATGCTGGCTTGAAGATGCACGATGTATCTCCCAAATAAAATCCAATCCCCATTGTTGGAAAGGAGCTTCTACAAAAATGGGTTCCAAAGGTAATGGGAGAAACTTTCTTTTTCCATCAAATATCTGACATTCATGACAAGCATCAATCTTCTTATACACATCTTTGAACATTGGAGGCTAGTAGAAGCCTGCTCTGAGTATTTTATTCATTGTTGCTTTCCAGTAATGATGACCTCCACAGTCACCCTTATGAAATTCTTCAGTCACTTTCTCAGTTTACTTCTCTAACAGTAAGTTAAGAAGTATTCCACATGTCTCTTTCCAATACAAAAATTTGTTCAAGATACAATACCTCACTGATTTCAGCTTGAAAAAGATGTATTTTGATTTTGTTAATTCAAGAGGAGATCTATGATGTTGCAAAACAAAAATGACATCTTTATACCAGTCTGACATAGTGAAATTTTATTCAACAGGGATCAACTCTTTATTTGCAATCACATCTGAATTTTCTGCTACAAAATTTATGTCTAGACACTCAAAATTTGATTGAGTCATAAGATTTTCCAGTTCTTGTCCTTTCACCAATTTTGTAGGTTTGATCTCCAAATCAAATTTCATCAAAGTGGCAACCCACTTACTCCTCTTACCATCTAGAGAAGCTTTGGTTAATATATATTTTACTACAACATTAGGTACAAAAGCAACAATATGTGAATGGATGACATATACCCTGAAATCTTTAAGTGCCTTCACCAAAGCATAATATTGCTTCTCCATAATGCTATACTTCAATTCACAATTCCCAAGTGTCCTACTGTAACATGAGATAGGTTGTTCATTACCTTATTGTTTTCTCTGCAACAATACTCCTGCAATATTATGTACTGAAGCAAAGGTAAAAACCATAAATTTCTTTGAAAAATCAATGTTTATGAGTATTGGAGCTTGATTAAGAGCCTTATTGATTTATTAAAAATAATTTTTAGCCTTTTATGTCCACTCAATATCACAGTATTTCTTAAGCATCTTTGTAATATGCTTCACAGTTCCTGCAAAGTTAGGAATGAATCTTCTTACAAAATTCACCTTGCCTAAAAAAGATTGGATTTCTTTTATGTTTTTGGGAAGATATGTCTTCGGAATAGCAGCAACTCTACTTGGATCGACTTTAATTCCCTCCTTTGATATTATATGACCCAATAACTTTCTCGTTTTCAAAGCAAAAGCACTCTTGGTAGGGTTAAGAAAAATACCAACTTTTATGCATATTTGCAGAATCTTTTCCAAGTGCTTGAGGTGTTCTTCTTCTTTCTTTGAGAACACAGTGATGTCATCCAAATATAAAATCACATATTTATCCTTTTCTTCTACAAATACAATGTCCATTTCCCTCTGAAAATTTTCCCCTGAATTCATGAGTCCAAAGGCCATGTTTGCATACATAAATGTTCCCCAAGGCGTGGTAAAAGATGTCTTCTCTTGGTCATCTGGATGCACTAATATCTTATTATAACCCAAGAAACCATCTAACATTGACATCCTTTGTGATCCTACTATGTTTTGCAGTATGTGATCCATCTTGGGAAGATGATAGTTGTATTTTAGTGAGGCTTTATTCAAATTTCTGAAATCAATACATATCCTAATCTCCCCCTTTTTTCTTCCTTATAGGCACTAAATTGGCCGACCACCTAGAAAATCTCAATGGTACAATGATCTTTGATTCAAACAATTTTTTTTATCTCCTTTTCAATCAATGGCAGAAGTAATGGATTGATTCTCCTCAGCTTTTGTTTGAAATGATTTTCATTTTCCTTTATTGGTATTGTATGCTGAATGACTCTAGGATCATATTTTTTCAAATCTGCATAACTCCATGCAAAGAAATCAATGTATCCCTTCATCAAATCAACTTATATATGTTTTAACTCAAAAGAAAGGATTTTGGACAAATTGACACACATGATTTTCTGTAGTACCAAGATTGCAATTTTCAACTTCTTCATCATCAAATTTCATCTTAGGATTCTTGGCTACATCATTTTGGTCAAACAAATTTTCAAGTGGAATCAACCCCTTAGGAATACAATTGTTTTTCAACTATATGATTTCTGTACTAGCTTTGGTTTCAACAAACATATTTTGCTGGTCAACTTGAATGGTTTCAAACTCTTCTTTCTGATGGGCCTCTAAATTAGACATAAATTAAGGCCCATCTACATTTATTATGCACATAAAAAGATATATTAAATCTCTCCTTCTGTACTTAATAATTTTTCTTATGCTTTAATATGTTTTTAGGAAGTTTTAAAGGTAATTTCATATTTGTACGTAATATTGGTTATTTATGTAGAATATTGTGAGAATATTGGTCAGATTATGCAAATTTGGAGAAGGAGATGATTTAGGGACCTTCTCCCTACCACTGGAAGATCAAGGTTGAAGAATAAATGAGAAAAATGTTAGGAAATTATGGATAAACCTTGGAGATATTCAAGGGGGTTGTCCACCCTCCTTAACTATCAAAGGAAACCAAGAAAACTGAAGACGATGTGCACTCAGTCTATGATTTACTTGGAGTGAACGTGGACTCAATCACTATTTTATAGGGAGCTGTTGGTAGTTGCCCTTGAGGATAAATAAAGCTGATCAAGAGCTAATTAGGGGCGATTCCAGTTGATTTTCCGATCCATTCGATGCTAGTCGATTCCATTTGCATTCCATTCCATCCCATCCCATGCCATTCTTTTCCATTCTATTAGGATTTTATTGTTTAAGACTTTCGGGATGTAATAAGACTGTATTTTTTGTAATGTGATGAGTAGTCAGATGTTGTTTTACTGATCTAGTTTCAGGGAGCGAGGCTCATTGGTTAGGGCCCAACCCATGTGCCTCGACTTCTCTGTTGTTTTAATTCTTCCCTTTCTGTCATTTAGCTAGTTTTGTTTCTATCATTTAGTTAGTTCTTCTTCTGATGGTTTCATTGTCGTTTATTTTTTGCTTTCAATTTTTTGTTGTAGTTCTTCATTTGCCTACGAGAGTAATAGAGTAGAGGAAAAATTCAAAAGCCGTGGTCAAGACTTCCCCTCTCATCTCTGTCAATAGAGTTCCAGCAGGGTTGACCTTCCCACGAGACAAAAAAATTCTTTCTTTTCACTGTTTTTATCATGCATTTTGTCTATTTTTTTGTGCATGAATTAGCAGGTTGATTGCAAGAATTATTGCTAAAACCACAGAGTAGCTCCATGGTGCCTCCACGCTCCATTCTCCATCTCTGTCTTCACAATATGTGCACTTATGTTACTCCCTCCATTTCCGCTTTTTCCCGCTTATTCTTACTACCGCAACCACCTTTTTATTGATAAAAACACTTAAACCATTCAACCCACCTTATTCCCTTGTTTTATTAATCATGGTTTCCTTACCCTTTTTAACACAAAACGCTTGAAAACCATTGGAATTCGACCTCCGCCCTTGCTCCTCGAACTTCCCACTACCGTACTTCGCAAATCTCACTTTGTGACCTTTTCCCTTTTTCTTTTAAGACTTACCACTCCAAACGCTGATTGTGATAACTCCACGACATCACACATCGCAAATCACATATTTTCTTTGGTTCCCATTAACACTTACCACTTCAACCGCCGATTGCGATAATCCTCCGTGCTCTGCCACATCACAAATCACATTTCACAACCTTTTCCATTTTCTTTTAAGACTTACCGCTCCCGACATCAACTGCGATATTCTCCGTACTCCGCCACATCGCAAATCGCAGTTTTTACTCCGTCTCATTTCACACTTCGTAACTTCTACCCCATCAAAATTTTCATTTCTCTCCTACTCCTGAACATCACTTCCACTACTCCTCTAACTTTGCGATATTGCGATTGCGATATCACATATCGCATATCACACTTCCTTCCGCCATCACACTTTTCAAATCATTCCGCTCCAAATAATTTTTGCACTATAATAAAGTTTTAATAAGGTTTAAACCCCCTCATTCCACTTCTAAGCCTGGTTTCATGTGTTTATCCCTCCGTTAGCACCTTTAGCCCTTTCTTCTCCAAGTGGAAAATCAACACTTTTTCAATTAGAATTATGTCATGGATAGCTTAGCTGCATGGATAAAATCATGGTAGATAGAGCATAAGATAAGTAGGGTGTGTTTAGCCGATTGGGAAAGTTAAGTGTGGTTTAAATTAGTTCCTCTCTGCAATTTAAATTATTTTCCTTTTTGCCATTTCTTTTCAGCAAGTTAAATTAATTTCCTTTCCGTCATTTCCTTTCTGCAATTTAGTTTAGTTTCATTGAAGTGTGACATACTTCACTGAGAAACCCTAGAAGTAGCATGCTTTCGTAGAGCGGAAGAGGATGACATGAGTAGAATGCATCTACTGTGTATATAACACTGTCACCTCCAAGTTTGTATGAACCCCAGGTTGATAAAGTAAATTAGAGCAATCCCTGGGAGTTGCAACACTCTTGGTGCAATACCAGGGCTCACCACTTTTTGGAGTTGTTGGCGGGGAGGTGTCTAGTAGATGCTTTGATTATGTTTTAGCATTATTTTCTGCTTTTCTTTTCCATTTTTTTTTCTGAAAGATTGAAAAATACAAAAAAAAATTGATTTTCATGCCTCATAGGAATAGGAATACTCAGAATGTTTAAAAAAAAATACTTCTCCAATACCAACCTCCCCACTTGACCACGTGGTGTAGTAAGAACCACATCACCACACACTTTTGAAGGTAGAAGAGATGGATGGATATGATGAAAATGAGAAGATCTTATTGGGTTTCCCATTCGAGATATGGACATCAGTGTACATATGAAGAACATCCCTCCATATTTCCTTCCCAACTTCCATGGTATGAGGACAAAGGATCCAAAAACATTTCTCTTTGAATTTGAGATATTTTGTAGATCTTATGGCTACTTATCACACACTAAAAAACTGAGATTTTTTCTTGCAACATTGAAGGATAAATCTCTTAAATGGTTCATGATTCTGAGTACTAATTCAATAAGATCATGGAATGATATGCCAAATATATTTCTAGAAAAATATAAAGATCGTTATCTTAGAGAAGAAAATTTTAGAATGAACCAAGAAGAAGATGAGAGCCTTGAGGATCTAATAGAGAGGTTCATGTTTAATGTTAAGAGGGAAAAATTACATCATTTAGGATTTGACACACTAAAAACCCTCTTACTTAGAACAATTAGGGATGAGTAGATCAATATCCTTAATCTCATGAGTAGAGGAGATGTATACCAACTGTCATTTGAAGAAATTTGTAAATTATGCAAGCACATATCAAGAGGAAACGAAAGAGTAAGTAAGTCAACATTAACATTGGTAAGGCAAGATGAACTTGGAACTTTTCTTGATAACTTTAAAACATGAATTCTTAGCAATCTAGGTGAACAAGTAGAAATGTTAAGAATTCAAAATGAACAAAAAGAAGATGTTGATATTTTTGTTATCCATGCATAATCATATGCTACTAAATTCTTTTCATCATTCCCCAGGTTTAAAGAAGTTTACCAAGAAGATGATGGAGCAAGGAAATCACCAAAGAAGCTATGTTATGTAGCTCCATGGAGACCCTGACAGCCTCATCAACTTGATATGATGCAAGGACATACTTCGCAATTTCAATCTTATTCACATCCATCTAAAACTAATTGGGACACACTCCCTCCTTGGAAACTTTGGCCATCCCAACCCCAAAACCAATCTTGGCAATATGGTTGGCAAGGACCTTATTGGGAAAATCCACAATATACTCAATATTTCCCTCCATATACTCCATACCCAACTCCATGCTATCCCTACCATCCACCTCCACCACAACCACAGCCTCAACCACATCCATCTCATATATCTGCCCCCACTCAACTACTTGTACCACCATTTCCAAACCCATACAATGAAGTATCTTAGCTAACTTACAATTCTGAGGTACAACAGTTCCAAACATCTCCTCTTGATCTAGATGGTATTCATCTTACTTCAAGAAATGTATTGGAAAGAAGAGATTTTATTAATGTCATTGAAGGAAAACATCAAGAAGAATAAGATCCAAATGAGGAGATCAAAAGATCAAGGGCTGCACTTAATGAAGAATCGGCATCGGAATCAGATGTTGAGAAAGTTTCCTCTTGTTTACCAGAATTTCGTCCATGTGTTCAAGAGACCAATTAGCAAAAAGAGGAATATTTGAATGTCATAATAAAAGAGGACATCCAAGGTGATCCAACTCAGCAAGTGGATCAGGGGAATCAAAACTATATTGACATATGGTTCCAACAGTACTTGATACAATCTCAATCAAAGAAATTCATCTCTCATATTCAAGTACATGTAAAATCATGTATTCCAAGTGTGCACATGATTTTATCTGTCATATTGATGTGTACATGGCTACATTGGAAGTATTCCTATACTTGAAAAAGGTTTTGTTTTTTCAAGTAGAGTAGGAAATTAAAAAAGAAAAAAAAGGAAAAAGAATAAAATATTAGGTGAAAACCTCTTTTTAGGCATTGAAGATTGGCTCATTGATTGAAAACCTCCATGAGGCGGTCATTGTGTTGAAGAAAAACAAAAGAGAAAAAAAAATATCTTAGGTGAAAACCTCCTTTGAGGTGCCTAGGCAGACCTACTAGTGGAAAACCTCATTGAGGCAGTTAGTAGGCCTTAAAAAAAATAAAAATAAATAAATAAATAAAATGCATTTCTCGATGTATCTCTCTCTAATGAATGCAGGTGCTCTCCAACCTTTGCAAGCAGAAAAACAACAAGTTGGCACAAAAAGAAAATTTGGTCAACACCCTGGTCAAAGGAATTCAAACTTGGACTTCCTCCTCCTGTGCTCAGAAGCTCCAAAAGGACCTCAAGTAGATTATCACATGCAACTTTAGAGCAGCTTCAGAATCACCAATGACAACTTCAAAAACCATATCAACAACTTCAATAACACTTGCAAAAAAACAAATCAATGGTAAGGCTCGGGTATGCAATCATCTAACCCTTTCTTCGAATCTATTTTAGCTTAAGAAAACATTAAAAAGTGTGAGAACGAAAGTTTTGATATATAGCCAAAATCAGTAGCAGAGAAATATCAGCCTTATCTAGCGACTAGCCTCACTGTTTCCACCAAGAAGAGGAACAAGACAAAAGTAAAAAGGACTTGAGAAAGTGGGTAGTAAGCAGTTCATTGTAATGGAAGACAAGGAGTGCCAAGGGGTAACCAAGGGTGAACTTAGTTAACAAAAAAATAACCGTGATTTTATTCTGCATGCAATTAAAAAAAAACAAATAAAAGGTGGATCAACCACCTCTTGGCATGCAAAACATATTTTCTTAAGGCATCTGAGGACCTCCATTAAGCACCTACGAGAAGAAATGTACGAAGAATAGCAAGAATATTAGAAGGAGGAGCATCGCATGGGCCAATAAATAGAAAATTAAATAAGCCAGCATGCAGGAAGAACCATAAGGGTGGGTGGATGAATAGGTTGCTTAGAGGATGAACAACAATTTCAGGAGGGGGGTGATGATGGGCCTCTAAATTAGTCATAAATTAAGGCCCATCTAACCTTTCTTAGGCCCATCTACCTTTCTTATGCACATAAAAAGATATATTAAATCTCTCCTTATGCACTTAATAATGTTTTCTTATGTTTTAATATATTCTTAGGAAGGTTTAAAGGTAATTGCATATTTGTACCTAATGTTGGTTATTTTTGTAGAATATTGTGAGAATATTGGGCAGATTATGAAGATTTGGAGAAGGATATTATTTAGGGACCTGCTCCCTACCACTGGAAGATCAAGGTTGAAGAATACATGAGAAAAATGTCATGAAATTATGGATAAATCTTGGAGAGATTCAAGGGGTTCATCCACCCTCCTTAACTATCAAAGGCAGCCAAGCAAACTGAAGACAATGTGCAATCAATCTATGGTTTACTTGGAGTCAGAGTGGACTCAATCACTATTTTCTAAGAAGCTGTTGGTAGCTGCCCTTGAGGATAAATAAAGTTGATCAAGAGCTAATTAGGGGCGATTATGGGCGATGTTGGTCAATTTTCCGATCCATTCGATGCTAGTCGATTCCATTTCTATTCCATTTGCATTCCATTCCATCCTATCCCATTCTTTTCCATTCTATTAGGCTTTTGTTGTTTAAGACCTTCAGGATGTAATAAAACTGTATTTTTTTTTAATGCAATGAGTAGTTAGATGTTGTTTTACTGATCTAGTTTCAAGGAGCGAGGCTCGTGGGTGAGGGCCCAACCCATTTGCCTCGGCTTCTCTGTTGTTTTCATTCTTCCCTTTCTGTCATTTAGCTATTTTTATTTCTTTAATTTAGTTAGTTATGCTTTTGATAGTTTCATTGTTGTTTAGTTTTTGCTTTCAGTTTGCTGTTGTAGTTCTTCATTTTCTTACGAGAGTAATAGAGTAGAGGAAAAATTCAAAAGTTGTGGTCAAGCCTTCCCCTCTCATCTCTATCAATAGAGTTCGAGCAGGGTTGACCTTCCCATAAGACAAAAAAATTCTTTTCGTTCATTGTTTTTATCACACATTTTGTCTATTTTTCTGTGCATGAATTAGCAGGTTGATTGCAGAAATTATTGCTAAAACCCCTTAGCAGCTCTGCGGTGCCTCCCCACTCCTTATTCCTTTTTTTTTATTAGTCACTATTTCCTTACCCTTTTTAACGAAAAGCACTAGAAAACCATTGAAATTCGACCTCCACCCTTGCTCCTCAAAATTACTGCTACCGTACTCCGCAAATCGTAAATCGCCCTTCGTAACGTTTTCCCTTTTTCTTTTAAGACTTACCACTCCAAATGCTGATTGCGATAACTCTGCTGCATCGCACATTGCAAATCACATCTTTTCTTTGGTTCCCATTAACACTTACCACTCCAACCACCGATTGCGATAACCGTTCGTGCTCCACCACATCGCAAATTGAAAATCGCATTTAACAACCTTTTCCCTTTTCTTTTAAGACTTACTGCTCCCGATGATGATTGCGATATTCTTCGTACTCCGCCACATCGCAAATCGAAAAACGCAGTTTTTACCCCGTCGCATTTCACACTTCGCATATTCTACCCCATCGCATTTCACATTTCGCTCTTGCTACCGAACATCACTTCCACTACTCCTCTAACTTTGCGATATTACGATTGCAATATTGCATATTGCATATCGCACTTCCGTCCGCCATCACAATTTTCAAATAATTCCGCTCCAAAGCATTTTTGTGCTATAATAAAGTTTTAATAAGGTTTAAACCTCCTCTTTCCACTTCTAAGCCTGGTTTAATGTGTTTATCCCTCCGTTAAAAACTTTAGCCCTTTCTTGTCCAAGCTACAAATCAACACTTTTTCTATTAGAATTAAGTCATGGATAGCTTAGCTACATGGATAAAAGCATGGTAGATAGAGCATAATATAAGTAGGATGTGTTTAGTCGATTGGCCAAGTTAAGTGTGTTTTAAATTAGTTTCCTTTCTGCCATTTCTTTTCAGAAATTTAAATTAGTTTCCTTTTCGTCATTTCCTTTCTGAAATTTAGTTTAGTTTCATTTAAGTGTGATAGACTTCACCGAGAAACCCTAGAAGTAGCACCCTTTCATAGAGCGGAAGATGATGACATGAGTAGAATGCATTTGTTGTGTATATAGCACTGTCGCCTTCAATTTTTTACGAACCCCGTGTTGATAAAGTAAAGTAGGGCAACCCCTGGGAGTTGCAGCACTCAATTCCAAACAATTTCTGACTTGTTGGTGATTTTCAAAAAACCTGCCAGCTTTTTATGTTATCAGGAATGGATGGCCTATGTCTGATTTCAATCTCATATTTATTTCTGGAATTAAGGGGAATTGTAAATAGGCTAGATGAAAAAACCAAGGAATCTTCAATACCATTATGTTCTCTAGGATTAATTGTGAAATTGTGTTCTTTAAAATTTTCCTAAATTTAAGAATCAAATTTATGTATGCTCCATTCTAACATCCTTGGTTTGATAGGTGCAATTTTCTTGTTTGATGATTAACTCAAAATCACCAAAGAATGAATTACTTTTAGCACCTAAGTTTTCCAAGACTTCTAAACCCAAAACCAGAGCTTCATATTCTACCATGTTATTTGTGCAATCAAAATTGAGTTTGTAAGAGAAAAAGTTACTTTCATCTCTTGGGTTGATTATCTAAATGTCTTCACCAGCTCCATCTCTTCCTGCAGCACCATCAAAGCTCATGTTCCACCAACATTCTCTTTCAATTTATTCAATTTGTTGATTTATTGTTTCTTCGGTGATTTCATTGAAAAGTATGGATGATCCTAACTCAGTTACCACTGCATAAACTAGAAAATTTTGAGGTTTGTCTTTGTTGATGACCATATATGCCATCCTAGACTCTCTATACAATCTCCTTTGCTCACCAAAAACATGGATAGTGGCATAGGACATGTCCATTTGCATGGTTCCCTTGATTTTTCCAGCCCATGATCTAGATAACAACATACCAAATTTTGGTGTAATATCGGCTACAATTATGTCCATCAATACAGTTTTAGCAGGGACCTGAGTTAGAACAACAACCACATCCTTTATCAAACCTATACATTTAACTCTCTTAGAATCAAATGAGAAAAAATATTTGTATGGTCTGGTTATGTCCAAACTCAATCTCTCCATGATGACCTTTGGCATTAGATTGTGAGATACCACTGAATCTAACGTAGCATTATATAATGTCATGTCATGAATATTTAAACTCACATAAAAATGTGGCACTTATTCATTCTTCTCATATTCTACTCTTGGTCCTAAGAATATGGTAGGGTGATCTTCTTGTGGATTTAGAGTATCAAAGGGTCTAGCTTGAGTGTTAATCATATTCACAATCTGACTCCTGTATTATGTGACCTTTATTATTTCACCGAACGGAACAACAATTTTTATTCTTGAAATTTCATTCTCTAGATTGAAAATTGGTTGTGTTTTTTCATTTCTTTCCTAGGGAAACCTTTCTTCTGTTCAACAAGATTTGGACCATCTAATTTCTTAGGCTGCTTTTTATTGTCCACTATAGGAACATCCTATTCCTCAAGTTATATTGTTTTCGCATCTCAAAAATGGCATGCTGATAGCCTTTCTGGTATTATGATTGTTTTTTAGTTTCATCATTACACATGTCATTACTAGATTCATCATGCTCTTTTTTTTTTTTAAACATCCATGTTTATTCCTCATCCAATCAGTGCATGATGTCTTTATGAATATATGGTTGCATTTCTTCTTCATCTACTATATTTTGCTGAAAAGGGGGCCTAACTTGTTGATCGGGCTGGTTTCTCTCTTCTCTCGGTCTCTGCTGAATTTGAGGTATTCTAAAATGTTGATTTCTGATTTGTGTTTTTGGCTGTGTAGCAAGAGGATTGTTTCCAAGTGCTAGTCTATCCATAAGCTTTCCATGATTTTCATCATACTGTCAAATTTTACATCTGAAGATGTAGAGGGTTGGCCTTCCTCTTTTACTCTTCATTTTCCAATATTTTACCTTTTTGCTGCAACCATGTTAACTTCTACCCTAACAACATCATTTTGCATATTGGAAAAAGTGGAAAGCTCATAGGGGAGGTTTTATATGAGTAGAAATGGAGTTGTAAAATTTGTTAAAACTTTTTGAAAAATCTTTCACTGAATCATTGCTTGCTTTCTTCAAATTGTTGTATTTAGTTAATGCTTGAACAAGATTCACCTTACTTCCTCATTTCCTTAAGAATCTTTCCTCTAATTGATCCAAATTTTTTATACTTGTTGGGGTTAAAGTTTTACACCATTTTCTGACTTCTCAAATGAAACATTGTACAAACAATCTCATTTTAACATCTTCATAATCTACCTCCTCTAGCTCTTTAAAATCATTGAATTGGTCAACATGTTGTTCTGCAGTGATTCCCTCCTCACCTCCAAAGGTTTTTATTCTAGTAGAATATCCCTGCGGCATATCATGAAGTAGAGTAGGCAAGACAAGAGGGGCATATCTAGCAGGGCCTATAGGAGGAGGAGGAGGAGGAACTCCTGCCATTGTAGCAGTGACAATAGATGTACTAGCAGAAACTACAGCAGGGGAGGTAGCTATCAAACTAATAGGAGTAGTAGTAAAAGCAGATGCAATGTCAAGAAACTGAATTACAGGAACTTTTAACTAAAAAATAAAAGAACTCCACTCAGGTAAAGGGATACCGGATCTTATTTTCAACAATAACTCAGAAGTATCAAGTTATTTTAGTTTTTTCTAGAGACTCGTTCTAATGAAAATTCAAATGTAACAATTTCCCAAAATCCTTCTTTATCTTCTTTGGAAACAACATATGTGGTGTCTATCCCTATTTTTTGTAGATCTAGGACAATTTCCGTTAATTCATTTTCTGATTTAGATCTAAAAAGTGTTTGCTCAAACTCTATGTCTTCAATATTTTGAACACCTCCAGAGGGTAAGTATGAAGATCTTAAGATATATGGAGTACTTTATTTCGATGAGATACCATTTCCTCTGAGAATTTTCTCTATATCATATACAATATCTGGTGGATTAGGATATGGATTTATCCTTTTATGAAGCTTCTTGGAAGTCACCTTTAAGCAGAAGATGCCAGTGGAGTCACCAAGGTAGAATTACAACCTCCAAGTATCTGATCTCCTGCTACCTTCAAGAGCTCAAATACTTTGAAAATAAATACCCGGGATGATATAACTTTCAGACTCCCGGTAGACACACTAAAATGTTATTACTAGGCTAGCATAGGATGGCATGTGTCAACCTCCAACCAGCATAACTATTTCAAACCAAATTTTAACTAGAAGTTAGCCCTTCTAGTTTGAGAGGGATCTCTCAAGGAAAACAATAAAATGTTCTAAATAAAATTCAATTTTGCAGATGGATATCTATGTTTATACTTCATGTGATTTTGCAGGTGAAAGAGACTATGATGGCTGCCACCATTGGGCATGGAGTCAGTTAAGAAAAAATCCAATTACAACGACACTACTTTATGGAAGCTGAGGCAATTTTGGATTTAAAATGATGTGACATAAAAATTTACAGTAAAACAAAAAAAAATGAAGGAAGTTGGAGCATCTGACATGAAGTCCAAGTAATCAATATTCTATGAAACCAATAAAAAACATATAAAACATGAAGATATAACATATAATCCAAATCATAATCTCAGGTGAAAAACATATTTTGTTGCAAATGTATATTAACTGGAGAAAATATTTACATAAAGTGGCCTTCTCACATCATCCATCAATCCCTTCATAGTAAAAACGCTACATATTTATAGAGAGAGATCTCCATTACTAAGTCTACCATGTGGGCTAGATTCAATGCACAACTAAGAGACCTAATTCTAATTGAGTTACAAAACATTGAGCCTTTATAGTGATATTTTATGTTTTAACAGAATTTGAATACAAATAGGAGTCTCCTATCATTTATGAGCTCAAAAAATTCCATTGGTGAACCTCATCAATTAAAAATACCTGTTGAATGTGCTGAAGTGAAGATGTGCTCGACTGCTATGCTTTTTCCACGTGGATGCTGACCTGGTTGACTTGCTGACCTGTCTTCCTGAAAAATAGGAGTCCATTTGTTGATGATGTGGACACTCCTATGACCTGTAGCCCATCTAATGCCTTGTTGTCTGATGCCCAATCAAAACTAATCAAAACTTAATGACGCAGAAAAAAATAGAGTTGGATAGTTCTGTAGCAAAATTTGGTAGTAAATTTCAAAAAACACCTTTCTGTTATCTATTTGACCTTTATGCAAGTTCTTAAGTCTTCATTGATGTTTTTTAGCTAAACACATGCCATTAGCACTCCCTTAGCTGAGGTTTTAACTTAATTTTTCCTCTATGAAAAGCTACAACAATTTCGTAGCAAATATTCTCCTTAACTATGGGGAGTTGCTACGAAACTGTCAATTTTCTGAGTTTTTTATTTTTCATGGTTTCTTATGCCTCCTTATCACTCCTAATAGTTGTCCAAACCTTTATACTACTAAAATTATTGGTTAAACATAGCATGGGAAAAAATTAATGATTTTACCATATTCAAGGAGTGTCATCTACCTCAACAATAATCTTGAAGTTTCTCTTTGCAAGTTCCACTTTGATCATTTCAATTTGAGTCTCTAATGCTTTGCATTGTCCCTGAAAATTTTTCTTGCCTGCTTGTAACCAGTTTTTCCTTCTGTACATGTGTTTCATCATTCTATGCAAAGTCAGAGTCCTCTTCACATTTTTTCTAGATTCTTTTCCAACCTTTTCATAGAAATCTAGATGCTTTGATATATCTTCTTCTAACTCCTTAAATAGTAGTTTAGATTCTATCACCTCTTGCCTAGCTTCTCTTAATTGTTCTTGCAAAACATCTATTTCACTTTTTTCCTGTACATGCTCTTTGCCTTTACTTTTCTTTGCCAGATCTATTTTTTCTAAAGGCACCTCATACATCTTTTCAGTTGGTTTCATTGATCTTGTAACAAGATCCCTTGGTTTGAAAACAAAAACCTAATTCTTCTTGAGTAAAATCCAATTTATTGGCCCTCTTGATCTTATTTTGAGTTTCTACAACCAAAATAAACTTTATAAGAACCAATAGGATTCAAGATGATGATTTCAACCATGGGGGATGATTCACCATTTTTTGGGTAAAAAAGTAAAAAACATTAAAAAATAATAAAATAATAAAACTACTTTTTCAAATTGTATTTTCAACTTAATTACATAAGGTTTTACTCAAATTTTGAGCAAGAGTACTTTTTGGATGAAATTTTAACTCCTCATCGAAGGAGTACCCATGTTGTATATTTTCGATGGACCCTACTACATGAAAATTGAGAAATACATGAATCACGTTTTTCATGTATTTCTCATTTTTCATGTAGCAAGGTCCATCGAAAGTATGAAACATGGGAACTCCTTGTATGATGAATCAAATTATGCATCCAAAGAGTGTTCCCACTCGAAATTTGAGTAAACCCATAGGGAGATAAGTTGAAAAAGTAGTTTTCTCTTTTTTTTTTCTCTAAAATTTGATGATGTGATCTATTATTATTTGATTATTTCCACTATTATTTTATAATTTCCTTCAGAGGCCCATTTTACACCTCATAATTCCCTAATGCAGATAGCTTTCCCTTCCCTTTACTCTTCCTTCTGGTCACCCTCCTCTTAGTGCTTGTAGAAGTATTTACTATAGGTTCTTCTACAAGCTCTATTTCAGGTTATGCTTCATGTTGCTTTTATTCCCCAGGGGTTATTGATTGAGACTTTGGATTTTTCATAGGGGTGGAAGTATCTAACTCATAGCCACTTAAAAATAAGAAGGTGATCCAATCTCCGTTCAAACTATTTAACTCTTCTACAACCAACAATTTAATAAGACCATGATGGAAAACAGAGGTATTACTAGCATCAGGCTTGGCTTGGACTTTGTCAGCCATATTTCCCAAAATTCTATAGAGATAAAAAGGAATGTCTAAAGTTTGTTTACTTGTGAAATGCAGTATCAATTTTAAATGGTACTAGTAGACCATGTTGAACCTCCCTTCACATATGAAGTACTTCTAGATGACCATTAGGAGTTTAGAAAAATTCTCTTTGAGGCAAGTTCTAGAAATGCCAACAGTCATATCAATCTCTTTGTGCTCTTCCTTAAGAAACTCGTCACAATTTAGCAGCTAAAATTTTTGCACTTTAAACCACATATCTACAGACCTAGGGATTTCTGTAGCACGAGTAATGGTGTTAGGGGACACTGCAAAGTTCATCATGCCCACCTGAGATTATGTCCCTGTGAAATTAATGGAAAATTATTTGGCAATCGTCCCATGGCAACCCTGCAGCTTCTGACAAAAATGAAGGCATCCCATGTTGGAAAATGCTTGAATGAAGGCAGGATCCTCCTCCAATATATTCATATCCATGGGTTCATAATGAAAAACTGAGCCTCCTTTATAATGATTTTTTTATGCCTTGGTAGCAACACGTTGAGAGCAACTTCTTGCCACCTGAAAATTATCCTAAAGACAACTAGACCTGCTATCGACACCAACAGACCTTGCTATGAAAAAAAAACAACTCAAATGACAACAAGACTGAGCTAAAGTGAAAAGAGAACGAGGTAAGAATGAATCTTTATAGTGAGAGCATTTTGGGGATAATGGATAAAGGAAAAAAACACGTATTCATGACCCACCATGACTCTGAACACAACCCTTTTAAAAAAATCGTATCGTTACCATACCATTACGACAACAACATACCTTCATAGTTGGACAAGCGTTCGAAGAGACAGATTCACTACGGAAGTATTAGGAAATTCTGTAGCAAACCCTCAATTTTCCTAACTGGAGTTGCTACAGATTTCAGTAAAACTGTCTAAATGCTAATCATGACCAAATAAGCCTAATACCCATGGAAGATTTTGTTTTCACCTCTATGGTTAACCCCACTTAAACTCAATATGACCCTACAAATTGAGTATATGACCAAATGAATTTGTTTGTACATGAAATTTATTTTGAGAAAATTCAAAACCCTAACTAATTTAACCAATTGACTCAAAGATTAATTATAAGTATTATCTTAGAAAACAATTGCTCCAATGGGGATGTTGCGCCCCTGTGGTGCAACAAAGAATGAGCATACGAGCTGCCTTATTGAAAAATGAAAATTGAAACTTTATGATATCATCTCCAAGTCCTTATGGCCTTCATTTCGGGCTCAAACCTGTTGAAGAGATCATTCACGCCTGCAAATGGGAAATGAAAAAAGGAATATATACAATGGTGTTTCTTCCAGTTGACTGGATTAAGAGGAATAATTCTCGAGAAACCTGCCATTGCCAGGTCCTCCTTTACATAGTTGACCATCCATCTCTTGCAGTATGAATGTATTATTTCCATGGTAGGCTGAGATCTCATATGGCCCTTTCTAGATGTTTTAAAACTTGCCATGTTTCCCTTTGTCTTCTATCTTAGCATCCCACTTCAAAACCACATGTAGAATATTGAAATTTTCTTCTTTTGTCTTTTTTTCAAATGTCATTTTAACTCTGTTTTGAGATTGATGATAATTATTGTATACTTCTTCTCTTTTTTCCTGTAAATCAATTGGCTTATTGATCCTCCTTTGAATTGAATTTGGTTCTTGATGCAGGAGCATCCAACACCCTTAGACAAAGGAAGGAATCCAAAGCGAAGCAAGGAGAGGATGTGGACCTTCGAGCTGAATAAGGGGAAAATTTCTGTCAAAATAGAGCTTAAATGATGGAATAAATTAAATATTGATGTAATCTGCCATGTATTCATATATATCCATATAGCGAGCTGGAAGGGTTGTTGAGATATTTGTGAGAGGATTGATCGGATCCTTTTAGTGATCCGATCCAATATTTCTGTAACGATGAACCTGCGTGTTCTATAAATATATGTAATGAGCCATATAGAGGTAGGAGCGAAATGGTAGAAATTGTGTCAACAGAGTGTTGAAATGTAGTCGAGGGAGAAACTGTTCTAAGGCTGCAATGCCTTAGACCTGTAATCATATTGTGTATAATATAAAAACGTGTGTTTCAATGTTGATTGTGCGCCTGTATGTATTCATATATATATATGCATTGATGGCTTGAAGTCCCGTGTTTGTAAGTGTGTTGATCGACCATCGATCACCCGTGGATCGATGGCGATCTAAATATTGTTTAATTGTTATATATGAGTATTCTGAAGGCGTTGGATCGTGTGAATAGTAAGTGCGTTGCAGAGTGTTGGAAATCGGTTGATGTTTCCAATCCATAGTCGGAGTTGTAACGCAGAACAACGTTGAATGGAAATCGAAAGCCAGTTTTTTGAATGATAAGAGGCCGGGGTTCTGAAAACATTGGCCATAAAAGCCGAGGTCATTGTGACAACGCGTTGTGCAGAGGCCGATATGGATGCGTAGAGCTAGCAAGCGTCCGACGAAGATGAAGAGAAGATCGATTGCAGATTTGCAGGCAGATACAAGAGGTGGTGTCGAAAACCAGTGATCTCCGATCGCCGAATTGTTCACATCGGAGCTGTAGCAAGTGGATTTGATCGGAGTTGATGGAGTGCGAAACCGCCGATATCTATAGAGGCGGGTGTATATGATTTGAAATCCACATATGAGGATTAAAGCAGATTTTACAAAGGTTCTTGTGTAATTGTATGGATGGCTTGATATTTATGTAGATCCACGTTGTTAAATTAAAAGGTTTAAAGTTTAAAACGCTTCCGATAATACCTAGTGGGCCATAACCCACAGGTCTAGGATCGAAATTTTTACATGAAAAGGGATTTTGGTGATACCCCAAGA
Source organism: Pinus albicaulis (assembly GCA_034641835.2). Classification (NCBI taxonomy): domain Eukaryota; kingdom Viridiplantae; phylum Streptophyta; class Pinopsida; order Pinales; family Pinaceae; genus Pinus; species Pinus albicaulis. The sequence continues at coordinate 1,611,432,253 of CM076584.1, read as the reverse complement.
TTTCTTTTCATCAGTTCTTCCTCCAATCCTTGCAACAATTTAATCATTGGAACTTTGAGAGATCTAGGAAACACAACTTTAGTCCCATAAAATAGCTCATAAGGAGAAGTCCCTATGGATCTTTAGTGGAAATTTTTTCATCCTATAAAGCAAATTTAAGTTTCAATTTCCATGATATCTTGTTTTCCTGCAAAATTCTCTTGATAATTCTAACTATGCTCTTGTTTGATGACTCATCCAAGCCATTACCTTGAGGGTATTAGGTTGTAGAGTGACCAAGGGTGATATTATAATGGTTACAAAAAATTACCAGCTTCTTTGATTTGAAGGCCTGAGCATTGTCAGTGATGATTTTCATTGGACAACCAAATCTAGATAAGATGTTATTTTCCTGAAATTGTATGATTACTGAATATGTGGCTTGTCTTGTAGGAACTGCTTCAATCCAATTTGTGAAATAATCAATGGCAGCTAGGATCCACTGATGATGGCTTGAAGATGTAGGATGTATCTCCCCAATAAAATCCAATCCCCACTGTTGGAAAGGAGCTTCTACAAAAATGGGTTTCAAAGTTAATGGGAGAAACTTTCTTTTTCCATCAAAGATTTGACATTCATGACAAGCATCAATCTTCTTATACACATATTTGAACATTGGAGGCCAATAAAAACATGCTATGAGTATTTTATTCACTGTTTCTTTCCAGTAATGATGACCTCCATAGTCACGCTTATTAGATTATTTAGTCACTTTCTCAATCTCATCCTCTAACAGGAAGTTAAGAAGTTTTCCACATGTTTCTTTCCAATACAAACATTTGTTCAAGATACAATACCTCACTGATTTTTTCTTGAAAAATATGGATTTTGATTTTGTTAATTTAGGAGGAGCTCTATGATGCTGCAAAACAAAAATGACATCTTTATACCAGTCTGACATAGTGAAATTTTCTTCAACAAGGATCAACTCTTTATCTGCAATCACATTTGAGTTTTCTGCTATAAAATTAATGCGTAGACAATCAAAATTTGATTGAGTCATAAAATTTTCTAGTCCCTGTCCTTTCACCAATTTTGTAGGCTTGATCTCCAAATCATATTCTAGCACAATGGCAACCCACTTACTCCTCTTACCATCTGGATCAACTTGGGTTAATATATCTGTTACTACAACATTAGGTACGAAAGAAACAATATGTGAATGGATATACCCTAAAATATTTGAGTGCCTTCACCAAAGCATAAGATTTCTTCTCCATAATCTTAGACTTCAATTCAGAATTCCCAAGTGTCCTACTAAAAAATGAGATAGCTTTTTCATTACCTTGTTGTTTTCTCTGCAACAATACTCCTGCAATAGTATGTTCTGAAGCAAAGGTAAAAACTAGAAATTCCTTTGAAAAATCATCATTTATGAGTATTGGAGCTTGAGTAAGAGCCTTATTGGTTTCTTCAAAAGAATTTTTAGCCTATGATGTCCACTTAATATCACAATCTTTCCTAAGAATCTATGTAATATGCTTCACAATTTCTCCAAAGATATGAATGAATGTTCTTACAAAATTCACCTTGCCTAAAAAAGATTGGATTTATTTTTTGTTTTTGGGAAGATATATCTTCTGAATAACAGAAAATCAACTTGGATTGAATTTAATTCCCTCCTTTTATATTATATGACCCAATAAATTTCCCATTGTCAAAGAAAAAACACGCTTGGTAGGGTTAAGAAAAATATCAAAACTTCTGCATTTTTTCATAATCGTTTCCAAGTGCTTGAGGCGTTCTTCTTCTTTCTTTGAGAACACAATGATGTCATAGAAATATACAACCACATATTTTTCCTTTTCTTCTGCAAATGCAATTTCCATTACCCTCTGAAAATTTTCCCCTACATTCATGAATCCAAAGGGAATTTTTGCATACATAAATGTTCCCCAAGGCATGGTAAAAGATGTCTTCTCTTGGTCGTTTAGATGCACTAATATCTTATTATAACCCGAGAAACCATCTAACATTGACATAATTTGTGATCCTACTAAGTTATGTAGCATGTGATCCAGCTTGGGAAGAGGATAGTTTTCTTTTAGTGAGGCTTTATTCAAATTTCTGAAATCAATACATATCCTAATCTCCCCATTTTTATTCCTTATAGGTACCAAATTGGCCAACCACCTGGAAAAACTTAATGGTACAATGATCTTTGCTTCAAACAAATTTTTAATCTCCTTTTCAATTAATGGCATAAGTAATGGATTGATTCTCCTCAGCTTTTGTTTGAAAGGATTTTCATTTTCCTTTATTGGTATTGTATGTTGAATGATTCTAGGATCATATTTTTTCAAATCTGCATAAATCCATGCAAAGGCATCAATGTATCTCTTCATAAAATCGACATATCTCTATTTTACCTTAGAATAAAGGAGTTTGGACAACTTGACACACTTAGGATTTTCTATAGTACCAATATTGCAAGTTTCAACCTCTTCATCATCAGATTTCATCTTAGGATTCTTGGCTACATCATTTTGGTCAAACAATTTTTTCAAGTGGAATCAACCCATTAGGAATACAATTGTTTTTCAATTGGATGATTTTTGTACTAGATTTGGTTTCAACAAACATATTTTTCTGGTCAACTTGAATGGTTTCAAACTCTTCTTTAAATTCTAGAAAATTTCTGACTTGTTAGTCATTTTAAAAAACCTAACAGTTTTTTATATTATCAGGAATGACTGGCCTATGTCTGATTTCAATCTCATATTTCTTGTTGGAATGAATGTTAATTGTAAATAGGTTGGCTGAAACAACCAAGGAATCTACACTACCATTTTGTTCTCTAGGCTTAATTGTGAAATTGTGTTCTTTAAAACTTTCCAACAATTCAAGAATCAAATTTTTGTATGCTCTCATTCAAACATCCTTGGTTTGATAGGTGCCATTTACTTGTTTGATGAAAAACTCAGAATCACCAAAGAATGATATATTTTTAGCACCTAATTTTTCCAAGACTTCTTAACCCAAAACCAAAGCTTCATATTCTGCCATGTTATTTGTGCAATCAAAATTTTTTTTTGCAAGAGAAAAAATTACTTTCATCTCTTGGGTTGATTATCCAGATGCCTGCACTAGCTCCATCTCTTCACACAACACCTTTAAAGCTTGTGTGCCTCCAACCTTCTCTGCCAATTTCTTCAATTTTTTTATTTACTGTTTCACCGGTGATCTCATTAAAAAGTATGGATGATCATTAATCAGTTTCTACTGCATAAAATGTGAAATTTTGAGGGTTGTCTTTGCTACTGACCATATATGCCATCCTAGACTCTATACAATCTCCTTTTCTCACCAAAAACAAGGATAGTGGCATAGGACATGTCCGTTTACATGGTTCCCTTGATTTTGGCAGCCCATGATCTAAATAAAAACATACCGAATTTTGGTGAAATATCACCCATGAAAACCCGATCCACATCTTCAAAAAAATCATAGAAAAGGTGAAAAAATATATAGAAAAAATCCTCTAACAATTCATCAGGTTCCATTGTAAGTTGATTTATCCTTTTACATACATTTTGATAGTTGTACTTGTCAAAATATTGATGTAGTTCCTTGGAAATTTGTTTGAACGAAGGGATACAATTAACTGGTAAGGAGTGATACCATTTATTAACATGACCTTCAAGTGTAAGGGTGAAAAATTTACAAGCCACATCTTCACAATTCACTTCATAGCAACCATAAAACTTAAGAAATTGAAGTGTATGTTTAGGTATGGATGTTCCACCCTCACCATCAAACTTTAATTGAGATAATTTATGAATAAGTTTGCAAGTATTTTAAGATTTTATCTATTATAAAAACACCACAAAATTATGATTTGGGAATGATCTATTCAAGATGGAAGTTTCAAAACAAACTCAATGGTATCAACTTGTCATATTTACCTCCTTCTAGCACCATTTGTTGATGATGTTGGAAGTCAACCAACACAAGGGGTATCCCTAGTATGAAGTCCCAATTAGACCTCACACCATTTGGGATAAACGCCCCATCTGGGAATTCGGCCCGACTGCTAATACAGTGATCTTAAATATTTCCCTTGGCTGCAGTTATCAACATAAGAGATCATACACATAAATTTTGAGATAAGAAAGTAAGTTAGCCTTGTGAAACACCAATTGTAATGTATATAAAATATTTTCATAGACGGGAAATAAGAGAGTGATCCTTTATAAGAAAATTAATAGTATTATCCTAATAAAGACACACACGAGCATAGAAATAATCGTTAATTAACCTACAAAATGGTTCACAAAGTGACAACGATCATGAAATAAAGTAAGAACACACATTCAATAAAAGGTATACCAAATCCAATGAAATAGTTCATTTTTTTTAGTACATATGAACACAAAAATATCTCGTAAACATTAAAATAATAGCCTTACAACATCCACGACACATGCATGAAAGTATGACGGCTCTTAGAGCTTCAAATATTAAGTGAAAGTTCCAAGATACACAATTACAATGATGAAACACTAGCCCAAATAGTGGAAAATTTAGCCACTACTTGCTCCTCCAAAGAATGATAAGACTCTTTTATGCTAAGCTTGATAAGTCAACGTCTAAAGTACTTTGATTAAGCTATGAAGGTTTCTTTATAACAAATAAGGTGACCTTTCACCTCCCATGTGACTCTTGAACCCCCTCATGACTCTTGAGATCCCATATTACTTTTGATCTCATACATGACTCTTGGACTTCCAAGTGACTCTTCAAATTCCATGTGCGACCCTTGAGCTTCCACACATTTTACATTTTCCATTTTTCGAATTTACATAATTAATTCCACCAATAATGTGGCAAAAATTCACGAGACAAAACAACACTCTTTTGTTGACACTCTGAAGAGCTATAATTTGACGACTATGACATGATACTTCATTGCAATGTATCAATGAAAATTTCTTCTCTTTACTGCTATGTCTTCAATCCTTCATGATAAATATTTATTGTACTTCATATTCACCCTCCAAAGGGTCCGGTATTACAACCCTCCAATTCATCTTGGTTTCCATCTATCTGTTGTAGATCAGAGTTCCTTTATATCCTTGTATGATGGTCTCTTTTTGTCTCACCCCCACAAGTGTCTTCGTGCAAACTCTCCTTGGTGAAATCCTTGAACATTATATTACGTGTTAATATGGTAGTACCTGAAAGTGAAGCTCACTCAGGTCAAGAAAAACATTTGTCCCAAAATCACCTAGTCTACCTTTTTTCTCATGCGAGATGTTGATTGTGATGGGACAATGCACAAGGAATGAGAGAGAGGCATTCTTGGGTGCATAACATAGATTAAATAGGAAAGGGGTGAAGTTATGGATACTAGGGATGTACACTGCACAATGAAAAGAGAGAGGGGAAAGTCTTGGGTGCAGTGGGAAAGTTTAGGAGGCAAGGCTGATAGGCTTGGGAACTGAGGATGCACAATGCACACTAATAGAGAAGAAGTCCCTTGGATTTGTGCAAGTTTCCACTGCAAGGGGGCTTGAGGTGACCTTACTGTCCACTAGGAGTTCACAATGTGAAATTCAAGTTAGGTTTGATTGAAGCATTGTGTAGTGGGAAAGTGTAAGAAACAAGATTTGGTTCACTGTCCTCTAGGGATGCACAATGCGCAATGAAGGAGTTTGTTCTCAAAATCAACACATTTTCAGAAGAAAAGGGTCTCAATTGAGGCTTGGTGGTTTACAGTCATCTCATAACTTGGATGAAGGTTGAATGTGCTCATGGATTGCACAAGATGTGAGGACAAGGAAGAAATCCAAAATTAACTAAGTATGAGATCAACATGACAAGAGAGAGAGAGAGAGTAAGAGCATTCAAATAGGTCTTTAACATGATCACACATGTTATCCCTAAGCTGAAACTAGTTGGGATGTTCAACTGTCAACCTAGAAAAACTATTTCAAACCACTTTGGATTGGAAGTTAGCCCTTCCAATCAGAGAGGGCTCTCTCAAAGGAAAAATGAAGTACTCAAGATAAAACTTTTTATTGCAGATGGCTAAATATTTTTTGTTTTAAGTGATTTTTCAGGTGGAAGAATGTATGAAGGATACCATTAGGCATGGATTCAGCTAAGGGACTTCAATTGCTAGCAAATGAATCCATGGAAACTGATGCAAATGGGCTTAAAAGATAACTTTTACAACAAAAACATAGTACATGAAGGAAATTGGAGCATAAAAATTATGAATTCCAAGTAATCATAATATTGTGATGCTGATAACAAGATACAAAATAGAAAGACACAAACACAAAAGCTCCAAAAGAATATTAGGTTTTGAAAGACAACTGCTGCAAATTTTTTATTAGCTTGGTAGAGAAAAATTACATAATATCCTTCTCATTACATTCATTAACCCTTTCAAACTCAAAAACTCCCTCATTTATAGAGTGAGGTCTCTTTTACAATGGTATGCCACCTGGGCTAGACTCCAATACTGACCTAGAGACCTAATTCAAACTTGATTACATCATATTGAGTATAAATAGGGATGTTTTCTATTTTGATAGAGTTTGTTATAAAAAAGGATTCTATGACTATTAATAACTCCAACAAAACATCTAAAAATCTATACTTGTCATCTCTATCGAACCAAACTGACATGCTGAGGTGTTGGCCAACTGATACACTGGGGTTAAGACCTCATGAACCTGAGGTTAGATGGTGATCTGTATTGATGATGTGGCATCATTAGTTTACTTGATGAGTTGTTAGCCACATGGTAGTTGAATGCTGAATTGTCCTCTTAAACAAGTGGCATAATAATATGCATTCTTTTATTATGTAATTCTTCTACCTTTTCACTGCATTGACTGCTCAAAAACATAAAAAACACCTAATGCTGGAAAAAAAAACAGAGTATTGGAACTTTCGTAGTAAACTTCAAAATCCACCTTTTGCATAATATTTAAGATTTCTAACTATTGGAGGGTCTTCCTTGAGGCTAATGAGGTTAAAACATGCCTTAAGCCATCCTTGTTCTGAAATTTTTGCTGATGTTTACCCTCAAGGAAAGCTACAACAACTTTCGTAGAAAATTCCTGTCTTTAAGCCTGGGACTTGCTACAAAACTACCTAGTTTAGTGAAGTTTTGCATCTTCTTCCTTTTATCACCTCCAAAACACTTGTATCATCCTATACATGCATGTGTAATAACATAAGCCATAATATAGCCAAAAAATGTGTAATATTACCCAGTTTATGGAGCAACATCATAAAAGCAATAATGAATTTCAAGCCACTCTTCAAATGTTCATCTTGTATCATCTACATTTGTACTTCTAGGTATCTGGCCTGACCTTGTAGCTTCCTCATTTATGCTTGTAGCCTCCTATTTATCTTGAAAAGATGCTTCATCATCCTATGTAGAGGCAGTGTCCTCTTTAGCATCTTCCCCGACTTATCTGCCATTTGATTGTTAAAATCTAGTTGCTTGCTCACTTCTTTTTTGAAATCTTCAATATCCAACTTTGTTTCCAGAACCTTTTTCCTAACTTCACTTAGTTTTTGTTGTATAAGATCAATCTCAGTGTTCTCTTGGACTTTCTCTTTACCTTTCCTTCTCTTGATTGACTCCACTTTTACTGAAGGTAATTTTGATATCTCCTCCAACGGCAGCTTCTTCTTTTCTACTTTCTCAAGCATCTTTCCCTTGGACTGTTGCGACCTAGTGAATGAATTTCTAGGTTTAAAGATAAACCCTAAGTATTCTTGTGAAAAGTCCAATTTCTTAGCCCTTTAGTTTTTCTTTTTGTTCTTTGCCTCCTTGATTTCAACAGGATTTTCAATAGGACTCTCTTCAATTTCAATTGCCTCTAGGATGTCTGATAATTTGCCTCTTCCCTTTGTTTGACTTCTAGTGAGCCTCCTATGGGTCCTTGTATATGTTTTTATTTGACTGCTGGTAGAAGTCTTATTTCACACCACAATATTCTGCACTTGTTCAACTTCCAGCTCCATAGGCTCTGCCATAGGCTGCATCTCTACCTCATGGTCAACCACAGGTTTTGCTTTAGATTTCTTGTCTTTCCCTGGTGTATTTTTACTTATATCTCCATGTTTTCCTAGGAGTAAGGACATCAACTTGATATCCACTCAAAAAAAAGAATGTATACCAATCTCTTTTCAATTTGTTTAATTATTCAAGCACCCACAATTTGATAAGATCATGATGAAATATGGAGGTATCACTGGTTTTAGGTTTGTCCTGAACCTTGTCTTCCATTTTTCTCAAACTCCTAAACAAATAAAAAGTAGATCCATGGGTTGCTTACCTGTGAAGTGTAGTAGTAATTTGATGTGGCATTGATAAATCATATGGAATCTACCCTCACAGGTGAAATATTTCTGAATCACCATTAAGAACTTGGAAAAGTTTTCCTTAAGGTATGTTCTAGAGATAGTTGAAGTCATATTGATGCCTTTATGCTCCTCTTTCAAAAATTCATTACAATTATGTAATTTGAACCATGACTCCCCTAATCTTGGGATCTCAGTAGCTTGTGAAATTGTGTCAAGAGACGACAAAATTCAAAATTCCTGCTTTCGACCCTGTGCCTGTAAAATTCAATGAAAAATCCTTTGAAACTTGTGCATGGTGTCCCTGCAATTTTTGACAAAATCGAAGGCAGCCCACACTAGAAAATGCTTGTGAGAAGGTGGTATTCCTCGAACAACCTCATGTCCATGGGTTCGTACCTAACAACAGATCCACCTTTATATTGCCTATTCATTAGGTTGTTCCAAACCTTTTGTCATATTCTTCAGCCTGCATTCGACTCTTGACATGCTCCTGAAGAAAAGAATTGTACAAATAGAAACTTGCAACTACATTTTTCCAATTAAATGTTGAAAGAGATGCTTTCCCATAAAGCTTATTTATGTACCAATAAACCTACTCTAACCTCTGAAAATCCACATGCTTAAATCAAGCAATATGAAACCTCCAGTATAACTAGTCAAAGGGCTGATCCAAAACCTGGGCTTCTTGATTGTGCTTGAAAAAAATCATAAGTGGATCATCTATTGGAAACTCGGAATGAAAATTGAATCCATACTCCATAGAAAACTGAAAAATTGTCTTGACTGGTGACTGCAATAGACTTACAATTGGATCTTGGTGTTACACAACATTTTGTCACCGTCCCTGCAATCCCTCATCTCGTACATTGGAGGACTATTTCCATGACCTGTGAACAGTAAAATGTCCTGAAAACGCCTTTATTTCATCCTTCTGCATAAGGGAAAGAATTCTCCTTGAGAACATTTCCTCAGAAAAGCCCCAAAAACCCATGTTTTGGCATTGGCGCGAGTAGCCAGTTCATCCCTCACGCCAATGGGGAAAATATACACTAGTGGGCGCGCCAGCTAATGCTTTGTCCCTGTGTTGCACCTGCGCCAACCTATTTTGGAGTGTTTTTTAACAAATTGGAGGTGGAAGTTCGATTCTAACAACTTCAAAATGAATCATCAAAAAGAGGTTGGGTTGTCTGGCTCCGGATCTACTTGTTTAGGAAATGGTTTTCCACCTCTCATGGAACCTTCCTATAAGATAGGACTCTTCCCCATGATTATAGGGATCCTAACCTCTCCTTCTCCTTCTATAAAATCCTGACCTCTCCACTTCCAACCTAGCTGAACATTTGGGAAGAGAACTATAGCTGAGTGACTATTGAGAGCAAAGCCAAGGAGAACCCCGTAAGAGAGAGAGCCTTGTCTAAATTCCCGACAAGCTTTGTGAGACACTCTCTGCTGGAAGCCCTACCAAAGGAAGAACGCGATGTCGGAACTCGGTTGTAATATTTCTTTCACATTTTAATATATGCTCGACTATGATATTGGTTCCACTGTTGTATTTCTTATGTATGTAATGCAATTTAGTTCAATATTTTTCGACTGATTGATAGTTGCATGTTTGAAACATTACATTGTATGCCGTCGTTCCTTCTCTGCATGTGTATAGGTGTCCGGACGCAGTGGGCGAAAGGATTGTGATCTGTCAAGCTAGGAACGGGAAGCAACGCTTCTTCTTCGACAACAACAACGTAGGACTTGAGGTAGGCTATCTATCGTAGCTTTGTCTTTTGTAACTAGGAATTGATATCGTAGCATGTTTTGTTTGTTGCTAGACCCACTCTAGGGCTAGTGGGATTGCCTCTATCCGCAGAGGGGATTTGCCTCCACAACAAATTGGCGACTCCGCTGGGGATCAGTGTGAGTTAGTCCCTCTTTTATTGGGTTGTGTTTTGGATTTTTTTTGGTCTATTTTGCCTTCTTGGTTCATCTTGCTTAGTTTGAAACCCTTATTCAGCCCGCTAGAGATCAAACCTCTCTATGTTTGTTCATTTTTCCTTTTTACCTGAGTAAAAATTCTTGGCGTGTTTTCCTGCCTGACAGTCGCGCCAACTGGCGCGAGTTGCCAGTTTATTACCCGCGCCATTCCCTGTTTGGTGCATATTACATCCAGATAGGCGCACCAACCCTGGTAGGGTTTGTGGTCTACTTGGTTTTGGAGCTTTTGAGCCTGAGTTTTCATCCTGGGTTGTTTTTTCTGACTTGTTGAGTGATTTTAAGTCATTTTTGACTGAGTTTATCCCTTTTCCTTCGGTTGTTTGCCCTCTTCTATCAGTTTTTCATTTTATCTCTAGGGCTTCTAGGTGCTTCAGTGTGCTGAGCCTCCCGTGGGAGTTTTGGGTCTTTGGTTTCCTAGTCAACTTTGTTTCTGCTTCTTTGCATTTAGCTTCTTGGATCTAGTTGAGTGATTGCGTTGGTTGAATTATTTTCTTCTCTTTCGTTTAGTTTCACTTTGTTTCACTCCAAGCCTAGATTACACGACTTATCCGGGTCACTTTTGAGATCTTTCTTTTGATTTGAGGGATTTTGTCATTGGTTTGAGTCTAGTTGTGCTTGTTGTGAGTTGATTAACATTGTGTTGTTTCAACTCTCGCTTCGCCATTCTCAAATTGGTGTTTTGATTAATTTTTCGTATCATTTAGTGCATTTTCTCTGATATGTTGAAAAATACAAAAAACTATATAGTTTTTTGCATTCTTGTTTGCATAGTGCAAATTGGAAAATCTTTCACATTACTAGTATTGTATAATTCTAGGGAAAAGTTTTTCAGTTTCATTAGCTTGCATTAGATTCAGTTTGGATGCTTTTGGATGTTCATATTGTTGCTATCACTTGGAAGCTCTTAAATCTCTCATAGATTTCCTTTCATTGAACGAAATGGTGTTTTGTGGCATGTAGCTTGCATTTAGGGGTTTTATGAGATTCAACATTCGATAAGGCCTTGAAATCGAAACGTAAATTGAAGATCAACTTTAAAATTTACTAAATTAACCTAAGGCAACATTGAAACTTAACGCAATATTTAGTAGTCTAAGGTAGAGATGTGTTCCGGCGTCTTTAAGCCTAGTAGCTGTCGCTCGCCATCTGGCTACAGACAGCACTAGTACGGACTTGTGCTCCCCGTACCGTCGTGTATATAAAGGTAGACCCCATTAGGTTGCAAATCCTTTATCCATAGGAAGCCGAGTCTACTGCCTCTTACCCCTGATACACCGAACACAACATTTGGGGAGATTACCTGCACGTACGTTAAGTCCTTGGTTGATTTCTCTTTCATCCTTACCAAGGTGTATATGGCAGTTCACGAATATCTGGTACACCCATTTACCTAGATTACCAAAGCAGTCACTTTGATCTTTACTAACTCTTTTAACTGAAAAGATCATCGAGCTCTTGTCCTTTCAAGCTCGTGTCCAACCTGAAAGTGATAGAGTCACCTTTTTCTTGTTTCTCAACTCTTAAAATATGAATCATCAGAGTCTGGTTTCAGTGTCTTAAAAATTAATCGCCCATGAAATATTCTTGGTTAGAATTTTTGTCCTTAGTGTTTTATTTCAAGGTCGTTTCCGATGACAACTTTTCCAGATTTTTCCAATCAAGGAGTCCCCTCTGAAGGGAGTCCTAGTCCTTAATCTGCTTTAGGAAATATTGGTGCTCCTTATATGGCCATGTTATCCCCTCCTGGGTTAACTGTTGGGTTGCTTGTTTGGTTGTTTTCAACCTCTGTGGTCTCAAGTGTTTTGGATACTGTACCATCCACCCCTCCACCTGAGCAACGCCATGTTGATTCGAAGGTGGACCTCTCCCCTTCTTCGCATGTTTCTTTGTCCTCATCTTCTACTTTGCCTGGTGGAAGTTTGGATTCTAGTACCCAGGTGGCTAAGAAGAAGAATAAGACGACTACGAAGAAGAATTCAAAGAAGCGAGAGGCTAATTCTGCAGTTGTTGCTTCTAAAACACCTGCTCTCGATGAACCTTCCAACCCTCCACGGAAAGTTAAGTTTCCTTGCATGTTATGCCAGGGAAGACATCTTCTTCTGTATTTCCCTGGCATTCCCAAGGTGCTCAAAGTATGTTCCAACGGTCGTTCGTCGTTGCCTTTGTCTTCCGGGAGTCAGGTTGGGGGCACGTCTTCAGCTAGTGCTGGTAAAGCCCCTAAGAAACAGGGTAAGCTTTCCAACCCCTGTAGGTTGTGTGAAGGGCACCATGCCATTCACCTTTGTCCATATATGGATGAATCCAAGAGAGTTTTGGAAAACTCGAATGTTTCTACACCGTGCCTTCCGACCGGTTACAAATAGCTTTCTTTGAGTCCTTCACCAGTTGATTCAACGATCAATCAAGAGTCATCCTTGCTTGATCCTGCTCCCCCAGAAATTCACCATCATGAATCCATCCCTAGCCAACCATTGGTCGTGTGATCGGTTGAGAGTGGATCTCACATCCCTCATGTTCTTCTTGTTTCTTCATATTCCTCAGACTTGAAGAAATATTCTCCCATCCCTGTACCTCTAGAAGCTACTCCTTTGCCTCCCATCATGGAGGTCCCAGAGGATACTCCTTCTGCCTCCATGATGGAGGTGGCAGAGGATGCTCCTTCTTCTACCGTAACACCAGGGGAAGACCATCTCGGTTCGATGGTAGCCCCTCCAAGTAGTTTGGTCGCCTCCTTTGATTAGGGTCGATTCACAACCTATCGCGTTCCTTCTTATGTGCCCTTTGAGGTTACGGTACAGACCTTTGATCTGGTCGTACCCAAAACTATTATAGATGAAGGCGTGTTTGTCAGTATTTTGTCTTCAACTACCTGGAAAGCATTTGGTTCGCCTCTGCTTGTGCCTGTTACCCAAAATCTGTTGGCATTTAACAGAGGAACTAGTCAACCGTTAGGGATCCTTCTGAAGTTGCATGTTACTTTTGGAGGGAAAACTATCCGTATGGACGTGATGTTTGTTCCTGGCCCCTTGGACTTTAATTTACTCTTGGGTCATGTGAGCGCTTGTCTCCTCCCTCTTTCGTGTGATGTGTTTTCCGCACCAAGGTCGGATCATGACCATTGATCATCTTGCATTCTTTGGTCCTAATATGGCAGCTAGTCTACCATCATCTCTACCGGATCTTTATCTGCTGGTTGTGTCATCCCCGCATCATGTAAATTATGTGGCTACCTATCCTGTGCCCATATTCATTGATAGTGCCATTGCGCATCGTGTGCTGGGGGAATTGGGTCCTGATTTCAAAGATGTTGTTCTACCATCATATGTGAACCTCTTGGAATCCATGACTTCTTATTCGACATGATGAGGTGTTCGGAGCTTGGTTCCTTTCCTGTGTCAAGCTCCTTAAAAAATGAAACCAGGTCTGTCGAAGCATGGTTCCTTTCCTGTGTCAAGCTCCTTAAAAAATGAAACCAGGTCTGTCGGAGCACAGTTCCTTTCCTGTGTCAAGCTCCTTAAAAAATGAAACAAGGTTGTCGGAGCATAGTTCGTTTTCTTGTGTCAAGCTCCCTAAAAAATGAAACAAGGTTGTTGGAGCAGATTTTGTTTTCTTGTGTCAAGCTCCTTAAAAAATGAAATGAGGTTTCATGAGGATAGTTATTTTAATGTGTCAACCTCGTTAAAACAATGAAACACATTCCTGTTCAATTCGAGTCTTTGATTAGATCTTATAAAATCCCAGTCGAGTCTTTCTCTTGGTCTCATAATTGAACCTTCATTCCCTCCACCTGTCAGTAACTAGCAGTCTACTCCAGTGAATGCACTGAAGCTTGGGGGGAATGTACCTCGAATTGAGTCACCATGCTGGTGGCATGCAAACATTTCAAGCATAGTTTGCTTCTGTTTCAAGCTTGCGTAAAAATGAAACCGGTTTCAAGCATAGTTTATCTTTGTTTCAAGCTTGTGTAAAAATGAAACCAACTTCAAGCAGAGTTTCCCATGATTTCAAGCTTGTGTAAAAATGAAACCATTACCATTTTACCTCTCGTGATTGTCATTTTATCAGCCTATTTTTCCAGATGAACCTTGGTTTTCTCATTCCATCGTCCCTATCTTCTTGGCCGATCATATGCCTTCACTTGGTTGTTTTACCCATTCCTGAGGAACCGCTGCAATGAGTGGTCTTGTTAGCCAGCCTCTTGACCTTTAATTGTTTTGAGCAGTTCCACCATCACCGGAACCAGTTGCTACCCTTTATACCACTCGTTCCTCTAGGAGGAGTCAACTTTCAGCTCTTTTCTGATTCTCTAAAATCGTAGTCGTGTTGGCAGTATGTCGCTCTTGAACATGGCACTTGTCTGCATTCATGTCGGGTTGGGGACACCCCATCTCGTTACCTGCTTGCCTCCATGGGTTTGGGTAATCTCTTTTGACTGCTCATCTGCTCTTTTCCACGTCACCATGACCTCAGATCCCTTGATGTCAAATGCTACCAAATCCAGTGTCATGCCGCTGATATGTTCAAGAGAAGTTGGCCTCTGTAGTTTGCAACCTCCCTCTCATTCTCTGTTGGTCTTGATTCACAAAGATCATGTTCCTTTGTCTCGTGTCGATGATGTGGGAGACATTATGGCCCACCTTCGATCAAGGTCACTTCCTGTCGACTTCATCTCGTTATCCAGGAAATTGATCTAGAGACTCCTCTTAGGTACCTTGGAGCCTGCATGGCTCAATGGTAGGTTCTTCGCATTCGACGCAAGGTTTTCGTTATTGGCCTTTAATCGGATGGTTCTACAGGTGTTCGACGCCAGATCCCTGTTCACATTCTGTGGATTGTACCTCTTGTACCTTGAGATCCATTGTCATTATTGGTGGTTTCTCTCACGTCTGTTAACAATTTTCATCATTGGTGGTAATCATACGATGTTCTTGCATGTTCGACTTCAGGTCACATATTCGCATGCTCGAACTAGTACTTTTTTTGGGTTGAGATGGTGCGCAAGACCCTGGATTTTTTCTGATGAAATTCAGGCTGCGGGTTCGTTGTGGATTATTATGACTTATTACATGACTCTTTTGATTGGATGGCTGCGACCATACCTGAGTCTACTTGTTGATCCTTATTTTATTGGATGGCTGTGTCCATACCTTGGATCTCAGTTTTTTGTACACTTTATTATGGATGGCTGCACCCATACCACATATCATGTATCATAGATATTAGTTTTATTTGTATTCGCAGGTTTTCCGACAGCAGTGTTTTCAGTAGAATGCGTTCTCATAAAGCATTTCACCCCTCCCTCTCTCTCGGACCTCATGCTTTAGGAGGCATCTGTTACACAGCATTTGTCACTGTCCCTGCAATCCCTTGTCCCGTACATTGGAGGACTATTCTCGTGACCTGTGAACAGTAAAATGTCCTGAAAACACCTTGATGGCATCCTTCTGCATAAGGGCAAGAATTCTCCTTGAGAACATTTCCTCAGAAAAGCCCCAAAAACCCAAGTTTTAGCATTGGCACGAGTAGCCAGTTCATCCCTCGCGCCAATTGGGAAAATATACACTAGTGGGCATGCCAGCTGGCGCTCTGTCCCTGTGTTGCACCCGTGCCAACTTGTTTTGGAGTTTTTTTTTAACAAATTGGACGCGAAAGTTTGATTCTAACAACTTCAGAATGAATCATCAAAAAGAGGTTGGGTTGTTTGGCTCCGGATCTCCTTGTTTAGGAAGTGGTTTTCCACCTCTCATGGAACCTTCCTAAGGGATAGGACTCTTCCCCATGATTATAAGGATCCTAACCTCTCCTTCTCCTTCTATAAAATCCTGCCCTCTCCACTTCCAACCTAGCTGAACAATTTGGGAAGAAAACTATAGCTGAGCGACTATTGAGAGCAAATCCAAGGAGAACCCCGTAAGAGAGAGAGCCTGGTCTAAATTCCCGACAAGATTTGTGAGACACGCTCCGCTGGAAGCCCTGCCAAAGGAAGAACGCGATGTCGGAACTCGGTTGTAATCTTTCTTTCACATTTTAATATATGCTCGACTACGTTATTGGTTCCATTGTTGTATTGCTTATCTATGTAATGAAATTTAGTTCAATATTTTCCGACTGATTGATAGTTACATGTTTGAAATATTACGTTGTATGTCGTCGTTCCTTCTCTGCATGTGTACAGGTGTCCGGATGCGGTGGGTGAAAGGATTGTGATCTGTCAAGCTAGGAGCGGGAAGCAACACTTCTTCTTCGACAATAACAGTGTAGAACTTGAGGTAGGCTATCTATCGTAGCTTTGTCTTTTGTAACTAGGAATTGATATCGTAGCGTGTTTTGGTTGTTTCTAGACCCACTCTAGGGCTAGTGGGATCACCTCTGTCCACAGAGGGGATTTACCTCCACAACACTTGGAAACCATGAAAAATCTCCCCTTTTGATGAAAACAACAAATCAACAAAAGGATCCTCGAAAACACTGGAAAACATCCTATCTTGATGATCCAAAGGATAATCTTCATTCATAACTACAGGTTGTCTCTGTTTTATGCCTTCATTTTCAACATCATTCTTAATAGGGGACTCAGACTGTTCATGAAAATATTCAATGGGAGAAACTATATCATATGCTACATGGATGTTTAAAAATGACTTTTCATGCATTACAATGAGAACTTTCATGTATATTATCATGTACAAACATAAAATTTTGATCATTTAAATCTGTAGCAAGACATTTTGGGACAAAAACATGTGGATCAAAAAGTTGCTCATCATTTTCTATAAGTGCCTCTTCATGATAGCCTTCAAGCATGCTCAAGGAATCAACCTCCTCCTCATGACAAAAAGAAACATGTTTCACATAAGCTTCTCCTTGCTCCTGCCCATTTTCATGTTGCTCAGCATACAACTCTTTGTTCTCAATATGGTTGGAAATTTTTTCATATGCCCAGGGATTATCATTAGTTTCTTGGGTATAATATTCTTGAAACAAAGTTTTAGAAAATGAATAAAGTGAATGTTGGGTACGTGTCATATTCTTTCCACGATTATTCGCACTTGCGGGGGGGTCACAGGGGGGGCTATCGACCCCCCTGTACGTTGCGCCAAGCGCAGCAGGGGGAGACAACCCCCCCTGTTCAGGGTCTAGGGCAGCGCCCCGGGAAAAAAAATTAGAACCTATTTTTTGGTGGGCGGACCTACCCTTGGTTTTTTGCATGGGTTTGCACATGGTTTTGGGGCATGATGGTTTTCGGCCCCTAGTATTTTGTAAATTCGGTCAAGGGAACTATGGTTATATTCTAATACAGGGTTAATGGATTGGGGTTTATGTATGCTTCGACATGTATATATATGTGTGTTGTAACACTAAAAGGAATATAATGAAAAATCAAGCTGGTCGTCTCGATTTGGGATCCATGGGAAAATCTCTGTGTATATCTGTTTTATGTTTTATGCTCTCGCTATTGTTTATTTTCTATTTTTAAGATTCGTTTGCAGATAATTTCTGTACAAGGTTAAAACCTATAGTGAAGAGCCCTATAAATGACCATATTTATGTTACTATTTATGACCTAAAGATTGGGAAAGTTGCTGCAAATTTTCATAAATTTCATGGGATATAAATTGGTTGTCAAAGTGCTGATCTATTTCATCTTCAAGAAAAGAAGACACATCTTCTTGTTGGAAACCTTCTTGATTATCATGACAACTAGCCTGAGAAAATAATTCATAAAGTGCCTCTAATATCTCCTCATCATCTATACATTCTACATCATCATAAATAATTTTAATACATTGCACGAAACCTTTCCAAATATTACCACGGTCTTGAAATAGTGGTGATGAAGGATGAGACTTCCCATAATGTCCAAAAAAAATTCTATGGAAATATTTAAGAGAACACAAGCTTGCTGATTTCAACCCTTCATACCATACTCTAGCTTTGTATTCTAGGATAGCCGTAAACATCTTCATGAGACAATCCTTAGGAAACTCAACCCTTAATATACATACATGTATATGGAATTTAACCAAATGTAGACCAACATCATATTTATTTTCATCTTTAAACATGCGAAGATGGGTTGATCAATCAACACAAGGCATAGGATTTGGAAAAATTTATATGTAGACCGATCCATAAGAGCATACCTGGGATTTCTTCTTGCAATAGAACTCATATTGGCACTTTTCAAGCTACTGATGTTCAAGTAGTGGAGTCACCATGAAGCTTTGATCTTCTGTATCTTTTGAGATTGGAGTCGCCAAGGTAATATGACATCCTTCAAAATAAAAATACGATTTCCTGTTACCCTCAGGACTCGGCATGAATATACTCAAATAAAATCCGGGAAATGGAGCTTTTAGGCTCCCGACAGATGCACTAAAATGTTATCACTATGATGGAACCAGTTGGGTTATTGAAGTGTCAACCTAGCACAACTATTTCAAACCACTTAGGATTGGAAGTTAGCCCCTCCAATTAGAGAGGGCTCTCTCAAAGGAAAAATGAAGTACGCAAGATAAATTTTTTTATTGCAGATGGCTAAATCTTTTTGTGTTTTGAGTGATTTTGCAGGTGGAAGAGTGGATGAAGGTTACCATTGGGCATGGTATCATCTAAGGGACTTCAATTGCTAGCAAATGCATCCATGTAAACTAAGGCAAATGGGATTAAAAGATAACTTTTATAGCAAAAACATAGTACATGAACGAAATAGGAGCATAAAAAGTATGAATTCCAAGTAATCATAATACTATGATGTTGATAACAATATACAAAATAGAAAGACACAAATACATAAGCTCCAAAAGAATCTCAGGTTTTGAAAGACAACTGTTGCAAACTGTATATTAGCTTGGTAGAGAAAAAATACATAATAGCCTTCTCATTACATTCATAAAATCTTTCAAACTCAAAAAATCCCTCATTTATAGAGTGAGGTCTCTTTTACAATGGCCTACCACCTGGGCTAGACTTCGATACTAACCTAGAGACCTAATTCAAATAGGATTATATCAGATTGAGAATAAATACAGATATTTTATGTTTTGATAGAGTTTGTAATAAAAAAGGATTCTATGACTATTAATAACTCCAACAAAGCATCTAACAACATATACTTGTCATCTCTATCGAACCAAACTGACATGCTGAGATGTTGGCCAACTGATACACTGGAGTTAAGACCTCGTGAACCTGAGTTGAGATGGTGACCTGTATTGATGATGTGGCATCATTAGTTGACTTGATGGGTTGTTAGCCACATGGTAGTTGACTACTGAATTGTCCTCTTGAACAAGTGGAAAAATAATATGCATGTTTTTATTTTGTAATTGATCCACCTTTTCACTGCATTGACTACTCAAAAACATAAAAAACACCTAACATTGGAAGAAAAACAAAATACAAGAACTTTCATAGAAAACTTCAAAATCCACCTTTTGCATAATCTTTAAGATTTCCGATTGTTGGAGGGTATTCCTTTAGGCTAATGAGGTACACACATTCCTTAAGCCATCCTTTTTCTAAAATTTTTGCTGATGTTTACCCTCAAGGAAAGCTATAACAACATTTGTAGCAAATTTCTGTCTTTAAGCCTAGGAATTGCTACGAAAGTACCTAGTTTTCTGAAGTTTTGCACCTTCTTCCTTTTATCACCTCCAAAACACTTGCATCAGCCTATAGTTTCCTATGTAATAAGATAAGCCATAATATATCCAAAAAATGTGTAAACTTACCCATAGTATTAGAAACCAAAACCGGTGACCGGACTGCTGGACCTAATGAACCGAGTTCCGAACTGGAACAGACCAAACCAGGACTGGTCAGATCTTACTGAACCGGTTTAAAAAAAAATACATTAAATAATTATTTTTTAATAAAAAAAACTATTTTAAAGATTTTCAACCATAATTCCAAGCCAATAGAGACAAAATATGAAGATTTTTCTCATTTATATAACATGTAAAGTTGAATATATCAAAATGGAACCGAGCGCAGTACATATCATCGACAAAATACATAAGCTATTAGGCTCCAAATGTCCTATAAAGTCCAAAAACAATGCTAAAAGCTATGAGGCCATTGGCCTACTACAAGAATACATATCAATGATCAACAACATGATCACTCATCATCATGATCAAACTCATCACCACTACTAGACAAGGGATCATCAACATGAGTTACATAAATAAAATGGCTCAGAGTTTGAGGACTCCTAAAACTCCTCTAAAACTTTAGTAGTAGTAGTAGTAGCAAAAATAGACATCAAAAATACAAATCACTGAGCAACATGGTCTCTCATGAAACTCATCATTGATTCATAACTACTAGAAATGGGATCATCAACAAGAGATACATAAACATCATCTAGCTCAAAGTCTTTAGACTCGGATTGCCGAACCTTATAACATGATAGAAATTGAAAATTTTTAACATGCCTAACCAATGATTTTGGTTTAAAGTAAGGTTTCTTCTCCTCAACCTTAAAATGTGGTAGAATAACATGCCTAACCAATTGTTTTCCTTTGAGTGAAAGGTACATTCTTGTTAAGGCCACAGTAGGGGAGTTCAACAATCAATACCACCAACATCAAAAAAATTCAACAATCAATGCCACCAAAATCAAGGTTCTTAAAGGGCTTCATGCTCTTGATCAAATTCCAATCTCATACCATCACACATGATAGAATCAAATGGAAATATTGCAAACCCCCAAACCATGAAATCTTGAAAACCATTAGTATGTTGAATTTTGAGTGAAATCTAAAATTCTAGTTTCTCCATATGAAATCCAATGAGGTCGAAACCACTCTCAAACATCCTGAGTCATTTCATGGTAATTTTAAAAATTTAAGTAAAAGGATGAAAAGGATGAAAATGAAAAATAAAGGAAATGTCACTATTTAACATTACCATTAATTGCCAATATTTCTAGGGACGTGTTAAGAAAATGAGAGGGTAGGCATGCTTTTCTTAGAGGGGATTTTTTTGGAGGAAAAGAACCCTAAATTTCCCTCAAAACAGCTCCAAAATTCACAAAAATGCATTATGTGGGGTCCATAGTTGGCCTGGCAATGAACCGGCCGATTTGACCATAAACCAGATGTTTAGCACCAGTTGGACCAGTTTTTTTGGGGAAGAGGAGGGTCAAACCCGATTTTTCTACCGGTTTGACCCAGTCGGCTAATGAATAGACCGGTTTGATCAGTTTTCGGTTCAAACCAAATGGTTTTTAATAATATGATCTTACCCATTTTATGGAGCAACATCATCAAAAATATTATTGAATTTCAAGCCCCTCTTCAAAAGTTCATCTTGTATCATCTTCATTTGTACTTATAGGTCTCTGGCATGACCTTGTAGCTTCCTCCTTAATGCTTGTAGCCACCTATTTCTCCTGCAAAGATGCTTCATAATCATGTGCAGAGGAAGTGTCCTGTTTAGCATCTTCCTTGACTTATCTTCCATTTCATTGTTAAAATCTAGTTGCTTGCTCACTTATTTTTTTGAAATCTTCCATCTCCAACTTTGTTTCTAGAACCTTTGTCCTAGCTTACCTTAGTTGTTCTTGTAGAAGCTCCATCTCAGTATTCTCTTGGACTTGATCTTTACCTTTCTTTCTCTTGATTGACTCCACTTTTTCTGAAGGTAATTCAGATATCTCCTCCAATGGGAGCTTCTCCTTTTCTGGTTTCTCAGGAATCATTTCAGGCATATTTCCCTTAGGATTTTGTGACCTAGTGAATGGATTTCTAGGTTTAAAGATAAACCCTGAGTCTTCTAGTGACAAATCCAATTTCTTAGCCCTTTTATTTTTTCTTTGTGGTCTCTGCCTCCTTGATTTCAACGAGCTTTATAGTAAGACACTATTCAATTTCAATTTCCTCTAGGATGTCTACTAAATTGCCTTTTCCCTCTGTTGGACTTTTAGTGAGCCTCATGTGGGTCCTTGTATATGTTTTTATTTGACTACTGGTAGAATTATTCTTTGGCACCACAACCTTATGCACTTTTTCTTCTTCCATATCCATAGGTTGCATCTCTGCCTCATGGTCAACCACATGTTCTTCTTCATATTTCTTGTCTTTCCCTGTTCTATTGGACTTAGATCTTGGTGTTTTCCTAGGAGTCAGGACATCAACCTCATAGCCACCCAAAAACAAGAATTTTGACCAATCTCTTTTCAGTTTGTTTAATTCTTCAAGTACCATCAATTTGTTAAGAATGAAAGATGGAGGTATCACTAGTTTCAGGTTTGTCCTAAACCTTGTCTTCCATTTTTCTCAAACTCCTAAACACATAAAAAAGCAGATCCAAGGGTTTCTTACCTGTCAAGTGTAGCAGTAATTTGAAGTGGTATTGATAAATCATATGGAATATACCCTCACAGGTGAAATATTTCTGAATCACCGTTAAGAACTTGGAAAAATTCTCATTAAGGCATGTTCTAGAGATACCTGAATTCATATCGACGCCTTTATGCTCCTCTTTCAAAACTTCATTACAATTCTATAATTTGAATTTCCTTACCCTGAACCATGACTACCCTGATCTTGGGATCTCAGTATCTTATGCAATTGTGTTAGGAGACACAACAAAATTCAAAATGCCCACTTTCAACCCTGTGCTTATAAAATTGAATGCAAAATACTTTGAAACTTGTGCATGTTATCCCTGCAATTTTTGATAAAATTGAAGGCAACCCACACTACCAAATTCTTGTGAGAAAGTGGGGTCTTCCTTGAGCAGCCTCATGTCCATGGGCTCGTACCTAACAACAACTCCACCTTTATATTGCTTCTTTTGTGATGCCATTGCCTCAAAATGTGATGATCAACTTCTTCCTTGACACCTGCAAAACTTTTTGAGACATCACACAAAGCTTTTGACACTAGTAGGACCTATCTTGAGACAACTGCTAGACAAATGCTAAGCCTATAGATCGATACTAATATAATCAAACAACTTATAAGGATGAGGATAAATCATATTTGATATAGAAAATCGAAATGAAGAGGTGGAAAGGGAATATGATGACCAAGCAGATGCATGTGTTTACAAATGATGGAAAATAACAATATGGAGCAATGATGAGCCAATATGCTCTGAAAAACCTTTGATTCTACCTTTAATGATAGTCCACAGCCTTTTCCCCAATGTTAGCCAAAAAAATGAAATTCGTAGCAAATCCTGTGTTCGGGTGGGTGAATTTGCTACGTAAGTGCCTAGAACTTTCGTAGAAAAACATGACCTATTGAACTGAATTTTCTACGGAAGTTTGAAAAAGTATTAAATTCACCATAATGACCAAATTGACTTATGCACACCCAAATTTCAGATTTTTCTTTGACAATGACACCTATTACATCAATGATGACCTTTAAAAGTCACTAAGGGACCTTCATACAAGTGAATTTTTTTTTTTAAATAAAAAAGTTAAAAATCCCATTGAACCATAACTAACTTAACCTAATTGACTCATGAAAAACCTATTTGTTATCTTGGATAACAACATACACATATGCATTCAATCACATGAAAAATATAGACACAATACCCAAAACCATCATGTATACATTAAAATGAAAATAAAATGACACTTATCTCCAAGTGCAACAGTTTGGATGCCAATATTTGTGACATAAGTGTTGGATGCAATAAGAAAGTGTGTTATGGCATCGAAGAGTGTCCAACACTTGTTCTTATGATAGATTGCATCAACTAATGCAAGCGAGTGTGCTGGAGCTACCTCTTGAAGGTGTGACAGGGTGTTCTTAACAAGATATGTGAAAGCAAGAGAAAGTGACAACTGCAAGAGTAAAAGTAAGCAAAAAATACACATTCAAAAGAAAAAATGACACATGCGAAGGAAAAATCAAGAAAAATAGACACATGCAAGAATGAAAGAAAAAATGACACTTAAAAAAGAAAGAGCAAGCAAAAATGATAGTTGAGAAATTCACTAGCAGAACGACACACTTGTAACCAATAGTGAGAGAATGCACCTTGTTTTCCAAAAGTGCGCACATCTCACAAACAAAAGATGAATATAAAATTAGCTTTAGGTTAGTCTCTTTATATATAGAGAGAGAACATGCAATTAAGGTTATGGTTTATGAGTGCACTCAATGCATGTAGAGAAACTAAGAATTAAGAGTAATTTGGCTACGAATAACAAGTGTGACAGTATCGACTTGAATAAGTGCACTCTCACTGTCAACAAGAAGTGGGCCCTAACTGTCAGTTGGGAGTGCGCAGTGACTGTCTGCAGAGGATGCCTTTACATTATGACTAGGGATTGTACAATCATTATCCCTAAGAACTGCACAATCATTGTTTGCAAGGAATGCAAAATCACTGTCAATTAGGAGTGCACAATGAATATTAGCAAGGAGTGCACAATAACTTATGACAAAGAGTGCACAACACTGTCACTATGAAGTGCACTTAGCCTATCTTGTAAAGTGTGCATGTGAAGGAAAGTGCACTTAGACTTGTGCATTCCTAGAGGAAGACACTTAGTATTTCTAGAAGAAGACTTGAACACTTAGAAAAATAATACCAAGGATGACTTTAATGGCCCAAAAAATCATTTCACGTGATCATTGGGAGGCTCCAAAATTTGAATGTAGGAAATTTTTTTGGAGGGGGTAATAGCTGCTACAATAGGAGGCTATTTGTATGGAATATCACTGCATGTGGACTGTGTATGTAAATTATATGAGCATGAATGTATGCATTCACAAGTTTCGCATATATATATAAATGGTATTTTCATTATTACTTGGCTATCAATTTTTCCACCCATTTAATAATATCCAATTAACAAGCATGAATGTTGCAAGAAACCTCACAAAATTTTGATCTTGATATAATTAAATTGTTTACCATGCCTCTTATATAATTCAACGATTTGTAAGCTTAATATTTCCATCCCGGGTATATGTCTGTTATGAAACCAGCTCCAAAAATAGAAGAAAAGAGAGATCAACGCCTTAGAAATAGCCACTTCGAGGGGGAAACCTCAAATACATTGCATAAATGAACAATTCTTGGATGATACAAATGAAAAAGCCTCCTTCTATATATAGGAGTCCATGGGGTCACAATATAATCCTAGCCGACCTAACAATAATAATGTAAGGGCACAATAATAACAATATTGGGGTTACAGGGGTACAACAATAACAATAAGGGGGTTACACTAACAACAATAAGGGACTATACTAGTAATATAGGGACCTAACATGCCTCTCTCCTTCAAAAAATTGTTGTCCTCAACACTTGAGTAGCTCCGGATGCTTCTGTATAAAATTCTCATCCTCCCATGGAGAATCTTCAGTGGGTAAGTTCTTCCATTTGATGAGATACACTGAAATTGATCGATTTCGTAGCTCTCGAGTTCTTGTTTCCGTGACTACTTCAGGTTCCAATGTAATTTTTCCTTCCTCATCAAGTTCTGGCAATATTGTTTGAACTGGAAGTTTGTCCCCTATAATCTTCTTTAAGCATGAAACATTGAAAACTAGATTCACTCGCGAAGAAGCAGGAAGCTCCAATTTGTATGCCATAGTACCAATCTTTTGCA
Organism: Pinus albicaulis; assembly: GCA_034641835.2. Lineage (NCBI taxonomy): Eukaryota > Viridiplantae > Streptophyta > Pinopsida > Pinales > Pinaceae > Pinus > Pinus albicaulis. The sequence continues at coordinate 1,611,406,302 of CM076584.1, read as the reverse complement.
ACACCCTGTAAGGACCATAGTAATTTGGCGATAATTTATTATCCTTCTTAGCTTGCTTGAGGGAAATTTGTTTGTATGGTTGTAGCCATAAAAATACCTAGTATCCTACATAAAAACTTCTCTCGCTGCGATGTTGATCTGCCTGTTGTTTCTTTCAATTTTGTGCCAAATTTAGGTTATCATTTAAGAGTTGGAGAAATTCTTGTTGATGATCGATGTGATCTTCCACTACTTGAACCTTAGAATTTTATCTTAAATAAGATGTGATGGACGGTGGATGATATCCATAAAGTGCCATAAATGGGGTCATTTTTGCTGCAGTATGGAAGGAAGTGTTATACCACCATTCAGAAAGAGGTAACCACTTGACCCATTGTGTTTGCGTATCAGATACAAAACAATGAAGATATCCTTCCAAACATTTATTCATTATCTCAGTTTCACCATCATATTGAGGATGATAATACATTGAGCTATGAGCTAGTTGAGTACCCAAACAATAAAATATTTCCGTCCAAAAAATTCCAGTAAAAATGGGATCTCTGTCACTTACAATAATCTTTGGGTTTCCATGTAGCTTTTGAATTGTTTCCATAAATGAAGTAGCAATTGTACTTGCTTTAAATGGATGAGATAATGCATAAAATTGTGCATACTTGGTAACTCTATCAACTACCACCATGATGACACTCTTTCCTTCGGACATAGGTAAACCTGTCATAAAATCCATTTAAATCTCCTCCCAACGTTGACTTGGAATGGATAAAGGTTGTAGAAGACCTAGGGTCTTAATTGTCTCAAATTTATTTTGTTGGCAAACCAAACATTCCTCCACAAACTTTTGAATATAAAATTTAAGGCCATCCCAAACAAATTCTTTCTTCACCCTGTGCTATTATGGCATTTTCTAGAGAAATTTGTAGTTCCTCCATTAGAAAACATCACTTGAGATTCTGGTGTTGGGTATAGGAAACAATTCAATTCCTTGGCTACCTTACAATGAATAAAATTATGGGTACCACCTGAATCAATCAACACTATTACCTTTTTCTTCTTGATATGTCCTTCTATCTTGAGATTTTGAGGAGTGGTAATTCATGCCAATGCATTACACGATATGGTGGACTCATTTGTTCTTCTTCTAGGGTTGGTTCCTGGTGCATATCCTCTTCTTTTTAATTTTCTTGTTCATTTTATTTCTCCTCTTCACAATCTATGTAAAATAATTCATTCTCAGCACACTTATGACCTTTAGTGTATTTGCTATCACAATTGCAGAAAATCCCTTTTACTATTTTTTCTTCCAATTGTTTTGTTGTCAACCTTGTAGGTTGTGGAAGTCTAGGAGTAGCAACACTTCCATCTTTATAGATGTGAGTGGTAGGCTTCCTTGTCGCCATAATTTTACATTCAATTTTTCTTGCCAACCTGAATGCCTTCTCCAATGAATCAGGTTCCCAAACGCAAAATTCATGTTGGATGTTATCCTTTAAAGTCCACAGAAATTTATCAATCATGTGTTCCTGCGGAATATCATTTACCCTTATATTCAATTTTTGGAAGTCCTAAATGTGCTATGCTTGAACCCTTTTGTTTGATATTTATCGATTGGCTAAAGAAGGTGTTGCTATTTGTATCCTCATAATGTGCTATCATTTCCTCTGTAAAAATTGACCAAGTGACAATTTTTTTACGGGAGCCAAACCATCGATACCATACAAATGTATTTTGTTCTAAATGTAAAGTTGCAATGCGTACCTTTTGTGTGTTTTGCACATTATGGAGATAAAAATATTGCTCCATATATAGTATCCATGTTACAAAATCCTTTCCATCAAAATTCCTCATATCCATTTTTGGAGTATGGTGGTTCTTCAATCCAACATTAGAGTTTATGAAATCACAATTAACATTTATTTTGTTCTCATCATGAGATTTCTCTACTATATTTCCGCCATGTTAGACGGGAAAATCCTTCTTGTGGACAAGAATGATCTCCCTAGTATCCTAAGGATATCTAGAAACAAACAACCAAATGCAAAACATTTTCTCTAGACCATTGTGATTCAGAATTATTAATTAACTACGTATGAAGAGATGCTCCTTCCTGAAGTCCAACGCTTGTTGCAATATTCAATCCAGTCGCTCCAAAAGAGGTCAATTCAACATGTAAGACTTGCAATCAAAGATAGGAAAAAGGATTAAAAGCACCCGAAATATATGACAATTTAGAAACACTAATCTATATGAGTGATCAAGGAATCCAAGAATTAAATTACTCAAAGAGATACATGAACAACTTAATGAGAAAATAGAATCCATTTGTATTAACTTGTATGATAAGAAGTAACCTTAAAACCTTGACGCCTTGATGTTATACAGGTTCTTCCGGGGTCCTAAATAGGTGTTTCCTCTTGGTTTGAGAAGCCTTCACCTCTCTGAGCTAGCATGAAACTATGGACATGAGTATGTGATCATTCTCATGCCAATGATGCCAAGTAAAGAGAGTATGATTTCTTCAGAAATTAACCTCAAAACAACCAAGTTCTAAGTATCCTTTAAACTGAAACATGTTCTCAATTTATAGCATAAGGGAGGTAGTTTCAATTCCAATAAGAAAGGGATAAATTCCTTTCATGAAGGGATTAAGCTCCAAATACCAACGGATAAATCAATTAATGAAGGGATAGAGGTTCATGAATGAAAGTGATGCAGGGACATTAGACAACGCCAAAAATGTAGGAGTTTTTTCCACATGTTGTGGCTAGGAGGGTTTGAAAATAGTCGAGTTGTTACAGCTAGGTGTCAATACCTTAGCTGATTGTATTATTAGATTAGTTAGAGTTGTAGAAGTCGAATAGCTCAGTTATTCTAGCTGTCATATTCCAGTTAGTTGAATTATTGTAATAAGAATGTTGAATTACCTTAACGATCCTCACAGAGGAACCGAAAGGACACATATTGATGTATATAGATGTAATCCCTCTGATGTGGAGGGGAGAGAGAGCTGGAAAGAAAGAGAGATTTCTGAAATAACTCTGTGTATGGAGCAATTGCTTCTGGTTGAATCGAATTTAAGTCTTGTTGGTTTCCAAACTATCTATAATTATAATCGTGAAGAATTATCTAACTGTGAGGCAATTGTGTAATGGTAATTCCATTCTTTGTCCTTGAATTCCCTTAATTTATTCGAATAAACACTATTAAATCTGCGCTACCCACAGGCGGGTCTGTGCAGAAGAAGTGTGGCCGTGACACTGTTGATTTGGTAGATTTCCCGCTTCACAAAGGAATAGAGGTGTTGTTTCGAACTGGAACCGGGGTCTGGATGCGAGTGAATAAATAACGTAACCCCGCATTGACCCTGGTCACCCCCTGTAGCAAAACCACGAGGGGTTTTGAAAGGCGGGTTGCCCCATATCGCACCACCTTCATAGGGAAAGCGGTATTTTCTGAATCGAAGCGATTCCATAGAACTGTCGACGCGTGGCACCGGACGGAGGTACAAAACCGTCTTTCCGTATTTTCATCGCGTGTTAAAATTCGACACTGGGGGCCGAGCGATATTGACGAGGGCCGTCGATCTGGAGCGGAGTCATCGAACGGTGGTCATCTGATTGAGATGCGCGAGGTTTAACCTAAGGTACGGGGGTACGTTTGATTGGTCGCTGGACATAGAGGTGGGGCCGGAGCGAGAGTCCCATTGTAAAGTTGATTTATATGCGTGGAGTATTAAAATAAGTTTTGAAAACTAATGTAAGTTTCGAAAGGCCTAATCAAGGTTTGAGGATATAATATAAAGTTAATATCGCAGATAGTATTATTTATCAAATTCTGCGAATTTGATAATTAACAAAAAGAAATAGACCATGTGGAGCAAGGGAGAATTTGACAGAGCCACATCACTGTTGACCATCTTTCCGTAGGAGGACCTTTCAGCAGTGTTGTTGCGTCATTTGTGGTATCAGAGCTGTTGTCTGAAGTTGTTTTTGCTGACATGGCAATCCGAGTGGGTAGAGGTGCTGGCAGGAGAAGACTTGTTGCCAACGCTAAGATGTTGGGGATGTTGCAAAGGGTCGAAGCCAGAATAGATGCCATGGAGCGAAGATAGCCCAGAGATCCTGAAGACATCAGCGAACCTGAAATGGACGAAGCAGAAGAAAATGTCGAGATTCCTCTTGACATGAGTCTCCTTAGAACTGTTCTAGGGTCTGCAGTTAAGCCCAAAATTGAAGTGTCAAGCTATGCAGGAGGACTGAATCCAAAAGAACTAGTAGACTGGATAAATGAATTGAACAAGTGCTTCGATTATGAAGAAATAAGTGAAGATAAGAAGGTCAAGTTTGCAGTAACAAAGCTGAAAGGGCATGTTGCACTTTGGTGGGATGGAGTGCAGGCAGAGAGGAGGAGAGTTGGCAAGAAACCTATTAAAAGCTGGACCAGAATGGTGGCCAAATTGAAAGGTAAATTCTTGCCTAGTGATTACCAACTGACATTGTATAAACAAATGCAGAACCTTAGACAGAGGTTGCTGACAGTAAAAGAGTACACAGAGGAATTCTACAGAGTAAGCATAAGGGCTGGGAAATTCCAAGGCACACCTGGGAAGACTGCCAGATATGTGAATGGTATCAGGCTGGAGATCCAGGATGAGATTGGTCTCCTATCTCCTAAGACAGTGGAAGAGGCCTATCAGATGGCCTTGAAAGTAGAGGAGAAACTCCTGAGGAAACAACTTGCCAAGAAGAGAGGTACTTTCCATGGGAAGGGAAGTCAGGGTGGTAGAGGAAAGCCTACTACACCCAGGGATGGAGCTAACAGTAGCTCACCTCAGAATGCATCTACAGAGGATGATGCAAGGGGCAGAAGGGGTTCTTACAGAGGAAAGGGAAGAGGAGGCAGAGACAGAGGCAGGGGTAGAGAATTGAGGTGTTATAGATGCCAGCAAGTGGGACACAAGCACTATGAATGTCCAGAGAATGTGGGTGCTGGTCCAAGGAATGTTGTTGTTGCCCAGGTTGGAGAAGAAGTAGAAATTGAAGAATAAATTCTCCCAGAGAGGGGAGAATCCTTGGTAGTTAATAAGGTTCTGTTGAAGCAAGCCAAAGAGGCCACTGAGCCTACACAAAGGAAAAATTTGTTTAGGAGCATATGAAAAGTCCAAGGGAAATGCTGCCAGCTAGTCATTGATAGTGGCAGCACAGAAAACCTGGTTTCCACTGAGGTAATAGAGAAGCTGAAGTTGAAGACAAGGGAGCATCCAACTCCCTACAGGGTGTCCTGGCTGCATAAGGGGCACCAGCTGGTTGTAAAAGAACAGTGTGAGATAGAGCTGCAAATGGGAAAATATAAGGATAAGGTCATGTGTGATGTAATGCCTATGGATGTGTGTCATATACTGCTGGGTAGACCTTGGCAGTTTGACAGAGCAACAGTGCATGATGGTGTTAGTTCCAGTCTTCGCAGCCTGTTACCAGAGATCAACATGATCTCTTACTATGTCTGGTTTTGTTAGATGTTTTGCACATGATTTTCAGCACAAAACATGTCACAAGTGTGTCCATCAGAAGAAGCTCGGAAAAATATTTCCAACGGTATATCACACTCCCATAACCGGTTTCTGGATTAGAAGATATGATCAAAATGAATGAGTGATTCTTGGTTATGCATGTTTTGAGGTCAGTTGCTGCACACAATGAAAAGTTTAGTACAAAATCAGTTTGCGAAATAATGGTGAGGAATTTTTCAAAAGTGAAAGAGGTTTTTGTTAATAACATTCCAAATAACAAAAACCTCCTTCAGTTTATGCACAGGTGCAACTATGTGGGAGATATACAATGATATTTGGAGCCTACATTAAAACAAAGCAAAATTTTCATATTTTTTACTGTTTTAGTCATTTTAGTGCAGAGCCATTTCACAGCAGATGGAAATTAATTTTTCAAAAAAAAAAGAGGTGTTTGTTAACCACGAGCCATATAACAAAAACCTCTTTCAGTTTATTCAAAGGTGTCACGAATTGGGATATGTGACTAGATATTTACAGCTCATTTTCACAGATTTAAATTTTTAATGATTTCCTGTTTTAGAGATGATTTTGTGGAACAGATTGCGAGCAATTGGAAACGAATTTTCCAAATTTGAGAGAGGTTTTTCTCCAAAATGACCTTATCGACAAAAACCTCTTTCAGTTTTGTAACAGGTGCTATGGTTTGGGAGATAAGAGTTCATATTAAACACCTATTTTCAGAAATTCGGTCCAAGTTTAATGTAACTGATTCTATTTTTAAGAAAATGGTTGAGCTCAATTCCCTTAGTACAAGGATGAGAAAATGTATATATTTTATGAGTTTCATAGTGTAGGGGTTGGATTTTTGCAGCAGAGTGAGGCTGCTATTGTTGTAATATTTTGATAGAGAATTAATGAAATGATGCAGCTCTGATTCATGAGATTCATGTGGTGTGAGTTTTGCATATGTCTTTCTTTCTGTTTCATATGTATCTTGTTATGTTTTACTATTCATTCATAATCATTTCTAGTTGAATTCTTTTAAGTAAGAAAGGTAGAATCCATTTTATTGCTCTGCCTTGGGAAAGCGTTCATTTTATGTGTACCTTCTTCTGTCTGAAAAGGATTCATTATATATGCCCTTTTCGGCCTCTCAGCAGTCTTTCCACTCCATATAATTTCAATTTGAATGCTTAAGCTCTTGCCTATCTTGCCTCATGAGATAATCTGCGTCTTTCATTTAATCTCTCTGCTTCATGCTGTCCTTTGTCCCCATACTGCCCAGAAAACCCAGTCATTTATAAAAATACCCCTTTCCTATCTCTTTACTAGCCTAAAATCAGTATTCATTATTCATTATAAGTCATCTCAGCCCCTTTGAAAACCTTTTGCTGAGATAGACCCGGAGAGAGCCCTCTCCTGTCCTCGTAGGGCTAGCTACGAGGCTGAGCGTGGTTTGATGTTGCCTTGATTTTTACCTTATTTCAGCCTAAGGTAGATTTGAGCACTAACATAGTGGCGACCATATTGGGGAGAAACTTAAAACGTTTACTTGTTATAGACGGAGTCTGAAGTAACGCCAGGTAGCCTTCAAAACGTTTTTTTTATGCATAAGCGAAGTAGATAAACGCTGCTTCAGCCGATCTCCGGTTTAACTTGTAATCGTGGCATTTAACTTATGAATTGCCCCAGTATATGTATTAAGTTTCAGATCTGATTGTTGATGGTGGACAATGGTCAGACACATATGAAGGCTGAAACATTCACCTGGCGAATCCAACTCAATCCAGAGATTCCAGTGCTCACTGATCCATTCATGCAATGGTAGGGTATGTGGCAGACCCTGTGCTTTGTGAAGTTTTAAAAGAAGTTAGAGATTGGTTAGTGGATTTTGAAATTAATGAAGCATTTTTCAGTGCCGTGCTTCAATTTTTGAGATCTCCAAAGTTTCCTGTTGAAGCTAAAACTGGTTTCTTTGAGTTAGTTGTTGAAAATTTTGAGAAGGAGATTCAGTATTTAAACGATCAGATCCAATCATATGAATTCCGAGATCCCAAAAAGTTCTTGGAAACTCTCCCTCCTTCAAAACAAGAAACAATAGAACTGCCTGTGGATGTTTGCATTGACAGTGTGCAGCTGGAAGTATGTATTGCAGAGTTTGGGCAGCAAACAGAGTCTGGCTTTTGCGATCCTATTGCAACATATATGGAAATTTTTTTTAGTCTGAATGATAGATCAAACTGTCTTTTACATAACCAGACTCATTATGTGCATGTATGGCTGCCAGCAATTACATCTGTGTCCTGGTGGAAGCACTTTCAAGAAGCATCCTTGTCACAATTACTTGATTGGTTGATCTGGAATTACAGTGTTACTTGATCTATTGGTTTTGCAGCAAAGTAGGGGAGATTTGTAAATAAATAAGCTGCCAAAGGAAACATTTCAGTTTTCGGTATTTGCTTATGTACAAGTTGCAGTATGTATATGTTTTTGGATTGGTATGAGTAGTTTGGTTTGCAGTTGTTTGACTCCATGCCCAAAGGATAAGGCACTGGTCTGCTCTCCCAAATTTCTGTTGTTCTTGGCACCTCCAAGGAGCTACCATCCCCATTGGAGCCAATGTTATTTCCAGTCTTCGCAGCCAGTTACTAGATATCAACATGAGCTCTTACTATGTCTGGTTTTGTTAGATGTTTTGCACATGATGTTCAGCACAAAACATGTCACAATTATGTCCATCAGAAGAAGCTCGGAAAAATCTTTCCAACGGTATATCACACTCCCATAACCGGTTTCTGGATTAGAAGATATGATCAAAATGAATGAGTGATTCTTGGTTATGCATGTTTTGAGGTCAGTTGCTGCACACAATGACAAGTTTAGTACAAAATCAGTTTGTGAAATAATGGTGAGGAATTTTTCAAAAGTGAAAGAGGTTTTTGTTCATAACATGCCAAATAACAAAAACATCCTTCAGTTTATGCACAGGTGCAACTATGTGGGAGATATACAATGATATTTGGAGCCTACATTAAAACAAAGCAAAATGTTCATATTTTTTACTGTTTTATTCATTTTAGTGCAGAGCCATTTTACAGCATATGGAAAGTAATTTTGCAAAACCCAAGGAGTTTTTTGTTAACCACAAGCCATATAACAAAAACCTCTTTCCGTTTATTCCAATGTGTCACTAATTGGGATATGTGACTATATCGTTACAACTCATTTTAACAGATTTAAATTTTTAATGATTTCATGTTTTAGAGATGATTTTGTGGAACCGATTGCGAGTAATGGGAAATGAATTTTCCAAATTTGAGAGAGGTTTTTCTCCAAAATTACCTTATATACAGAAACCTCTTTCCGTTTTGTAACAGGTTCTATGGTTTTGGAGATACGAGTTCATCTTCAACACCTATTTTCAGAAATTCGGCCCAATTTTAATGTAACTGATTCTATTTTTAAGAAAATGGTTGAGCTCAATTTCCTTAGTACAAGGATGAGAAAATGTATATATTTTATGAGTTTCATAGTGTAGGGGTTGTATTTTTGCAGCAGAGTGAGGCTGCTATTGTTGTAACAGTTTGACAGAGAATTAATGAAATGATGCAGCTCTGATTCATGAGATTCATGTGGTGTGAGTTTTGCATATGTCTTTCTTTTTGTTTCATATGTATCTTGTTATGTTTTACTATTCATTCATAATCATTTCTAGTTGAATGCTTTTAAGTAAGAAAGGTAGAATCCATTTTATTGCTCTGCCTTGGGAAAGCGTTCATTTTATGTGTACCTTCTTCTGTCTGAAAATGATTCATTATGTATGCCCTTTTCGGCCTCTCAGCAGTCTTTCCACTCCATATAATTTCAATTTGAATGCTTAAGCTCTTGCCTATCTTGCCTCATGAGATAATCTGTGTCTTTCATTTAATCTCTCTGCTTCATGCTGTCCTTTGTCCCCATACTGCCCAGAAAACCCAGTCATTTATAAAAATACCCCTTTCCTATCTCTTTACTAGCCTAAAATCAGTATTCATTATTCATTATAAGTCATCTCAGCCCCTTTGAATACCTTTTGCCGAGATAGACCCGGAGAGAGCCCTCTCCTGTCCTCGTAGGGCTAGCTACGAGGCTGAGCGTGGTTTGATGTTGCCTTGAGTTTTACCTTATTTCAGCCTAAGGTATATTTGAGCGCTAACAGATGGCAAGAAGAACACTTACAAGTTCTTCAAGGATGGGGTACATCATACATTGATACCCATGGAAGAAGGAGAGCCATCCAACAGAATGATTGATCCAAAGACGTTGTTGCTGAGCGGGAAGGAATATCTGCAGCAGATAGAAGAAGAAGAGGTAAGCTTTGCTTTAGTTTGAAAGCCTAAAGTAGTTCTTACTTCTACAAATATTTCTGATTTACCAGTAGAAATCCAAGAGACGTTAGATAATTACTGTGACATTGTTGTGGATGATTTACCTGATGAGCTGCCACCTGTGAGAAAGATCAGCCATCAGATAGATTTTATCCCTAGTTCAAATCTGCCAAATAAGGTAGCCTACATAATGACTCCCAAGGAGAATGAGGAAATCAGGAGACAAGTACAGGAGTTGGTGGACAAGGGGCTGATTAGAGAAAGCCTGAGTCCATGTGAAGTACCAGCAGTATTGAGCCCAAAGAAAGATGGAGGCTGGAGGATGTGTACTGATTCTAGAGAAATTAATAAGATCAAAATCAGGTACAGATTTCCTTTGCCCAGAGTTGAGGATTTAATGGATTGTTTGAGTGGTGCTAAATATTTCTCAAAGATAGATTTAAAAAGTGGATACCATCAAATTAGAATAAGAGAGGGTGATGAGTGGAAAACTGCCTTTAAAACAAACGAAGGACTGTATGAATGGATGGTAATGCCTTTTGGGTTTTCAAATGCACCAAGCACTTTTATGAGACTTATGAATGAATTATTGAAGGAATTCATTGGTAAATTTGTGATAGTATATCTGGATGATATATTATTTTTCAGCAGAACTAGAGAAGAACATTTAAGGCATCTTAATCATGTTCTGAAGAAGCTGCACCAAGAGAAACTGCTGATAAATTTGAAGAAATGCTCATTCATGAAGGAAGATTTGGTGTATTTGGGGTTTGTTGTTTCTGCAGAAGGATTGAAGATGGACCCAGAAAAGGTTCAGACAATTGTGGAGTGGCCTTCACCCAGGAATGTCTTTGAGGTAAGAAGTTTCCATGGACTTGCTAGTTTTTACAGGAAGTTTATAAGAAAATTCAGTAAGATTAATGCACCCAAAATTGAGACAATAAAGAAGAGAAAACAACCATTTAAGTGGACTGCTGAAGCAGAAGAAAATTCAAACTTTTGAAGCAAAGATAACAGAGAAGCCTGTTTTGATTCTGCCTGATTTTACTAAACCCTTTCAAGTAAAGTGTGATGCCAATGGAGAGGCCATTGGAGCTGTGTTGAGTCAGGATGATAGGCCCGTGGCATATTTCAGTGAGAAGCTGAATGACACCAGATGAAAGTATTCCTCTTATGAAAAGGAATTCTATGCAATTGTTCAGGAACTGAAGAAATGGAGACATTACTTGATGTCCAGGGAATTTGTATTGTATTCTGAAAATCATGCCTTGCAGTACATTGTACAGCAGCCCAAGTTGAAACATAAGCATGCTAAATGGGTTGAGTATCTCCAAAGTTTTAATTTTGTTTTGAAACATATAAGTGGCCAAGCCAATAAAGTAACTGATGTTTTGAGTAGGAGGCACATGCTTATTCAAGAAACAAATTTTGAAGTTGTAGGATTTGATTTTCTCAAGGAATTGTATAAAATAGATCCTGATTTTAAAGAAGCATTTGAGGCATGTAGTAACCCTGTTTTAACAGATAGAAGCCAGTGGCTGGATTATTTCCTGCAGGAGGACTTTTTATTCAGACGAAGCCAACTGTGTGTACCAAAATGTTCCATGAGAGAGAATTTGATCAAAGAGAAGCATAGTGGTGGACTTGCTGGACACTTTGGTACTGATAAGACTTATGAGCAGCTGAGTCACTTCTATTACTGGCCCAAGATGAGAGCAGAAGTGGACAAGTTTGTGAAGAACTGCAAGATTTGTCAATATGCTAAAGGGAGGAGCCAGAATGCAGGATTGTACACTCCCTTACCTATTCCAGACAGGCCTTGGGACATGGTGAGCATGGATTTTGTTCTAGGATTTCCCAAGACTCGGAGAGGGAATGATGCAGTCTTTGTTGTGGTGGACAGATTCTCCAAAATGGCACATTTTATTCCATGTTATAAAACTAGTGATGCCACCCATGTTGCTAACTTGTTCTTCAAAGAAGTTGTTAGATTGCATGGGTTGCCCAAGAGTATTATTTTAGACAGAGATACCAGATTTGTGGGTCATTTTTGGAGGACACTGTAGAAGAAACTTGATACCAACCTAAGTTTCAGCTCAGCTTATCATCCTCAGACTGATGGAAAAACTGAGGTAGTGAATAGGAGTCTGGGAAATTTGTTGAGATGTCTTGCAGGAGAACATCCCAAGCAGTGGGATCATATTTTTCCCCAGGCAGAGTATGCATATAATGACTCACCAAACAGGAGCACCGGGCAGAGTCCATTTCATATTGTTTATGGAATGCACCCCAGAGGGATATCAGAGTTAAGAGATCTGGGAAAGGCAGAATTGAGGAGTGCAGATGGTGAGGAATTTGCTTCAGAGATCCAGGCCATACATGAACAAGTGAAACAACAGCTACAAGGCAGCAACATCAGATATAAAAACAGAGCAGACTTGAGTAGAAAAGAAGTTCATTTTGAAGTAGGAGATCAGGTTTTGGCACACTTGAGAAAGGAGAGATTCCCAAAGAAGCAGTACAATAAATTAAAGTTCAAAAAGATTGGGCCATGCAAGATACTTAGGAATTTTTCTACAAATGCTTATGAGATTGAATTACCTCCTGATGTTGGAATATCTCCCATTTTTAATGTTGCATATTTGTACAAGTATGAGGATGATGGTGCAGAAGAAAGAATAGCAGACAAGGAACAGATTGAGTGGAGAGAGCATCTACCTCCAGCACAGCCATTGCAACCAGAGAGAATATTGGATAAGAGACCATTCATAAGGACCAGAGGACGAGAGTACTCTCAGTACTTGATCAAATGGAAGGATAGGCCAGAGGAAGATGCCACTTGGATGACTGAAGAAATGTTGCAGAAGACAGGCATATCAGTAGGAGAGCTCATGGACAGGAGCCCATGAAGAATATTACCCTCGGGAGTCTAATGCAGGGGCATTAGACACTGGCCAGTAATGTCTGAGTTTTGTCCACATGTTGTGGCTAGGAGGGTTTGAAAATAGTTGAGTTGTTACATCTAGGTTTAAATACCTTAGCTGATTGTATTATTAGATCAGTTAGAGTCGTAGAAGTCGAATAGCTCAGTTAGTCTAGCTGTCATATTCCAGTTAGTTGAATTATTGTAATAAGACTGTTGAATTACCTTAACGGTCCTCACAGAGGAACTGAAAGGACACATATTGATGTATATAGATGTAATCCCTCTGATGTGGAGGGGAGAGAGAGCTGGAAAGAAAGAGAGATTTCTGAAATAACTCTATGTATGGAGCAATTGCTTCCGGTTGAATCGAATTTAAGTCTTGTTGGTTTCCAAACTGTCTGTAATTATAATCGTGAAGAATTATCTAACTGTGAGCCAATTGTGTAATGGTAATACTAATTCCATTCTCTATCCTTGAATTCCCTTAATTTATCCGAATAAACACTGTTAAATCCGCGCTACCGGCAGGCGGGTCCGTGCAGAAGAAGTGTGGCCGTGACACTGTTGATTTGGTAGAGTTCCCGCTTCACAAAGGAATAGAGGTGTTGTTTCGAACTGGAACCGGGGTCTGGACGCGAGTGAATAAATAACGTAACCCTGCATTGACCCTGGTCACCCCCTGTAGCAAAACCACGAGGGGTTTTGAAAGGCGGGTTGCCCCATATCGCACCACCTTCACGGGGAAGGCAGTATTTCCTGAATCGAAGCGATTCCATAGAACCGTCGACGCGTGGCACTAGACGAAGGTACAAAACCGTCTTTCTGTATTTTCATCGCGCGTTAAAATTCGGCGCTGGGGGCCAAGCGATATTGACGAGGCCCGTCGATCTAGAGCGGAGTCATCGAACGGTGGTCATCTGACTGAGATGCGCGAGGTTTAACCTAAGGTACGGGATACGTTTGATTGGTCGCTGGACATAGAGGTGTGGCCGAAGCGAGAGTCCCATTGTAAAGTTGATTTATATGCATGGAGTATTAAAATAAGTTTTGAAAACTAATATAAGTTTCGAAAGGCCTAATCAAGGTTCGGGGATATAATATAAAGTTAATATCGCGGATAGTATTATTTATCAAATTCTGTGAATTTGATAATTAACAAAAAGAAATAGACCACGTGGAGCAAGGGAGAATTTTACAGAGCCACGTCACCGTTGACCATCTCTCCGTAGGAGGACCTTTCAGCAGTGTTGTTGCGTCAGAAAGGATTGAAGCTCGACCAGATTACGCTTCTAGAAGCCTCTAGCTGGGAGAATATTCGACCAGCTAGGCTTCTAGAACTTACATTTTCTTTAATTTTACCTTTTACGAGGGCCTGCAGTTTTAATAAGTAGAACGTGCGGGATGTGCCGTGGGTTATAGAGCAAGAAACTGCAATACCGCGGACAATGACTAGGAAAAGTGTGGAGTTAGGCTTTTTAGGGTTTTAATGAGATTTTCTCCAATTCCAAGACTTGGTTTAGGAACTTTATGATTTTGGACCTCTAAGGGAGCATAATATAGGTAATGATGAACCCATATAGACAGGTAAATTTCATGGTGAAAAATTTTAGTGTAACAGATTGCCCCCTAAAGCACGAAGTCTGAAGTAGTTTTGAAGAGTGAAGTGCTTTATCAATTTGTGTAGAAATTATATACAATATGAATGTATATCTCTGAACTCTCCTGATCTCACAATATTTATCTTCTTGCAAAATACAAAATCCTTCCACTATAATTCTTGCGGAAATTTAATCAACAATTGCAAAACACATGAAGCAATAAAAACACACATAACACAGTTGTTTAACAGGAAGGCCTAAAGCAAAAAACCCCAACTATATATTATGTAACATGAAGATCATTTGACAATCTCATACAAACATACAAAGCTTATCACAAGCCCTCAGTACAGTACAATCATCATACACTATACAGGAACAATCTTGCAAATCCATGCACTGTTCTTTGCCTCCTGCTAGCCTGCCTCCACTGCGCAATCCAAGCTAATTACAAAGACCAATTCGATGCAATCCCACTCTCCTTGATTGTGTTATTATCATTGGAAAATCCAATTTATATATAGATTCAATTCATGCATCACTAGTAATCACAATGGATAGTCCATCTTGCCCTTTCACCTATCTCTCCACTGGGTCTCCACTGGATCTGACATGCACTATAGTTAATTTTTGTATTGTTCAGTTGATTAATGATTTATTATTTGTGAATTAATTAACTAATTAATTCACTCCACTCTCACTAGTGCATCATTCAGTTATACTAGATACAACTAGCTCAACTGAGTTTAACTCCATTAACTGAGTTTAACTGAATAACAACTCCCATAACTACTCTTCCAACTCTGTCATAACTTTGTCACTTCAGTTCTAACTGAGTCCTCCATGCATGAACTCCAGTAAAACCTTAGGAATTGTGTAATTCCTTCAGCCCATTGATTTTCCAAACCTGTTCACTGAAATAAAGTGCTCCAAGAGAATAAGTTGATATTTAGTGTCTAATTATTATTAAGAGCTAATAATAATCGACATGCATCTATTTTTAGATCAGTGATCTATAAATAGACTTCGCCCAATATTCTAAAAATAGAATTTCATCTATTTTTCACATTTGACCAACCATCTACAAATAGCATCCTGCAACTTATAGAATATGCTCACCATGTCTAAAAATAGACATATACCTAAAAATAGCCTGTGTGGGCCCCACCTAGTTTAGCTGATTATTTTCCAACTAGGATCAAGGATGATGTTTCAGGATGCCTCCTTCACTGTTTCTTATTGCAAACTTCAACACTCCCTCTCAACAAGAAAGGACTATCTTTGCATGCGACATGCAACTCCATGCATTCGCCCTGCAACCTTTGCAAGCACCCTGCAACTCCATTCATCCACTCTGCAACTCTAATGCAACACTTCCGAAACTGAAAGGCTCCAAACAACTCAATCAGTCTAATGCATCTATCATAAAAGTCTTCGACTTATGCTTAGCTATTGCACATGTCTTCAAGAACCACTACGATGTTGAACTCTGCACCCATGCACTCTACACTTGTTGTCAACTCTGAACTGCGCTCCAGTATCTGACACTGTCACTTTGATCTGCCTGCATCAATCCAACTGATCAGTCTACTACTGCTCTGTGGGCTCCTCATAGCTAGGTTCAATTCATGAGATCCACACCATCTCAATGAATCATGCCCAGAAATATCCTCTTGGGATTACTCATGCATGTCGCCCCACCTCTCACCCGGTGGTATAGCTGCATGCACTCCCTCTGCCCATCTGGCACAAAATTTCTCTACATGAGTGGATGCTCCCACATCATGATCCTCATCTTGTGGCTGCTCCACATCCTGAGGTTCACTCTTACCTACATGCAAATTCATCTCCCTCTCAAGCTTCAATTTCACGGCTTTCTTGCACTTCCCAATAGTAGGAAGCTTTGTAGAAATCCCATCAACATCAAATCTATAAATATTCTCCTGCATCTCTAGTTGTGGCTACTCCACAACCTTCTGAGACTGCTTCTCACGCTGCATGTTGAGAGGCTCCCTCTAAACCACCAAGTCACTAACCTTCGCTTTGCTCCTCAAAGCTTTGCATGCATCTTGTACCTCAGTGCATGTAGATTCTTGGCTCGCGCACATTGTAATTGTCCCGCCGTCACAAAATTTTCTAACAAAAGAGTTGATTTTAAATCGACGATATCTCCCTCATCCGAGCTCCGATTCGACCGATTTTTTTTTCAATTTGGGTGTTTTTTCGCAGGGAATCCAAATATGTTATTTTTTTCTGAAAATATTTCACCAAAAATTTAAGATATTCTCTGCAAACTCGCGCACCCAAAAATTCCTGCTCTCATTCCATGTATAAAATCTATAACACAGCTCCAATACCATGTAGAAAATTATATACAATATGCATGTATATATCCGGACTCTCCTGATCTCAAAATATTTATCTTCTTGCAAAATACAGAATCCTTCCACTATAATTCTTGCGGAAATTTAATCAACAATTGCAAAACACATGAAGCAATAAAAACACACATAACACAGTTGTTTAACGGGAAATCCTGAAGCTAAAAACCCCAACTATATATTATGTAACATGGAGATCATATGAAAATATCATACAAACATACAAATCTTATCGCAAGTCCTCAGTATAGTACAATTGTCATACACTATACAGGAACAATCTTGCAAATCCATGCACCGATCTTTGCCTCCTGCTAGCCTGCCTCCACTGCGCAATCCAAGCTGATTAAAAAGACCAATTCGATGCAATCCCGCTCTCCTTGACTGTGTTATTATCATTGGAAACTCCAATGTATATATAGATGCAATTCATGCATCACTAGTAGTCACAATGGATAGTCCATCTTGCCTTTTCACCTATCTCTCCACTAGGTCTCCACTGGATCTGACATGCACTGTAGTTAAATTTTGTATTGTTCAGTTGATTAATGAGTTATTATTTTTGAATTAATTAACTAATTAATTCACCCCACTCTCACTAGTGTATCATTTAGTTAGACTAGATACAACTAGCTCAACTGAGTATAATTCCATTAACTGAGTTAAACTGAATAACAACTCCCATAACTACTCTTCCAACTCTGTCATAACTTAGTCACTTCAGTTCTAATTGAGTCCTCCATGCATGAACTCCAGTAAACCCTTAGAAATTGTGTAATTCCTTCAGCCCACCGATTTTCCAAATCTGTTCACTGAAATAAAGTGCTCCAAGAGAATAAGTTGATATTTAGTGTCTATTTATTATTAAGAGCTAATAATAATCGACATGCATCTATTTTTAGATCAGCGATCTATAAATAAACTTCACCCAATATTCTAAAAATAGAATTTCATCTATTTTTCACATTTGACCAACCATCTACAGATAGCATCCTGCGACTTATAGAATATGCTCACCATGTCTAAAAATAGACATACACCTAAAAATAGCCTGTGTGGGCCCCACCTAGTTTAGGTGATTATTTTCCAACTAGGATCAAGGATGATGTTTCAGGATGCCTCCTTCACTGTTTCTTGTTGCAAACTTCAACATTCTGATGATTGGGTTGCAGGCATATTGGTTGAAACCTGTAAAAACATTCAATGCAATCATATATATGTATACCATCACTGAGGTAGGCATTCCCATACTCAGATCAAAACTAACTACATGTTTTGATACAGAAATGATTTTAGAATTACATTAATAGTAGACATAGTATGGATGCAGCCATCTGTCATAAGTATTCTACTATTTCATGAATAATAAAACTCCTCGCAGCCTGGATGGTGGAAACTAGATCCAGGGTCTTGATTTACGCTTCCTGAACTAGTGCAATTCTACCCATGTAATTGATTGTGTCGAAGTCGAACATGGTAGAAACCACTTGATTACCAGTCAATGATGTGAACTGTTAACAAGTGTGAGAGAAACCACCAATAATGACAATGGCTCTCAAAGTACTCAGTACAATCCATGAAGTGTGAATGAATGATTTTAAGTTGAACACTTCATAGAATCATTCGATCGAAGGTCAATGATGCAACCTGTCTTCGAAGGCAAGAAACCTGCCATTAGGGCATGCAGATCCCAAGGTACTGATAGGATTCTAGATCAAATTTATAGATGATGAGTTGTCGTCGATAGAAAGTGACCTGTCGTAGGAAAGCCCATGACATGAAACCATTAGATCAAGTTTTGAAGAAATATTTGCAAGGACTGACTCAGGGATGGTCAACGTGAATGGAGACAAATGTTTGCAATGAATGGTTTATTTAAACTGTCTTTTGAACACATAACGACACTGCAGATGGTTTGGTAACAATTGACCTAAAGCAAATACCCAGAAACCGGTTGAAGACTTTCAATGTGGTTTGATTAACTATTGGCCAAAGGATTTTCCCAACCTAGGTATGAGTGTAACAAAAGTGTCGTGTTCAAGAGTGGTATACTTCTTTTTGAAACAAAGTGTGACAACTCGATTCATTTTCTCTTTTTCCCCCCACCATTTCTTGCAAGTACCTCTTTATTTATGACAAGCTTGAGGAGGATAACACTTGCTTGTTGTGTAAGCTCATCCTTCGGATGAGTCCAAATTAGTATTAAAATCGAACCCTAAGAGGGAGTGGTTCATTCATGTTTTTAATTGACAGGTCCTTTACTATTAAGTTTTAACGAGTCCAGTATAGGTGAAACTCGGTGTTTTTTAGTTTTAGGGAGTCAGAAGAAAAACTTAAGAAAACTCTGTGGGTGTACTTTTTCGTAAATCTAGTCTCTCAAGCCTGAAAAAGGATAAAATAATGCAGGAGAGAACTCTATTGACCATGATTAGTCAACGTATACCTTTTTCGTAAATATTCCATTTCAGTCCGGAAAAGGGGTAAACTTATACTGAAAGGACGAGTGTTCATTTCCTTTAATGAGTTCGAATAGTCAAGTACTCGGCAATCTTTTCATGTTTAGAGAGTCTGAAAAGGGCTTAAAAGAGAACTCCAGTGTTTCTCTTTTTTGTAATTTTCAAGAGCTCGAAAAAGTGATAAAAGTGTACTCATCATCAAAATAATTATTTTCACCCGAAAAACCTATTTTCTGCACATAAACTCGAAAAATTAAACATACCTGTTTCCAATAAGTAAAAACTTTTGAAAAATAACTTTTTAAAGTAAAAAATAAATAAAATAATATTTTATTCATTCAAAAAATCTTATAAAAAGTAGTTCAACAAAGTCATTTTCACCTTTTGTATTTAGAGTTGAAAGTTGTGAGCTCTTGGCAGAAAAATTCTGGAGGTGATAACGGGAGAACCGACCGCTCAAATCGAAAATCGTCGAATCCAGGTAATATACAACACTCTTCTCTTCATTTTCATCCATTTGAATTCTCTTTTTTGGCTTTGAAATCGTTTTTTTAGAGGAAAAAAGGTTCAAAATTCCGCTCTCAGGGGTCCGCGGGTCATCCATTGATTGCCTGCGGACCCTGATAATTTTCCTAAAGGAAAATTATCGGGCTACCATGGTTTTTATGAAGGGTGCATGTGGAGGACCGCACTATCTCTATATAAAAACTACGGAGGCATCGTGAGGAAAAGAAATGTATTAAATTCTCTTAAAAATGGCAAAAATTACAACTCTAAAAGTTTCTAACCTTCGAATGCGTCCATTTGCAGATTATTCCACAATGTGGGAGTGGAGAGAACGCGAGCACGAAGAGGTAGAAGATGCAGCCATGCATAATCCGACCACAATGCGTGTACTAAGAGATTGTGGATTGCATAAATTTTGGGCAATTCAGGGCATGAGGGCACAAGTGGAACTAATGACCTGACTAGTGAACAAATGGGACGTCCAAGAACAATGTTTTATCATCGGTGATTACAAGCTAGAACTTGAGCTTGAAGACATTTAATTTCTCACTGGTTTATCCAAAAGAGGTGAACATATCTCTTTGTTTGGAGCTAGGAAAGGTGGTCTGCCTATTTCTAGCTATAAACAAGAGTTCTGCAATGAAGAAGATGATCCCAAAGATAACCATATAGATATAAATACTATCCTACATCTTGATCTTAAAGTCATTTCATTTACCGTGACCAGGTTTTGTGGGAGCACAGCACCACATGTGGCTACCAAAATCTCAGATGCAGACAACAGTTGACTGTTATAGAGGTACCATTTTTAATTGGTGTGAAGGGGTATTGGCCAATATGAAAGGCCAATTAATCAGAGCAAAAAACTCAAAGTTGAAAAACTTTGGGTATGGTGCCATCTTGGTTTCTTTTGCTTTGGAGAGGATTCCATCCCTCACCCCTCAGCTGATATTTGTTGATTGTGGTGAACTTAGAGAGCCTCGTATGGTACGATGGGTTGCACTGATGTCCCGCCATGGTGGTGATGGTTGTGTGGTAGTTCGATTCACTCCAGCATATTTTCATTGGCTACAGAACCAAATCTTTGCTATTGAGGATTTCCCGTATGCAGCCATAGATTTTCGAGGTGATCTCGAGATGTCCTTACCTCTAGGGGCACAATGGGATGAATTAGGTAAATGAATCATTTTGATGTGTTTTAATTCTAATTTTTTTTTTGTTTTTTTATCGTCCAATACTGATAACAAAATTTTAAATGCAGATGTTGGTCCACGAAGGCCAGCCACTCTTTGCTGCTTCGAAAGGAAGCCAACAGAGCCTGTTGCACAGCCACAAAATCAGGCAGCAGAAATCCTTACTGACTTGGAGCACAACCTAGAGAGGTTGACTATAGATATCCCAGAGACATCGACGGATGATATTCCTCTTCGTATTCAGAGACACGTTATTGGTTTTCCTGGCCAGTTTAGGAGATTCCTGCGCAGGGTGGTGTGGGCGATAGTTAACTATCATGATCATCACCACGAATAGTGGATGATCATCGTGGACCATTGTATTTGTTTTTTGTATCACTATATTTCAAATCATAAGGTGTTTTAAACCTATGATCGCAGACGATGTAATATTTTTTGAAAACACAAACTCCTATCTATGATATTACTACTTTCTCTGGCTATCTTGTTCAACACATATCGAATGTTTTTTTGGTTTACTATTTTAATGTTAAAAATGTCTATTTATAACATTATTAGCTAATGCATAAGCCAATGTGTTTAAATTTCTTGGAATGTGTTGATATTCAATGTAATCAAATTGCCTTTCTAAGAGACAAACCTTCAAAAATATTCTCAATAACACTGAATTTTTAATTGCGTATACTCTGTTTAAATGTAATAAAATGAGTTCTGAATCTAGCCTAATGATCAAATGTTGAATTCCAATCAAAATGGCATCAGATAATAACCCAATCACTGCGCTATATTCTGCAACATTATTCGTTGTTTGACCAAGGCTTACCCCATGCATAGAAACTAACTCATCAGTGGGTGAATAAATAACCTAGGCTGCTGAAGAAATATTCTGTGTACTACAATAGGCACCATCAGAAAAACCAATGTATGTTTGAAGGGATGTCGACATCTGAAATATCAAGAGTAATCAAGATAAGCAGTGATAGTAGTAAAAGCAAAATTAAACTAGAAAAACTCATCTAATTTAAGGCATCTAACTAGAAAAAATAACTAATGTACAAGTGAGATCTTCACACAAGGATCAAGCATAATATCTCTTCAGATAAAGTCCATTTCTAGGTTTATCTAAAGAGACCCCGTCATAATCAGTTAATTCATAAGCCCCTTTTGCAAGCACTCGCTTGACAATGTAAGGACCATGCCACATTGGTTCGAATTTCCCAGCTCCTATCTTATCGTTAGCTTGATCATATACCAAGACTAGGTCACCTTCTGAAAAAACACGAGGTGTAACACTTCGAACATACTGAGCTTTAATGCGTTTTTTATGAGCTTCGGCTGCTAATGCAGCGGTGCGTCGAGTCTCATCTAATTGTGCTAAGTACAAAAAGCGTTTTTCCTCTTCAGAAGTAGCTGGTAGTAACTCTATGGCTAGTTAGAGTGGTGGTATTTCGCATTCAATAGGTAACACAACTTCTAAACCGTAAACCAGTTGAAAAGGAGTGAACCCTGTTGCAGTTTTTGCTGAGGTTTGATATGCCCAAAGTGCTGAAAAAAGCATGGTATGAAAATTTGATTTATGAATTCCGATTATCCTTTTAATCATGGTGGTTAAAAATTTATTAACGGCTTCAACCTAACCATTAGCCTGCGAGTAACATGGAGTAGAGTTATCATGGCGTAGGCCGAGTTGGTTGGAAATTTTGGTCATCATTATGTTTCGAAAAGGACTCTGCTGCAGTTTTTCCATCTCCCACAAATGTAGGCATCGCCTCGGCCCATTTGGTAAAATAATCTACTGCGAGAATAATATACCCATGCCCCCCGACCGAGTGAGGGTTACATGTAATGAAATCAATGCCCCATTTTGCAAAACGACTGACAGCAATTATGGGGTGAAGAGGAGCTAGTGGTGCACGCATCTTCTGATCAAATATCTGATAGTTGTGGCATTTTCGGACCACCAGAATGAAATATTTGAATAATGACGACCAAAAATAACCAGCGTGCAATATATTTTGGGCTATGGCATACCTAGACATATGACCACCACACGCTCCAGAGTGGCAGTCATTCGAAACTTTTTCAGCCTCTTGATGAGTTAAACATCATCTAAATATAGAATCTGCACCACGATGATAAAGTGTATCTCCAACAATATTGTATTGTTGAGATTGATAACGGATCTTTTGTCGATTTGACTGTGAAAGTTCAGGTTGAAAATTTTGGGTTTGGAGATAAATGATGATATCTCCATACCATGGATCTAATGTATTGATAAGAAACAGAGATTCAACAGCAATCAGATGCTCTACCATAGTTTCCGTCTCAGTATTTTGGAAGTCACACATAAGTTCTGTGAACACCAGTGATTTCTTTGATTTGGATTTTTCGAATTCTAAATCAAAATCCTGAAGGATAAAAATCCATTTAAAGTATTTTCCCTCAAGTAATTGTTTAGTCAGAATGTACATCATCGGGTTGCAATTGGATATCACAGCTATTTTTCATAATAATATGTAATGACGAAATCTCTGGACAACTTGAACTGCTTCCAAGGCCAATTTCTCCACATGCGAATATTTAATCTCGGTTGGATTGAGATTTCGACTTAGATAGTAAATCACATGCTCATATGGAATTCATCCTCTTGAATTAATACCATCCCAATGGTGGAATCGGAGGCTGCTAGGTATAAAAATATATCCTGGATGTAATTTGGTGGATGCAATAACGGTGCATAGTTCAACACGTGATTTAAAGAATCAAAAGATCGATCAGCAATCTTATCCCAAATAAAAGGAACATTTTGTTTCAACAACCTGGTAAAACCTTTTGTTAATTCAACATAGTTCTGGATAAATCTACGTAGAAAATTTGCTTTCCCTTGCAAACTTTGGAGTTGGCGAAGTGTGGAAGGAGGAGATAAAATTGATAATAGCCTCAACCTTCGAGGGGTCAATATGAATGCCTACTTTCGAGACAACGAATCCCAGTAATCTACCAGATTGCACACAAAAAACGCATTTGTGGGGATTCAACCGAATCTTATAATGCCTACATCTCATAAAAATTGTGTTGGAACGGGGTCTCCTAACAAGCTATGAAACTGGTCCATTTTGGTTATTTTTTATTATATTTAGTATAGCACAGGGGTTTTGGGGCGGCTCAAAGCCCTTAATGCATTGTAATGGGTTAAAGGGTAAACTAGGGGTCCGAAAACCATGGGTTGCGGACCATAGGAATGTTAAAGCTAGATTGTTATAAATAGAGAGGCGTTTTGGATTGTAAGAGGTAGGATTTGATGAGCTATTAATGCAATCTATTGTGTAAGAGATCTATTTTGGTTTTTGGGGAACGGACTCCTGCTGGCTATGTGCGCGGAGATCCTAATCCAGTTATGTGCGGACCCTGCTGCTGTGTGCGCAGGTTAGGAAGGGAATTGTAAGGAAGGGTTGATGAATGAATGAATACGCAGGATTATTAGATCTGAATATGTGAGTACTATTGAATGAATTGCTGGTAATTACTATGTTATGCATTTTCTGTCTTGGCACTACGAAGGTCTGTATATTGAATGATTGCATTTGTTCTGCTATGGTTATATCATGCTGCGGAAGTTTGTGTATTGAATTGGATCTAGATCTGTTCTGTTTTGGTTATGTAAATTTGTGTTGATGTTATGAAAAGCATGTAATTGTAGATCTAGTGCACGTGGATGCAATTGGATACATATTTAACCTTGCGCAGAGACAAGGTAATCTAAACAGAACGCAGCCCTGCTTGCCTTACCCTTCCTTTCTCAGGGTGCGGAAACCTGGTTCCAACACCTACCCATACTAC
The DNA here is from genome assembly GCA_034641835.2 of Pinus albicaulis. Classification (NCBI taxonomy): domain Eukaryota; kingdom Viridiplantae; phylum Streptophyta; class Pinopsida; order Pinales; family Pinaceae; genus Pinus; species Pinus albicaulis. The sequence goes on along the minus strand of CM076584.1, from coordinate 1,611,381,525 downwards.
TTCGAATGAGACTGTGACCTGCGCAAGCAGGTCACTGCCGAAAGGGCCAGTAGTATAGGGGTTTGTTGGCAAACCTTACACACTGAACCTGGGTCAGGACTCCTCAAGCCAAAAAATGGTTCTGTTTCTGAGACCGGAAGAAATCTGAGAAACGGGATCGGGTAGCAGCATCAAAGATCTAGCATAGGGCTGAATGAGCCAAGGTACAGCGCGGAATAGTGAGAACTATCGGAAAAGGTGAGAGGAAGATCACCCTGCCCATAGTCCGTCAAGACCTACACGAAATTCGTCAACCGCCCCGACGCTAGGGCCTCAGGAAGGTAAACCGGAAGAGCCCATGGCGGCACACTTAAAATTACCCACCTTTAAAGGAGCAGTTGATGAGGACCTAGAATGATTCTGGTTCGTGGCTGATTCGGTATGGACGGTGCAAGGGGTGGTAAGTGATACTATAAAAAGAGCACAACTATCCTTGGCTTTTGAAGAAAGGGCGCTAGACTGGTATATGCGGTACATATCTCAAAACGGGAGCACAACACTTCAAAATATTAAGGATGCCCTAAAACAACAATTTCAGAAACCGAAATCCTATTCCCAACTGGTATCGTAAGTAAAAGACTTCAACAAGGGAGCATTTGAGTCAGTCTGTGAGGCTGATCAATGGTTAAAGAAATCAATCCGGGAAGGCGAGTTCAAGTACGACGAAAAATAGCACACAGAATGGTTTATCGCGATGCTCTTACCTCACTTGCGTATGCCCATGGGCCATCAGACTTTTGATCACAAGAAAAAGCCTTGGAAGATGGCATGAAAATTGAAGCTGCACCTAAGGATGACACAAGGGAAGGAGTACAGAAAATTTAGGAGCAGCTTGGGGCCATGCACATGGAAATATAGAGCTTATAGATGGAACGAGGGAAGGGAGTAAGTAAGGACCTTTGGTGCGAGGATTGCCGGGTGGCGGGACTGCATGATACAACCCAGTGTCTGCAGATAAATAGAGGTGAATTGAAGCAACAATGGTGCAGGTTCTACTGATCTATAGGACACGATGAGCAGAATTTCTGCACCTATGACTTACTGGTAGATCGGGAAACCCTCTATAGGGTACAATCTGATCCTGCCTCTCCGAGATCCCCTGCGAGCTTTGGTGGCTCCCCTGCATGGGGTAGGGGGGGCAGGGAGGAAGCGCTAGAAGAGGACGGGGCCAACTAATCTGCTACAACTGTGGAGAGGTAGGGCACTTCGCCCGGGACTGCTCAAATCCCACTAGGCAGACATGTAAATACTGCTGACAGTTGGACCATGAAATTGAAGATTGCCAGATTTTGCTAACAAAGATGAAGGACAAACAGTCTACTCCCATAGGGAATATATAGAGAGTCAAAACGGAGCTAAGGAGCATAAGGCATAGCATGGTCACCCAGAAAGCAAGAGAGGAGCTTGTTGTTCGGAAGGAACTAGCTCCCAGAAAGCAGGAATCACTGAGAGCCCCTACATAGCTTCCAGAAGAAGAATTTGAAACCTTTTTAGGGGCATGCTTGAAGCTCCTACACAGCCCGCAGGCAGGAGAAAGTCTTCAACTATTACTGCAGGACTGCGTAGCTCAGCCCAACATGAATATTGAGGTTAAGGAAGTACACAAATTACACATATATAAAAGGCAAACCGAGAGAGAGATGCACTTGACTGCATATATTGGTGACTATGAGATAGATCAGGTTATTCTTGATCTTGGATCTGATGCAAATGTCTTACCAAAACAAACCTGGAAACGAATGGGAGAACCTAAATTAGACTGGTCCACCATCCAGCTACGAATGGCGAATCAACAGAAGATCATCCCTCTGGGATGGTTTCCAAGGGTTATGGTTGATGTCGCAGGAGTAAAATTCCTAGCTGACTTTGAGGTCATAGAAATTGTGGAAGATACAGACCCCTATCTTGCGCTCCTGGGGATAGACTGGGCTATCGACGTAGGAGGTGTCATTAATCTAAAAAAATGTAGCATGGTGTTTGAGAAGAATGGGACACACGCAATAGTACCACTATATCTCGCTGAGGGCACACAGTATACCGAACTAGCATATGAGGACGAGGAGCTCGATCACATCTACAGGATGACAACACAGGACGAGGACCAGGATGATTCTGCAACAGGTGGAGTATTCAACTGGGAGAAGAACAGGGAGTAATTTTCTGACCCGGATGAAGAAATTGAGAAGTGGCAGATGCGGCTACACGATGTTTCAAACCTACGATGCCCTCGAATTGCACAGACTATCTACTGCATCACTTTGGAGGTAAGGGACCTTCCCCACTTTGATGAGTCTAGTACTGTCCGGAACTTCGTAAGAACACTAGAAGCTAGGGTGCCCAAGGATCAATGACTTTGGGAGCTCAATATGGTGCTACGCGGCACACTTTCCCAATGGTGGGATACCCACAAGAAATCATTTCCGGACTGGGAGACGTGTCGGGATAGGATGGTGTTGCGATTCACACCCCTTGACGATGTGCGCGCGAAGATATTCCTGGGGCCCGGAGATCCCCATGCGCATCTGCGTATATGGACAACCAAGTGGACTGACCGAACCCCAGACGAGTGGATCCATATATTTATACATGCCCTGGGCCCTATCCCCACTACTTGGTACTTAGATGCCGAATTACATCAGCGGACCTGCCATTGGGAGATATTTAAAGAGGACTTCCTCAGAATATTCGGACTCATTGGGGGAACAGAAATGCTTGACGAAGCCCTACAAGACATTGATGTGTTCTTCTTTAAGAAGCCTCACCCTCACACCCCACCAGCCGTTCTGGCATGGGAGGCCCAGATGCAAGACATAGTCAACTGCCGGAGCTTGGCGATTAATGAAGAGGAAGATAACCTGCAGAATATCTATGTTCCAGAATATGAAGGGGAACGTACTATTATCAGACCATCGCTCTTAAATGTCGATGTAACGCAACCTCTCTGGCTACGTGAGATTAATATTGGGATAGATGAACACCCTAAACTGGCGAAAATTTGGGACTATTGGGATGAAGGCACTGTGGGCAAAGTCGCTGAGCCACTAACGGAGTACCAGGACTTATTCCCTACAAATTTTTCTGATCTCAAGGGAATCACGGGGGACCTCCGCATTATGCACATCACTCTAAAGCCAGAGGCATGACCCATCAAGCAGCGACCCTACCAATTGAATCCTAAGTATAAAAAAAAGGTCAAAGAAGAGTTGGACAAAATGTTGACCGCAGGTATCATTGAACCAGTTGAATAGTCAGATTGGATCAGCCCGATGGTCGTTCAGGAGAAAAAAACAAAAGGAGAAATATGTATTTGTGTGGACCTCCGAAAACTAAATGATGCCTGCATTCACGACCCCTTCCCTACTCCCTTCTCCGATGAAGTCTTGGATAGCGTGGGTGGCCAGGAGGCCTACTCCTTCACAGATGGATTCTCGGGATGCCATCAGATCAGAATTGCACTAGAGGATCACAGTAAGACCACCTTTGCCACCGAATGGGGCTCCTTCCAGTACATGGTCATGCCCTTCGGTCTTAAGAATGCACCTGCTATATTTTCAAGGGTCGTAGTGGACGTGTTCAAAGAATTTATCCATAAGTTTCTGGAGGTTTACTTCGATTACTGGACGGTGTTTGGCTTATTAAAAGATCATGTCTCAAACCTGCGATTAATGATGGATGTGTGTCGAAAGCACCAGATCTCCCTGAATATCAAGAAGTGCGTCTTCTGCGTGCCGTTCGGAATCTTGCTGGGTCATATAGTCTGTCGGCAGGGTCTGATGGTTGATCCTGCGAAGATAGCTATAATTATCAACCTGGCAGCCCCTACAATGGAGAAACAGTTGCGCTCCATTCTCGGTCACATAGGCTATTACAGGAAATTCATTCAAGGATATACCCTGATTACAGCACCCATGGAACAGCTGCTGAAGAAAGATGTCTCTTTTTTTTGGAATGATGAATGTTATAAGAGCTTTGAACTGCTCAAGGAGAAGATGATTTATGCGCCCATACTAATATTCCCTGACTGGTCAAAATAATTCCATGTACATGTTGATGCGTCAGGCATTGCCTTGGGTGCGGTCCTTACGCAGCCTGGCGAAGGGGATATTGATCATCCGGTTTCCTTTGCCAATCAAAAACTCTCAGGTGCCGAACAAAATTACACTACCACTGAATGCGAAGGACTGGCGATGGTGTATGCACTACAAAAATATCGACACTATCTGTTGGGGGGACACTTTAAGATGTTTACAGGCCATTCAGCTTTGAAATACCTCGTCAACAAGCCTGTGTTGGGGGGGGATATTTTCCGCTGGTTGTGTTGTTTCAAGAATATGATTTTGAGATCATCGTGAAGCCTGGAAGGTTGAATGCAGGCCCGGATCATCTGTCTCGTATTGATACAGGGGAAGAACCTACTAACTTGGACGAAGGCTTACCTGATGCGCAGTTGTTTACCATTAAAATGGTGGATGACCACTTTGTTGATATCATTGAGTTCCTTACTACGGGTATGGCCCCTGCCACGTATTCGGTGCAACAAAAAAAGGAGTTGGTTACCTGAGTGGCAGAATTTACTATCATCGCAGGATATTTATACAAGCTAGGCGTAGATGAAATACTCCGTAGATACGTATTAGAACATGAAAAACCCACCATCCTCGTAGAAGCCCATGAGAGGGTCGTTGGCGGCCACTACGCAGGTAGGGCTACAACGCAAAATATTTTGAGGGATAGCTTGTGGTGGCCTACCCTGCATCAGGATTCTTACACCTATTGTAGAACGTGTGATACCTGCCAACGAACCAGTCGCCCCTCACGACGCGATGATATGCCTTTACAGCGCCAAATGGCCCTATAGGATTTCGATAAATGGGCCATTGAATTTATAGGACCCATTAATCCACCAGGCATGAAAATCGATGCGCGCTACATTATCATTGCCAGTGACTACGTCACACAATGGGCTGAGGCATAGGCCGTGAAGGAGGAGCTACAACGTTCCCACAATTTATTCAGCAGAAGGAGGAGAGAAGGTCCTATGAAAAAGGAGAAATTAGAGGCAATAGGTTCCTATTGTCTACATTTGATGGGGATACTTCAGCTAGAGCTTGGGTGAAAAAGATAGAAGCCTTTTTCTTGTTACATCCAGTGGCAGAGAAAGAAGAAGTGGAGATTGCAGCATTGCACATGGAGGATAAAGCCTCTTTGTGGTGGTTCAAACCCTTGGTCCATTCAAGGGTGAGTTCTTTTGCAGACTTTGCTCAAAGGTTGATCCAAACCTTTGATGGGGAGAGGAAAAAACAAGCGAAAGTCATTCCACCATGGGAAGAGGATTGCACCAACGTTGTCACAGCTTTGGGAGGGTAGCCTTTTACATCTATGGAGGAGGCAGCCATTGCATTGGAGGAGAAAAATATTGTGGCCACACAAGAAGATCCCAAGTTCTACCAAGGTATGAGTGAAGTTCCACTTTTCATTTCAGCAAATAAATTAAAGGAATGTGGAAACTCACATGGATAGGTCCCAGGATCTACACATTTTTCTATTTTAGAGCACCATGATTGCATTGTGTTGTGCAATGGGTTCAAAGAGGAGATGGACCCTCATCCTCATGCACTATTGATGAGTCTCATTCAGGCCTTGAGGTTGGGATGTGAACCATTGGAGGATGAAACAAACCATGACACCTACATGAAAAACAATGAAACAAATTTTGAACCGGAGGATGAAACAGCTGCTACCCTATGGGAAGAATTGACAGCGCTGCTAAACATTGATGGAGAGGAGAGGTTGACTCCATCACATTTGGATCTTCATGGATTCAACACAGTCATGGGTGAGAGGTCTCCTTTAGGAGGTCTCCAAGGAGCTGCATTCCAATCTTCTAGGGAATGCAAGGGATATGATTTGGTCTGGGAGAATGGTAGCCCTCATGGGAGGAGTACCAAAGAAGGGAGAAGGAGAAGACATCCACAAGGAATTGAGTGGATGTGGAAGAGAAGCAAGGGGCTGATTTTCCACTTGCAAATATATGATACCGAGCAGCAAGAGGCTTGGCTGCGTTGGCTCCTCTTGAAGGAGTTTGGCCACCACTTGGAGTACCATTTTTCAAGGAGGATGGGAGTAGGGGAGAGGTGGAAAGATGTTTGCATCAGTGAGCAGCAGAGAGTAGGAACACATGGAGCTGATATGGCATATGTATCAGTCATGGTACCTTCATCACATGAGTTACATGATGTGAGCATGAGGAGGTAGCAAACACTTATATTGCTTGAGTTATCTTGGAGAGAGCACAAGCATATATGCTCTCATATGATTTATGGTGTTACAGGAGTAGGGGAGGGCACTCTTATAGTGCAAAGGGATTACTCTTTGGCTGGGACTGATCGAGAGGCATTTCCATCTTGGGAAAAGCTTCACATTTGCAGCAGCATCACCAGGATTGTTCTTGACAGGGAGCGTGTTAAGAAACAGAGACGGGTATGGACAAGAGCCTTTTTGCATGAGCTCACAGTGCTGACACTTGGGAGCAGGATCATATACATGGATCCATCTATCATTTTACTTCCAGCCTATGGTAAGAGCCTTGTATTTTCATTTGTTGATTTGCATACTCTTATCATTATGTTGCAGTGCATGGCTCCTCAAAGGGGCAGCTTTTTCATGTTGTTCCATGAGCAAAGTTGGGCCAAACCCTATGATGGAGACATCCATATTTTATGTGGCCTTGGGAAAAGGTTTTCTCATTACATGTATGTTTAGAAAATTCATGTACTTGACCATGTATTAAGAAACATTTTTCCATGTAAAATTCTGAAGCAGCAGTATGAAAAACTGCGCTGTTGCTACTGGGGAGACTGTTGGTACCATCAAGCATCATGTAGAACCTTCAGTACTTCCTCCATTTTGATGAGGAGCATGTTTCCATTTTCTGATATTGTCCATACTATCATTGGGATCATGATTGGTGAATTGACACATGAGTTGAATGTGTCTTTGAGGGGAGATGATCCCCATAGTTTATGCATTGCATGTTCTAGTGGGAACATGAGGGGAGACATGGCCACCACAGCCACCTACTTGCCTTCTTTTGAGGTGGGCCATGGATTTGATGATAATATCCATTCATTGTATGTATATCGGCATGTATTTGATTTTGTATTGCTGATTCACTCATCTATTTACTGTTCAGTAGTAGAGGTGATATTTTCTACACAATGCTTGCCATGTTATTTTCTACAGCTGCAGTGGATGAGATTGAATTATAGCCATATGAGACATTGTTTGTACCTTGTTTCACATGGTATGACCTACAGAAAACATGTCATTGGGGTATTCTATTATGATCATGTCCTACTCATCATGGATGAAATGTATTGGGCCAGCCGGATTATCATGGATGGAGGAGAGATCCTTGGAGAATTGCTCTTCATTTTTCCACTTGAGGGCAATATTTTTGCAGCCCATGATCATCACACACTCTACACTTATCAAAAGTGGAGAGGAGGATAGCATGGGGCATGCTATGTGGCTTGCCATATTCAGATTTGCAGCCCACCTTCATTTCCGGAGCTCAAGGTGGAGGGAGATTTCTATGAGTTGCCATGTTGGGAGGCAAATTATGTTGTATGGATGATTGCTCGGGGATGGGAGATTCATATGGGGATGATGAGTCCAATTATATATCAGATATCATGCCTCAAGGAGGCCCTTAGACAACCCATTGTTTCCTTCATGAATATTTGTTTCTACATGATAGCTATTTGGGGATGTTCACCAAAGGCTAGATTGCATATGTTGGAGGGACAGCTTGGACACTTGATTGATGATATGGCATCAATTTTTCAGAGGATTTCATCATGTATGGATGCTACAGGGAGAGTAAGGGAAAATGTACCAATCTATCCTTTCACTTTCTCGAGGACAAGCAATATTTGAGAGGGGAGGACTGTAATGTTCCCAATTTTATGGAACATTAATTTTTTCCATTTTTCACATAAGAGATAAATAAAATGGGTAGGAGACCCATTCATTCCATGAATAGGTAATAAAAATCCTCTTGGTATGAAGTAAGATCACTTATTGAGATGGATTTCACACCTCCATGTGTGAAAGGGGGCTTTTGCAAGAAGGCTAGGTCAAGTTTGACCAAGTCAAAATGCGCAGTAGCATGAGGTGGAGAGCACATTGTGGGCCAATGAAGTGGGATAAGGAGGGAAGATTCTAGAGGAAGGAAACCCTAATGAGTGAGTTCCATTGAGAGGGAGCTCACATTTTTTAAAAGGAGGGCAAGGCAGCCATTTTTTCATCATCTTGAGTATTATTCATCTTTGGTCCAGTGGACTTGCAGCAACATGTTGTTGGTTAGCAAGAATTGCCGAGGGAATTATTGTTTAGGATTTCCTCTCCTTCTTGAGTAGCTCTTGGAGGATTGCGCTCTATTCCCCATATTCAGAAATTGAGCTCAAGCATCATCTATATTCATCAACGCAGTTTCAACTGGAGATTGTGCATTGTTGCTGGGTGTTGTTGGGGAGGTTTTCTACAACACCATCCTTGGATAGTTTTTCAGAGGAAGGAGATTCCATCCCTTTTGGAGATCAGAAAATGAGGTTGATGAGATTATTCCACCATCTTTGGCACCATTCCAACCACTTACCATCACTTGCAGCACAGTCCCTCTCTTAGACAACGTTATTCTTGGTGAGAATTTGTTGTGAGGGATTAGCAGATAGTTGGAGGGTGAAATATTAAGTGAAGGGATCAGCCTTTCACTTCAGATTTCCATTGGAGGAGGGTCCTTCATTTTTTGCAGCCATTTCAGCCTTATCCATCTATTTCTAGTTCTTGAGTTGCTGCTGCCCAGCAAATCCGGCATTTCTGTGAAGGTGCCATTTTGCTTTTATTTCAAGCAATCCTTTTAGAGGATTGATGTATTGTATTTTCAGGGGTTGAGATCATGCTCCCCCACTTTATTTGAGCTTCCTATTGTTATATCTCTGTATCATTATTATTTATGCTACAGTTCTTTCATAGACAGCGCAGTCATAGCCAAGGGCTTATTTCATATGGCAGTGTTCTTCATGTTTATCATGCATGTAATGAGAGACTTGTATTCTATTGATTTAATGATTTATTCCTCAAGTCATTGCATTCCTTTTGCTGCTATAACCATACATGTTGGCTGTTTACTTCTTTCCATAAGCAGGCTCGTGAAAATAACACTGAGAATCCATTGTATGATCATATATTGTTGCAGCCCCATTCTTTGGGCAATTCATGTATGAGGAATATTACAAGATTTATAGATAGAGTTTGTAGAGGACTAGGTAACCTTTGGATCTCATCCTTTCTATAAGGTGACATATCTAGTAAATGCCCCTATAGTCAGTCTCTGGAATAGATTGCGATATTTCAGAAAAAGGAACATTACATCCTTGCCATATTCAATTGTAAAATAGCTGAAAAATTATTTTCAAATCTATCATGCTCAGGTAAAAATGATGACCTATGATGGAGATCATCCCATGGTAATTCATCTATGGACAAGAATTCACGAATGCTTTCATCAGTATAAAATACTTGTTGAAAAGTATCAAGAATTGATGTTATAGCTGAGCTTGATGGTGAAAATGATTCTTCATTGATCACATTCATTGGATTAGAATCAGTTGATGGTGGATTGGAAAATGACTGTACTGCTTGATATGCTATCTCAAAAGGACTCAAAGGCGTCGCGCCATTGAAAGAATCCAGTTCTGACTCTAAAGGCACTATCCAAGGGTCATCAAATGGATTAGTGCTTGATGTAATCATATTGATATTAGCAATAGTATGCAGTACATTAGGTGGAGGCATATAAAAAGTTCCCATTAAGGTGGAATCTTTGATTAAACCTACTTCAACATCCTCATAAGGGATAGTCGATTTTCCAACATGTTGAATACTATTTGTAGAAGCTGGGTCTGACGAATAATATGAGAGTTGATCGATTTTCACAATATTTCCTTGATGAGGAAACATGATTAATCGAAAGACGGATGACACGAAAAAATTCATAACATAAGATCAACTTCGACCCAGAAGAAGGTTGTAATCCAGAGGGGCATCAACGACTTCCACATCTAAATTAACAATTTTACCTTCGACTTCTATAGGTAGATCCTGAAAAATTCCATAAGGATGGAATCCTTTTCTGTCAAAATCTTTGAGGATGGTCAGGGATTGGTTAAGTGTCGGAGAACCAAGTGATTTCTGATAGTTTAACGACATAATACACGTAGATTCTCCTTCATCAATTACGGTATGAAAGAAATGTATTTTTTTTACTAGTACTGGAATCTGAAAAGCCATTTGATGAGGGAGCCGTGGTGTAAAATTTTCTAAATCGAAGACCATAAGGTTTGAATCCTGAAGATCTATAGCTCCAATAGCTGATAAGAGTAATTTCCTTTGTGTTGGACATGATTGCAACACTTCTAAGGCTGACATTACTGAAGGATACATTGCTAAATCTTCAACAATGTTGTAGTTCTGAGCAGCGCTCGCATGTGGATTGAAAGCTGATTTCCGAAGTACACCTTTAGCGGGCGGTTTAATTACTAAATTAGGATTGGGTTTCTTGATATGAAGTGGATCAGAAACCGATAGAGATGTAGCTGGTGCTGAATTATAATTTTCTACTTCTTTACCAGTAACAGGATTTTTAATCCCATAGTCTTGCGACCAAGTCGCAACCATTACTTGAGACATCATCAAAATATCTGTTGATGTATTAGAAGAAGATCCAATCATTTGGCTATATTGAACAGGAAAAGTATCCTTCAAGATAGCAAGCGTTGGTGAACCTTTGACGAACTTAGATACCTCAGACCTATGCAGACATTCTTTGGTGAAATGATCCCTACCACAAATAAGACAAGGATAACGAGGTTTTTGTTTATCATTAGTCGGCTCATTTTTCTCAGTTTTTTCTTTGGGAGATGAATTTTGTTTACTTTTATTCTTCATTTTTTTCTTATTTCCATATTTTGACTTAGTGGTAGACAAATCTACAATGTGAATGTCCGGCAGAAGTTTCAAGGGAAGAATCTCCTTTTGGTGAATCAGGTAAAGTTATTATAGGAGAAGTAACCTTTGAAGATTTCTTCTTATTCTTAGTAGTACTAACTGTACCGATTACACCGTCAGTGGCATGAGACCCTGAGGGATTTGTTGTTATCTGACCAGGACGCAGTAAATAAGGAATTTTCTCGTACAAAATACCTGACTGTGTATATACCAAGTCAAGGTATTGAGCTTGAGCGATGACTTGTTCTTCTATAACAACTCCTCCTTTAGCTACATCTTCAGTGATTTTTGGTAGTAACGATTTTATAAACCATTCTACCAAGATCTGATCCAAAATAAAAACTTTCACCAAATTTCTTCTACGTCTCCATTCATGTATATGATCTGATATGTACGTAGACGTAGATTGTTTTAGTGAAGTTAATAATTTTGTGCCATTGTTGTATCTGACTAGCAACTAAAAATGGGTTAAGAAGGTGGTTGCTAAAGAATTGAAATTGTTAAATGAGCCACATGGTAATTCAATGTACCATTTAACTACTAATCCTATCAACGTTCTCTGAAAAAGTCTTAATCGAATGGAATTGTCGATCAAAGAGTTGGATGCACACTAGAGGTGGTAAGTCATGACATGGTTAGAAGGCTCCTCTCCTGATTTTCCTTCAAACTTTGGGATATCACTGGGAAACTTATTTGGCATTGGCAGCCAATACGGAAGATAATAAATGGGATCATTCGTAAGGCGTGATAAATCAGGTAAATCCAAATTTTCTATGAATGGGAGCCGACGATTAGGATCCTGCTAATTAAATTGATAACCTTGTGAAACTATACCAATTCCAGGAGGAGGATATCCAGGATATCCTATAATAGCCTATGCATTTGGAATTGGAATGCCCCCTGGATAACCAGGATTAATCAGACCATACTGGGGTTGAAAAGGTGTTTGATATGTGTTACTAGGATACGGCTGATGCTTGTATACTGGATTTGGTGGAACAGGTCCATATTGATATTGCCCTTGATACGATCAGGGATAATTTTAGGGGCGAATTTTAGCCCAAAGGCGAATTTTAAGGGATTTTAAATTTTATTAGGATTTTGTGGAACAGGTCCATATTGATATTGCCCTTGATACGGATTTTAAGGGATTTTAAATTAATTATTATATAATATGTATATATAATTTTTTGGCTTGTTATAATTGTACTTGTACCAGGTTTTCCTATAGGCATCTGAACAATAGTCGGAATTGTAGGTCCAGGCTACGAAGCAGAAACTTGAGGAATATGTACCGATATTTGAGGGGCAGTAGAAACAGGAGCTGCAGATACTCCAGGAATAGGTGAGGTAGCTTGAACAAAAGTTGGAGCAGCATTTTGTGGTGGAGTTCTAGGTGTACTCGAACTAGGCTGCTGAACTGGACCAGATGCAGGTATTTGAATTGTAGGCTGGAATGGTTGTTGGGCTTGATTATAACCAACTGGTTGTCCAGATTGATAATAAGGTACTTGCACATTAGACTAAAAATTGTGTTGAACTTGGGATGGATCCCACACCATATTTACTCCGGGATATGAAGGTCCCATTGAAGGTTGTACATAAGAAGGACCATAACCAGGTTGAACATATGGCTGATAATTAGTTGGATAATTTCCACCTCATTGTAACAATTGTTGTTCCGAGTAGAACCGTTGTCCTAAAGGAGGTTGTGGACCCTGAGTTGGGTACTGACCTTGAGGTTGATATTGACCTTGAGGTATGTACTGACCTTGAGGCATGTATTATCCTTGGGGTTGATATTGACCCTGATTTATGTACTGACTTTGAGGTTTCCCCCCAAGCGGTAAATTACTAGTTTGAGGTTGCCCCCCAAGCGGTAAATTTCCACCTTGAGGGCCAGGGTTTGGAATGTTTCCAGACATCATATAAAATTATTCACTATTCAAAGTTCCGGTATTTGATTCATTTGGACTAGATGATGGTATACGTTTATCGGGAAAAGGAGATGCCCCTGAGAAAGTACCAGAGAGCGACTGGTATCCTGCAGGAACAGACAGACCACCATACAAATATGTTTATGGAGATTCAGAAAACATGGATGAATCACTAGACATGTTTAATGGAGGACTATAACCTCTTGGTGTAGAGTGAAAAGGAATTTGGGGTGGTGAATAATTCAGACCAACGTTTTGTAGAAAGTATGTCAATGAAGAATACCAAGCGTCTTTTCTAAAAGTACTATAAAAAATCGATTCACAGGATCTAAGATCTAGAGATTCTTGAGCTGAAGGAAGAACAACTTCTTCTTCAGTGTCAGTAACTTATTCAATACTAATGAGACCAGGAGGAATATTTTCTGTGATCCGATACTTCACTCTAGGTGAATCAGGACGACCAGGGGTGTTGAACCCTTAGTTAAATTGAGAGGGGGGGGGGTGAATCAGTTTAACACATTCATGGACTTTTAAAACTTTTTCATTAACACTTGTTTACACCTTCATTTCATGTTCAAATTAGCATGTGAGTAATATTAGAATGTGACCAGCAAGCATTATTATAAAGTAACAGTAGACTTAATATGAGAGTAGCAAGTATTAAGCAGATGATATAAACCAGATCAACTCATAAACATCATGCACAAAGACACCAGATATAAGTGGAAACCCATAAAGGGAGAAAACCACATCTTATTATTGTTGTGATGCAAAGGCAAGCTCCAACTCCCTCTCACCATTGATTTTCTGTAGGCACCAACCTACAGGAGGCTCCAACCTCAATTCTGCAAGCTACGACTTGCAAGGAAGCTCGAACTCCCATCAATTTTCTGCAGGCACCAACCTACAGGAGGCTCCAACCTCAGTCAGCTACAACTGACATTTATCAAGCTACAACTTGATAGGGAAGCTCCAACTTCCTCAATTTATCAAACTAAATGTTTGTTGATTTACTTCAGATATCAGCTCTGTTCTATAGCATCTCTTTCTGCTCTTCTTTTCTTAATCTTCTCTTCCTCACTCTTCTATACTCTACATTTTCTATATTTTCTCTCTCTAACTCTTTTTTGCATATCAAGATGATATTATTTATAAGGATTTTCTTGTGACTGTTAGCATTCCTCAATGAATTTGGAATGGACAGCCATGCCTCTTCTCTTTCTGCCTTTTCATTTCTTTCACTCGCTCATTCAGAAAATATAACAACATGCATTAATTTCAATATTACAGTGGGAGCTTTGTTTTTCCTCCATAGACTTTCCTTTGCATCACAAACAATATAAACTAATTAAAATATTACATTTAATTACAATGAGAGCTCCAGCTCACTCATACAGCCTTTTGGATCGCTGCGCATTTGTCTTTTCTTTGACTGTGTCTGTCTTTTCTGTGACTGTGTTTTATCTCTTTTCAGCTCTGTTTTCTTTTTTGTCCTCTGCTATGGTGTAACTGCTGCATACGTGTAACTGAGCATTTTATATCAGTGCATTTTGTAAATATGTGTAACTGCTGACTGTAATTCTGGGCAAATTCCAACCCTTTACACGCAGCAAGTGTCTTGTTGATGTGGAAGTTCCGCAAGTGGAACATACATGCATCGCAATCGTTTTATATTATAAATCACCCTCCACCTTAAGCCAAGGCTCGTGGGTTCACAGACCACACGACATCTTTTAATACAATCGCAACAACGTCATATATATATATATATATATATATATATATATATATATATATATATATATATATATATATATATATATACTAGCGCCTTTATATATATATATAACGTAATTTCAACTCTCGGCATAGTTATACAACGTTTAAAAAAAAAAACTGCCATGTCCACTTTAACACTGAAGAATCATGTTTAATACATAACTAATGCCCTTTTGGGCCCACTTGCCACGCTTTCCGACGCAATATGCTACTTCTCCAGCGATTTCCGATTGCGATTGATCGCAATCGCAAGCTGCCTTGCTCCGATGCAATTGATCACTATTCATTGTTCTTTGCCGATGCAATTGGAACTCAAATACTTATTAATCATAGTTTATAAACCCATCAAGTCCGAGCTTCAATCGTAATCGCAAGTCTTTTAATATATGTTCCGACGATCTGTTTCTTTCCGATGCGATTGACCACTGTTCACTGCATTTTACCGATGCGATTGGAACTCGACTTCAAACACTTGTTTAAACATGATTTATAGACCCATCGGGTCCGGAGCTTAATTGCAATCACAATTATTTGGTTGCATGTTCCACTGCCCTTATAATCTTCGATGCGATTGGGAAGGGCCCCACCTTATATTACTTTGTTTCTTTGGATCTCGCGCTACTTTGATTCTTGATCATAAAGCACTCCACATAAGTTAATATATATAAACTTTGGACCTTTGTGGAATATGTAATGTGCTGCATATACATGTATTGTGCTGCATATATATATATATATGCTTTTATGTTCCAGCTTTAGAGTATCCTCCAGCGGGGTAGGCGATTCTCAGAATTTATATATATATATATAACACCCAGCTGGTTAATGATTCCCAGAATAAGGTTTGTATATATATATATATATATACTTGCCCCTTGGGGTTAAGATTCCCGATATATTGTTTATGTATATATACTTTGCCGCTTGGGTTAAGCGATTCCCGGAATTGGGTTTATGTATCCTCCAGCTGGGGTAGCGATTCTCGGAATTTTCTGCTCTGCCTCTGCTTGTGATAACGGCTCCGCCTCTGCCTCTGCCTCTGATAACCTACTGTGATAACGACTCTGCCTCTATCTTTGCCTCTGATATAATGTCTCTTTTTCTTCCTTCTTTCGCTTCTTTGCTACCTCTGCTACTTCTTTGTCTCTTCCTTTCTGCTATATTTGCTGCCTTAGTTTCTTTGTGCTCCTTTCTCTGTTGCGTATATAGAATCCACTCCACCTGTTATACTTGTAGCTCCGATCTTCTATGCCTTCAGTTAAATAGTTCTTTTCCTCAACTTCAAACTCCGCTACGTTACCAGATTTATGTTCCTCATATTGATTTAATTCTGCAGAATGAATTGTGTTGTATTCTTCCCAACAGTGCTTCACAGTCTTCCCACTTGAATAATTGTTCCCCATTACTCTGTCTCTCTAGTTTTGCTATTAAATGGCCCTCTTCTACTGTCCTCACTACTTTGCAGCACCTCATCTGACTCTTGCTGCCTTTGTTCCTTCTATTCTCTACTTGTCTTATGCTCTCTCTACTGCCTCTGCTTCTTGTCTGCTTCTTTTTGCCTTGTTGTTGTTTCAGGTGTTTCTCCTTTGCCACAGGGTTTATTCAACTCTGTTTATAAACCCTGATAGACTCACAATCATCCATGCACAGTCAATTGCACATAGGAGCCATTTATACTCCCAATTATCTTCTTCTCTTAACTCTTCCCCTTTAAAAATCCAATGGCCCTCATTTTGTCCTTACTACTCTACACCTTGAATAGCTCTCTGATTCTTTGCTATCCTCTGCTCCTTGACTGATGCTACTCCTTACTTCTCTTTTTGCTGCCTCTGCTACCTCTCTGCTGCCTTTGTTCCTTGTCTTCTACTTTGCCTTATGGGTAGTTTAGGTGCTGCTCCTGTCTTTACCTTTGCCATCAATGCCAACATTTCCAACAGTCTCCCCCTTTTGCATTGATGGCAACACATTAATACTTTCCTTTTAGAAGCCTCCTTTTTATTTTCCTCCCCCTTTGACATCAATGGCAAAGGGTTGCTCATTTCCTATTTTTCTTTCCTCATTTACTCTCTCTGAGTTATGTTTAGGCCCTCTTCTGCTGACTTTGTAACATGTTGCTCCAGACTGATGTACAAGACTTGTTGAGAGAACACTTTGAGGATTATTGATCTTGAATGTACACTACAAGTTGATACAATCCCAAGGCACTGACTCCTTTCACTTGTATAAAGATGAAAGTAAGGATAATGACACTTCATAGAACACATTGTACCAGCTTTATCTAATCATAAATGCATCATTGGATCAAACCTTAAAGATTGTGAATGCCCCATGTGACATATCAAGCTTGCTTCAGCTATACTTCAGTCTATATTATAATCTTCATCTGTGATGCATATCTATTGAGGAAGGTTGTATTTAGAGTCTATCTTCTTCTGCAATAATCATCTTGATGTACTTTTTCCATAATACTTTTGATCCTGAGGACCTGTTTTATCCTTACCTAGCTGGCTGATCTCCCCCTGGAATGATATTCTCATTTCTGTTCTCCCCTGAAATTGTGCTTTCTCTATATATCAGAGATACTACCCCTAGTCTATCCATTGTAATGCTAATCATACATGTATCGACAATAAGACTGTTATGCATCCAACCAAATCATAATCCCCATATTTTCATAGGGTGCTGACTTCACAATCGTAATTACATGGCCTACTCCCTTAATATTTAAATAAACCCAACAATTATTATTTCATTTCGGGGGCTTCCTTCACACCTCATAACTAAATGTTCGAACCTTATAACTATGACCCCAATGGTTAATAAATCCGCAAATCTTAACAATGATCAACGCATTCGTATGCATGGGCCCCAATGCTGACAGGCCTTCACATCCAATGGCAGACAATACGTCGAATTGGCTTTGATGATCCAACGGATATCGCACGGCTAAGATGCACGAGGGTAAATATTCAATAGTTGCGCGATGGACTGGGTCCTAGCGTTAATGGTCGTCTCCATCCGACGGTTGTTATCTCGTCGCGCCGCCTCATTTGATCAGACAGAATCAATCAAATACACACGCCTGTACCTTAAGTTAACCTTTGCGCATCTTCCCAATATGATCACCGTCCGATGGCTTCCTTCCAGATCGACAGCTTGTATCGATATCGCACGGGGTCCTCAGTCGAGATTTAATGCGCGATGGCGCGCAGTGAGAGTGGTTTTTCCAACTTGCTCTGGGACACACGTCGCTCGTTCTATGGAATCACTCTCAATCTATTGAATACCACTTTTGCTGCAAAGGTGGTGCGATACAAACCGCTTCCTGCCTTAACCCACGTTCACTGTTCATCCGCAAGGTTCCGCTCCTCTTCGTTCAAGGTTTCGTCAACGCTTCAACATTATATTGTAATTAACTCCGCCTACGGCTGTGCACTAAACCACTCCACTCGTAAGGTTCCGCCTTCAAGGTTCCACTCTTCTCCTGTAATGTATTATTATAATTAAGCTTTGCTTTAATGTTTTGCCTTTTATTACGGTTCCATCGTGAAGTTTAATGATTTGTTCACAATTTCATTTGATTCTTTTAACAAACATTCTTTACACTGGTTGTTGTCTTCCAACCTCGATGAAACACAATGCCATTCTGTCTTCAATTTTTCTATGATATATAATATATCAACCTTCCATTGCATGTTCGGGATTCTACCCTGTCACAGTTCCGCTTCTAACTGCACATTCAAGTTCTTGATTCTGTGGAACTGTATCATATTGTTGCTCTACTGATAATGCTTGGTAATCTGTTGATAAGCATGCTGCTTGTACCTAAACACCAATTGATATTACTTTGATAAACCATGCAGAGATTTTACTTCAGCTTGCATATTTACCCGTAATTAAGACATCCTTCATAAATTCTATTATTGAGCTCTCCACTGTTTTCAACAACAATCATCAATATACTGAATCTGATCTTGGCATCATTAATATTTTTCCTTTTCTGTTATTTTATTCAGAGGAATTCACAACATTTTCTTTTCTATAACAGTTCCAGAATCATTGCTACTTTATATATTGCTTTGATACCAATTCGACTGTTCTGACATGATGATCTTCGGGAAGACATTTTCAATTTCTTTGCTTGGAATCTTCATGGGCAGATCACTCACTTAAATGTACTCCTCCAAGGGACATTTTCATAGATGAAGGAAGTAATGATACAGTGATGATAGGCTCTTTTCTTACTCATCTTTCTTAAGGTGAATCATTGTTCATACTAGTAGAATGTTGTACACTGTGATCATCACTTAATGTGCTGATGTCTTCTTAACTTAGATGATCATGGCTATTGTTTCCTCTCTACCACCATGGTTGCTTGTTGTCTTTTCTTCTTTCATTACTCTGTCAGCTATTGAATTCTTAAGATATTCTTCTTCCTCTCTAGTTCTCTCGTTAGAGGAATTTTCCTTTTTCTTCCTGATCTCATAGTTGTTCTCATTTCATGGAGCTCTTCTTAGACTACTTTTTGTGGGGACTACATATGAACTGCTCTCCCCCTAAGATGTTGCTTCATATCTATCACTAGTTGGATATTTTCTTTGTTTCCTAGAGCAGCTCCCCCTAAGACTATGCTAGATTTATTATGTTATTGAGATGATAGGCTCCCCTCTTCTCTTTTCTTTCCATACTCTATTGGGGTTCATCATAATGTCTGCACTCCTTTCCGATTCATAGTTTTGTTTGATTGGATTGGATTTCATCATTTTTCTAGATTTCTTTAATATATATCGCAGTTTACAGTCTTTTGCTTTGTGGCCAAGCTTGAGGCATATATAACATCTTATTTTATCAAGATATATTTGAGCTGATGTATAATATTTCATTCCCCTTTTTGAACATAATTTACAATCAACAGATTTATGTCCAAATTCATTGCATGCATAACAGTAGCCATGGAAATGATTTGTGTACCTGGTGGAAGATTGTCTTTTCCCTTTGCTTGCTTGAGGTGTTCTTCTTATTTGCTGCATATTTTGTTGGTTGGACTGGGTTTTCTTTGTCTTACAATGTGCTGCATCATGTCCTAGTTTGTGGCAAGAGAAACATGTGATATTTTTCATAGGAGGAACGAACCTCCTTTGACATCTTCAAAATTTATTCAATTCATATTCAGGAGTGTGAGGGCCCTTTCCAGCTGACTGTTTCATCCTTTCATTCTCTTTCCTATCATGTTGCTGCTTGATTCTATTTGTTTCTTCACAAATCCTGTTCTTGCTAGATTCTATTTTTGTAGGAATCTGCTGAGCTGCTACATTTTCCTTTACAGCTTTTACAAATATTATTTTCTTGTTATCTTCTACCTTGGGCTTACTAGTTTCTCCTTCATATCCTATCCCAGCCTTTATGAGAGGAGATCTTTGAGCATTGAGAATTTGGTCCAACTGTCCAGAGCTTTTCATTAGAGGTGTATTCATTAATAGTTCTCTTTGGGATTTTTCGAAATTATTTCTTAGGCTCACTACTTCTTCTTCCAATTTTTCACATTCCAGATTTTTCTCTCTCATTTGTTGCAGCAGAGTGTCTTCTACTTTCTTTGCCTCTTCAAGCTGTGTCTTCAGGTCAATAATTTCTTTCCTATCTTCATATTCTCTCTCATCACATATTTGCACCACTGTCTTAAGGTCTTTGTTTTCATTTTTCAATTTTTCTATTTCATTCAAAGCAGTGTCAAGCTTGGATTTTTCTTCAGCTGTAATTTCTTCATGGTTCTTATCTCCATTCACACTAGCAGGTACTTCATTTGATTGAATATTTTCCTGTTGACATGAATTTTTCTTCTTCTTAATTCTCTTATCCTTCTTGTCAGTGCAGTCCTTAGTGTTTACTCCATGCATGAGGTGCAATCTATCCCAGATTTCTTTTGCAGAGGTTAAATCCATTATCAACTCAAGGTCCTTGTTATGAAGACTGTTATATATCACACATTTTGCCTTGGAATTCCTCTGTTGTTCTTTCACCGTGGGGGAGTCTATGCAGTAACCATCACATACAAGCTTCCATACTTCAGGTTCATAAGCCAATATTCCTGTTTTAACCTTATCTCTCCATTCAGGAAAGTTTATCGTACTTAACACAGGTACATATTGATAGTCCATGACTCAACCAGATCTCCTTCAAGCTATTAGGCTTACACCAAAGGAACCTGGCTCTGATACCAATTGTTGAACCCTTAGTTAAACTAAGAGGGGGGGGGGGGTGAATCAGTTTAACACATTCATGGACTTTAAAAAAAAATTCATTAACACTTGTTTACACCTTCATTTCATGTTCAACTTAACATGTGAGTAATCTTAGAATGTGACCAGCAAGCATTATTATAAATTAACAGTAGACTTAATATGAGAGCAACAAGTATTAAGCAGATGATATAAACCAGATCAACTCATAAACATCATGCACAGAGACACCAGATATAAGTGGAAACCCATAAAGGGAGAAAACCACATCTTATTATTGTTGTGATGCAAAGGCAAGCTCCAACTCCCTCTCACCACTGATTTTCTGTAGGCACCAACCTACAGGAGGCTCCAACCTCAATTCTGCAAGCTACGACTTGCAAGGAAGCTCGAACTCCCATCAATTTTCTGCAGGCACCAACCTACAAGAGGCTCCAACCTCAGTCAGCTACAACTGACATTTATCAAGCTGCAACTTGATAGGGAAGCTCCAACTTCCTCAATTTATCAAACTAAATGTTTGCTGATTTACCTCAGATATCAGCTCTGTTCTATAACATCTCTTTCTGCTCTTCTTTTCTTAATATTCTCTTCCTCACTCTTCTATACTCTGCATTTTCTATATTTTCTCTCTCTAACTATTTTTTGCATATCAAGATGATATTATTTATAAGGATTTTCTTGTGACTGTTAGCATTCCTCAATGAATTTGGAATGGACAGCCATGCCTCTTCGCTTTCTGCCTTTTCATTTCTTTTACTCGCTCATTCAGAAAATATAACAACATGCATTAATTTCAATATTACAGTGGGAGCTTTGTTTTTCCTCCGGAGACTTGCCTTTGCATCACAAACAATATAAACTAATTAAAATATTACATTTAATTACAATGAGAGCTCCAACTCACTCATACAGCCTTTTGGATCGCTGCGCATTTGTCTTTTCTTTGACTGTGTCTGTCTTTTCTGTGACTGTGTTTTATCTCTTTTCAGCTATGTTTTCTTTTCTGTCCTCTGCTGTGGTGTAATTTCTACATACGTGTAACTGAGCTTTTTATATCAGTGCATTTTGTAAATATGTGTAACTGCTGACTGTAATTCTGGGCAAATTCCAACCCTTTACACGCATCAAGTGTCTTGTTGATGTGGAAGTTTCGCAAGTGGAACATACATGCATCACAATCATTTTATATTAAAAATCAGCCTCCACCTTAAGCCGAGGCCCATGGGTTCACAGACCACGTGGCATCTTTTAATACAATCGCAACAACGCGTTATATCTATATATATATATATATATATATATATATATATATATATATATATATATATATATATATATATATATATACTCGCCGCCTTTATATATATATATATATATATAACGTAATTTCAACTCTCGGCATAGTTATACAACGTTTTAACAAACAAACTGCCATGTCCACTTTAACACTAAAGAATCATGTTTAATACATAACTAATTCCCTTTTGGGCCCACTTGCCACGCTTTCCGATGCAATATGCTACTCCTCCAGTGATTTCCGATTGCGATTGATCGCAATCGCAAGCTGCCTTGCTCCGATGCAATTGATCACTATTCACTGTTCTTTGTCGATGCGATTGGAACTCAAATACTTATTGATCATAGTTTATAAACCCATCGGGTCCGGGCTTCAATCACAATCGCAAGTCTTTTAATATATGTTCCGACGGTCTATTTCTTTCCGATGCGATTGACCACTGTTCACTGCATTTTACCGATGCGATTGGAACTCGACTTCAAACACTTGTTTAAACATGATTTATAGACCCATCAGGTCCGGAGCTTAATCGCAATCGCAATTCTTTGGTTGCATGTTCCACTGCCCTTATAATCTCTGATGCGATTGGGAAGGGCCCCACCTTATATTACTTCATTTCTTTGGATCTCACGCTACTTTGATTCTTGATCATAAAGCACTCCATATAAGTTAATATATATAAACTTTGGACCTTTGTGGAATATTTAATGCACTGCATATATATGTATTGTGTTGCATATATATATATATGCTTTTATGTTCCAACTTTAGAGTATCCTCCAGCGGGGTAGGCGATTCTCGGAATTTATCTATATATATATAACGCTCAGCTGGGTAATGATTCCCAGAATAAGGTTTGTATATATATATATATATATATATACTTGCCGCTTGGGGTTAAGATTCCTGAAATATTGTTTATGTATATATTCTTTGCCGCTTGGGTTAAGCGATTCCCGGAATTGGGTTTATGTATCCTCCAGCTGGGGTAGCGATTCTCGGAATTTTCTGCTCTGCCTCTGCTTGTGATAACGGCTCTGCCTCTACCTCTGCCTCTGATAACCTGCTGTGATAATGGCTCTGCCTCTGCCTCTACCTCTGATATAACTTCTCTTTTGCTTCCTTCGTTCGCTTCTTTGCTGCCTCTACTACTTCTTTGTCTCTTCCTTTCTGCTATATCTGCTGCCTTAGTTTCTTTGTGCTCCTTTATCTGTTGTGTATATAGAATCCACTCCACCTGTTATACTTGTAGCTCTGATCTTATATGCCTTCAATTCAATAGTTCTTTTCCTCAACTTTGAACTCTGCTACGTTACCAGATTTATGTTCCTCATCTTGATTTAATTCTGTAGAATGAATTGTGTTGTATTCTTCCCAACGGTGCTTCACAGTCTTCCCACTTGAATAATTGTTCCTCATTACTCTATCTCTCCAGTTCTGCTATTAAATGGCCCTCTTCTACTGTCCTCACTACTTTGCAGCACCTCATCTGACTCCTGCTGCTTTTGTTCCTTCTATGCTCTACTTGTCTTATGCTCTCTCTGCTGCCTCTGCTTCTTGTCTGCTTCTTTTTGCCTTGTTGTTGTTTCAGGTGTTTCTCCTTTGCCACAGGGTTTATTCAACTCTGTTTATAAACCCTGATAGACTCACAATCATCCATGCACATTCAATTGCACATAGGAGCCATTTATACTCCCAATTATCTTCTTCTCTTAACTCTGCCCCTTTCAAAATCCAATGGCCCTCATTTTGTCCTTACTACTCTGCACCTTGAATAGCTCTTTGCTTCTTTGCTATCCTCTGCTCCTTGACTGATGTTGCTCCTTACTTCTCTTTTTGCTGCCTCTGCTACCTCTCTGCTGCCTCTGTTCCCTGTCTTCTACTTTGCCTTATGGGTAGTTTAGGTGCTGCTCCTGTCTTTACCTTTGCCATCAATGCCAACATTTCCAACAAGGGGTTGGAGTACCGAACTCTAAAGTAGGCTCATATGTAGCAAGTTCAGTTTCTGGCTCATAAATTTCAGGTTCAGTAGATGATAATTCACTTGTTGTATAAGCAACTTCAGCTAGTTTGGAAATTGAAATTTTCTTAGGAGTATTCTCTACTGTTTGCGGTTGATCTACTTCGTAATCAGGATGAATAATTATGGATGTTTCTTCTTGTTCTTTTGATACAGTTCCTGATTTTTGTCCTTTTTCAGATTTAAATCTTTCCAATTGGCTTCGTGTATATTCAGGGGGTTTCCCCTGCATTCTACGTGATTGCCTCGGTAATTTAGCCATGATTAAAACTTTTAACACACGCAATCAAAGAAAATTTCAATAAAAATCCTAAAGTCTCTAAGGAAACAATCAAATTAATCATATGCCTATAGAATCTAAGAGATCAATCCATGCACAAACAGTAGATTCCTGCACTAAAAACACTAGTTGGTGATGAAATCCAAAATCGTAGAATTTTAATACATAAATGACGGTTGGAACAGTTGCCCCGACAACCTGCTTAATGAAACATACCGGTGCAATTTTGTCCACTTAAACCATCTCGAGTGAAGATAACCCTTCAGAGAGTCCAAGTGAGTCTAGTCAACGTCTACTCCTGGTACAGTAGGACCTTCCCTCCACCGTCACCTTGGGAAAGAATCCTAAAGTTTATAGCCACTAAGGTCACCAATGGGAACACATATACCTAGGGGAACAATCTACGATCCGATATACATGCAAGGGAAGAGTAACTAGCTCAATCCCCTTGAAGGCTCCTTGACATAATCCAAGGTTTACTGACAAGTGACCCCAGGCTCCTCAACAATGGTCTATCCGAGGTTTACCATTTTTAATACGTGCACATCTGATATCTTTCCCAATGAGATAGGTATGATTACCTCATATTTCAGACATGATCTCGTGCTTAAATCCTTTAGGAGGAGCTTCCCAGAGCATACATGCTACAATTGGATTTTTCTACCACAAGATCTACTACTTGTTTGTTTGAACTGCCTTGGAAAGTTAATTACAACCTATTCCAAGAGACTAGCCTAAGCTCTGTTGGTGGAAAAGAGCCCTAGAAAATGAAAAAATTTCTATATTGATTTTAATTAAGTGTTACTTTTAGTTTGGTTGTTTCTTAGGACAGAACGTATGGAAGTGAAACTTTGATTATATGTAATGACCCGACTTAAAAATACGCTAAAATGCATCTATATGAGAAACAACTCATTTCTTTTCAATGAAACCTATTTAGAGGAAATATTTGAGAGGTTTCAATAAATTTTAAAACATCAATTCTTTCTTTGATAAGCAAGAAACTTTGAAAAGAAGACTGTTTCGGAGAATTCAATTTCACAGAAAAAAGATCACTTGTTCAAAATGAAATTCCTTATACCATTTAGATCAGAAACTAGAATCAAACTTCTTCCAAAAGAAAACTAAAACTCTTAAAATCATAAAATTGAAACCAAAAGTAAACTCTAATCTTGCACTCTATCTAAAAAGTTTGAGGATGTTTATGCTCAGTTTATAATCTAACCAAGAACTTTCTTCTTATCTCAGCAAGAAATCAAAAACATTCAAAAATGGTTTTAAAATGAAATTCAGACCTTATCAAGCTAAAAGGTTTTCTAATATTTGCAAATGAAAATAAAATCGAATTTTCATAAAAGCATGAGTTGCCTCAAGTTCAATGGCTCAATAAGAAAATGATGACATACCAATTAGCTGAGGTATATAAAAGTTTCTAATTTAGAGAAACAAGAAGACAAGGCAAACACTTACTCATAAAATGCAAATCAACTAAAAATATCACTTCAAACACAAAAATTGCTGAAAGAAACTCACACAGAAGTCTTTGACAGTCAAGATAAGTTGGGGTAATAACAGAGAATCTAGTAATTGGATTCCTGAAAGCAGAATTTTTTTTTTTTCAAATTTTTTCCAGAAGTCCACAGTTTTTAATGGATCAAGGTGCGGTACCGCACTATTTTTCACTAAAATCTGTGGAGTCTACTGCTCTGCTTTTAAACAAAAAGTGCGAAAGATAAGAAAAATACAGAAAAAAATAAAAATACAGATTTACAGTCAAGGACCCTAATGAGTCATCTACCCAACTCAGTTTTGAACTAATCAAAATCAAAGAAATATTTCAAAATTCAAACTGAAAATGAAAAAATAAAACTAAGTTCATTCTATTATCCCCAGCGGAGTCGCCATTTTGTTAGACAGGCAAAATCCTTCTTGTGGACAAGAACGATCTCCCTAGTATCCTAAGGATATCTAGAAACAAACAACCAAATGCAAACCATTTTCTCTAGATCATTTATGATTCAGAATTATTAATTAACAAAGTATGAGGACATGCCCCTACCTGAAGTCCAACGCTTGTTGTAATATTCAATCCAGTTTCTCTGAAAGAGGTAAATTCAGCATGTAAGACCTGCAACCAAAGACATGAACAAGGATTAAAAGCACCTGCAAGATATAATAATTCAGAAACACTAATCTATCTAAGTGATCAAGGAATCCAAGAATTAAATTACTCAAATAAATACATGAACAACTTAATGAGAAAATAGAATCCATTTGTATTAACTTGTATGATAAGAAGTAACCTTACAACCTTGACGCCTTGATGTTATACAGGTTCCTCCGGGGTCCTAAACAGTCGTTTCCTCTTGGTTTGACAAGCCTTCGCCTCTCTGAACTAGCATGAATCTATGGACGTGATTATGTGATCGTTCTCATGCCAATGATGCCAAGTAAAGAGAGTATGATTTATTCAGCCATTAACCTCAAAACAACCAAGTTCTAAGTACCCCTGAGACTAAAACATGATCTGAATTTATAGCATAAGGGAGGTAGTTTCAGTTCCAAAAAGAAAGGGATAAATTCCTTTCATGAAGGGATTAAGCTCCAAATACCAAGGGATAGACTCCTTTAATGAAGAGATAGAGGTTCATGAATGAAGGGATTGAAGCTCGACCAGATTATGCTTCTAGAAGCCTCCAGCTAGGAGAATATTCGACCAGCTAGGCTTCTAGAACTTACTTTTTCTTTAATTTTACCTTTTACGGGGGTCTGTAGTTTTAATAAGCAGAATGTGCGGGATGTGCCTTGGTTTATGAACTCTATGATTTTGGACCTCTAAGGGAGCATAAAATAGGTAATGATGAACCCATATAGACAGCTAAATTTCATGGTGACAAATTTTAGTGTAACATGCCATTAGGAATCATTTCTTGTATTAACATTATCATCAAGCCTTCCATGTTTGCTTTTAGATCATTCTTCATGTCTTCCATGTTGTCTTTCATTTTTTCATTGATCTTAGCTTCCATTTCAGCTTCCATGCAATCCATCTTAGCTTCCATGCCATTCTTTTAACCATCCACGCCTTTCTTCAAACCATCCATCTTAGCTTCCACGCCTTTCTTCAAAACTTCCATTTCATTTTTTGTTGCTCTTTTCGAGAGCGAAATTTGGTGCACTTGCTCATGTAATTTTGATATGTCATGTTGCGCTTCTTTCTCTTCATGAGTCATAACATAGCCTTCTGAAGGCTTAATGGGTGTTGAATTATTTTTAAGTGGCATTTTAGAACCCAATACTAATATCTATGCTTCAATATGACCTTGGAATCACTTCAAACTTATTTTTCACACAAGACTTATGCAATTCGAAGAAAAAAATACACACCTTTTTCTTGCTTTTGAGGAGCTCGATATTGAAACTGAATTATCTTTGTGATTTTGGATCTACAATATCTGAAATTTGTCCCTGTAGTAGCCCTCTGAATCTTCTTTTGAATGCCATAGGTCTGACCTGATTTGGATTCCTCAAGGCAAAGTTATGCCCAATCTCCCACATTGATCTAATTATGGACTGGTTCAGTAGAGCGAACTTGTACAATGTTCCACGTGTCACGGTTTCCTCCTTTGGCTCTGAAATTGATACACATGAAACTACACTCCGTCTGATTGCGGCCACTTTTTACATAATTCCAATCCGATGCTCAGAGAGAGAGTTATGACGATTTTCCCACTGTCACCTCTTTGAGATGAAATTCAGGAGCCTAAAAAAACCCTCACTTCCACATATCATATCTCTGAAAATATTATGAACGAAGATCTTAAATGTTTACAGGAAGTTCCTCAGGAGTTCGGCTTCGCTCTATAAAAATTTCAGCTTCTGAACCTTCATAGAAAACAAGTTATAGCGCAAATTCCACGATGACTTGTTTTAGGTGAAATTCAGGAGCCTGAAAAAACCCTAACTTCCACAGATCATATCTCCGAAAATATTGCAAACTAAGATCTAAAATTTTTACACAACGTTCCTTAGGATTTCAGCTTCGCTCTGTAAAAATTTAAGCTTATGAACCTTCGTAAAAAAAAATTATAGCGAAAATTCCACGATGACCTGTTTGGAGCAGAAAAACCCTATAATCCAAAGCTCTGATACCATGTGTTATGAAACTAGCTCCAAAAATAGAATAAAAGAGAGATCAACGCCTTAGAAATAGCCACTTTGAGGGGGAAACCTCCAATACATTACCTAAATGAAAAATTATTGGATGATACAAATGACAAAACCTCCTTCTATATATAGGAGTCCATGGGGTCACAATATAATCCTAGCCGACCTAACAATAATAATGTAAGGGCACAATAATAACAATATTGGGGTTACAGGGGTACAACAATAAAAATAAGGGGGTTACACTAACAACAATAAGGGATTATACTAGTAATATAGGGACCTAACAATGTCTGGATTCACATAATTTAACTATATATAAAATTTGATATTACAAGTGTGGGCGTTATGTCTAGCTCGACCCATGCCTCTCGTATCATTCTAACTATGTTAATATTGGTATTTCATATGATTTTAACTATGTTGATATTGACGCAACTGACCTTTCATTTGATTTAATTATTTTAAGGTTTGGTGCTATTGACCTTCCACACAAATGTAAGTACTTTAATTTTTAAATGTTAGCATGAATGATTTTAAGTTCATCCAAGCTTCCCTTGTTTAACCATGTTATTATATATGGTGAGCCAGTGTCGATGCATTTCTAAAGTGGTCTTCAAACCTAGACTTATGTAAATCTACTATGTTTAAAGTATGTCACATTTGATATACTCAACCATGTTTAAGTCATTATATATATGCAATATCTGTTCTCAGTGCATTGGGTGTGGTAACTCCCTGCCACAGGTTTGTACCCTTAGACCCCCGATGGGGCAATGGGTGGGTAAGTCCCACTTTAACATATGAAATATTTTTCATCATTGCATTGAGTTTGGTAACTCTTTGCCACAGGGTTGGACCCCCCAACTCCCAATGGGGTGATGGGTGGATCTGTCCCACTTTAACATATGCAATATTTTCCATCTACAAGTGGGAAGCATAAGTCATTGAAGTAAAGCTTTGGGACCCCCGACCCCTGATGGGGCAGAGGGTTGGGTCCCTTGTATACCATGTGAACATATGATATCTCGCATTAAAACATATTAGCCATATCCACCACCAGCAGGCTTGAAGAAAATCCTTTGCAACAAGGGATTGGACCCATGACCCCCGAAGGTGCGATGTGTGGGTCTTCCCCATGTTAACTATGATAATAATTAATTGTTTATAATTTTCCTCTTTAACATGTTACTCATATTTGATGTTGGCATGTACAATGTGAATCTATTTCAACAAGGGCTTGGACCCCCCGACCCCTTATGGGGCAATGGATCCACCCCGTGTTAACTATGCTTATAACCAACTCATTCTACATCCACAAATTAGGTTATGCACAGTAATTTTTGGTGTTATTATAAGAAGTCAACACATACACACACATGATACACTGTGTATATACTGCCTCACCTTATATGTGTGTGTGTGATGTAGATTAAACTCATCGTATATACAACAAGTGTAGAATTAATTTAATAATTTCCAATATTTCTGTATAAAGTGTGTAAACATTTGTGGAGTGTTGACATATGTATATGTAAAAATAAGTTTGAGCAAGGGAATTAAAATACTTAGAGTCCAAGTGGCATGTCAGGGTCAACATGTCCAATATTAACGAGACAACCTTTATTATTAATATAATTTTAACCTAGATTTAAAATCAGTGAATTAATTACATCATTGGAAATGCTCTTACCGAGCTTGTTATGAGGATAACCGTATCATCTAATTCCACAATTTTTTGAAAAAAAAACATTATGTTTGTGAGCCAGAAATTAAAATTTGAATTCAAGACGGTAGTAACACCTTCTACAACCCACAATATTACAAGGGGGTGTTAAATAGTGTTACACCTATGAATTTTAGATCAAATATGGTTATTTTGACAACAAAATTGAGATTTGTAGTTGGAAATATGAGATTGATTTGGAATTTGAACAATAGCTTAGATGAATGAAGGTGAAAAATTACAACATGTGCTTCAACATGTAAAAGGCATAACACATACATGAAAATCAATATGGATAAAAAGAGTTTTAATTCCTACTTTGTGTTGGAAATAATGAGAGGGGGGTGAATCAATATTTCTCTTCAATTATTATATTTTTAACTTCACGGAGCATTAATTAACATTATCATCATATGTAACATAAATCAACAATAAACAACATCATTCAACAATGTACAAACATCAAGAAAATAAACAACAAATATTTTAGGTGGAAACCCTTCCAAGAGAAAAACTACCAAACACTTCTTAATATTTGTCTCTAACAAAATTTACATCAATATTCTCAGCTCCAACTAAGGGAGGCTCCAACCCTCTAGTTTACAAGCTTCAACCTGAAGGATGATCCAACCCCTAGGTTTACCAACTACAACTGGAAGGATTCTCAAGCACCATGATTTACAGTATCCAACCTGAAGGATGCTCCAACACCTTGTTTTCCAGATGCAACAAGAAGGACGCTCCAACACCTTGTGCATGCTCCAAATTTCCCTAACGCCACCCTGCTACCCTTAAGTGTTCTCAGACTCCGACTTGTAGGAGACTCCACGCTTCGGTCTTGCACCACCTTGATCAGTCGAAAGACCGTGTTTCACAATTTTTAGACTAGATCCACATGTGCTCAATATCAATACAAAGGAAATTGAAATACAAGAACCTATAATACACTCCCTTTCAATAAATTATTCCTTTTATCAATCTGCACATCAAACCCTCTCTTTCAATATCAACTATCATAAACAATTTTTCCTTTGCCCAATTTTCACATCAAACCCTAGCTCTCAATATCCACTTTCATACAAAATTCTGCCTCTACCCAAACCTTAGTTTTAATTGACGAATCCACTGTTACAAGTAAATCAAATGGTGAACCCTAGCATCTCCCATCAATGACCCCATTCAGTGTATAACATATCTGTCAAACTCTTGGCAGACACATGCTACACAATAAAAAAAACTCTACCAAAATCAAATACGTTGTTGTACCAAACTATCAAGTATTAGGAACATCTAACTCCTTGTTGACTTTATCATTCTTAGAAATTTCATCACTCACACATGATAAAATTGGAAACCTTACTCAACCATTTAATACACAAGTCCTCATACAGGCTCTATCATATGACATTACTCTTCAAGCTCACAAATACACCCAATATACAACTTGAAGTGACATCAATAATAAAAAATATGACATATTTTCCCTGCAAAAATCAGTTAGTCATGCACCTAGTGTCAGTAATCATATTGAATTGATCCATGTTTCTGACAATGAACTATTGTAAAAAATTTCCTCCTCTCAAGCTAAATATTTCTCTGATACTTTCTTTTATGGTCTTCACTTGGACAACTTTAATGAAGGAAAAACTATTCTTCTTGAATAAATTATAATCTTAGCACAACCTTTGTGTCACAACAAGTCTGGGATTAGCCATCAAACACCTTTGATGGGATTTCAAGGTCTTTGACAAAGGAAAACTATAATGTGTAAGTACTCAACAATAGACACCATATACTAGCAGTCTTTACAATATTTTGTTTCAAGTTCACCTGTCCCTAGAACCACAGTTATGACACCCTCTTAAACATTTTGTTATAGGAGTATTAACACCTTGAAGCTTCAAACAACTTTATGCACATAACTATAGATACTGGCACCTGAGCTCAATCACAAATACACACTTCTACCTGTGTTTTTTTCCCCAAATCATATGAAATATAAATACACAGGATCTCAGGCGTGCAACATACATAAACCAATCAAATTTTGAATTTCTTAATAATACAACCCATATTCATGTATCTATGTTGTTTACAAACGATTCAATGTGTATGTATTCATTGAGACCTGGTCAATTAAAAAACAAAAAAACTCAGATATATAAGAAACGAGGAGGCCACAAAATTGTTGTTAAATGTATTACTCAGATTTGTACAACTATTCCACTAGAAGTTTACCAACGCCAAAAGGAAATCAGAGTTAAGAATTCTTAAATTTAGAGAGTAACTTCACCATCACATTCTAAACAACTTCAAATAAATATCCAATGTACCTGATGAATGAAATTTTGAATTGTACACAGACTGATCTTCTACGTAGTCTATATCCTTGATTCATTTTGACACACCGCACTTGTAACTCGCTCAGGTGAAAATCATGAGAGTGATTCATAAGAAAGTGTGAATTCACAAATGTATAGTGTTATACAACTCATAATGACATCCTTGGCCCATGCTTCAGCTTTCCATTCCCACATCGACTCATCAAACTATTGTGGCAGCGTTTTGATAACTCAAAATGTTTTCATCATGACAATATAACAATCATATGTTTCAACTTACGTTCATTTGCTACATTGAAAAAGGAGTGATATTTAGGGAAAATGCTCATAATGAAATCCTTGCCAGGAATTAAGCCATAAATGATGCACAATATACTTCAGATGTTTTTGAGATTACACAAAAACCACACAAATAATTCCCATTAAACATAGCTTAAAGGCCAAGAGCTCAATGAAATCTTCCACATGATTTATATTGTTTTTGTCACTTGGATTTGCATCATAATTTCATATATCTCACGTCTTAGTCTCAGCCTTCAAATGAGGCCGAAGATTCTGGAAGTTGACAAGTCTTGGCCACAGAGTAGACAATAAAATGAATACCTCATATAAATACCTGATACACCAAACGAAACCCATAAATAAACAAAATTTAAAATTTTAATTGGAGGAAAGATTCTTTTTAACCATAGGCCATCTTTAATATTGTTTTAATTCAATTTTGATTCCATCAACGAAGTAATTTAATCGTATAATGTTTAATTTTGTTTTAATAAAAAATCCTTTTGACTTCTTGAGTTCCCAGCGAATGAAATACTGCCAAGTCATCAAGCCCATGGGGATATTGACCACAGGATGGGGATTTGATCTTATCAAGGCCATATTTTTCAAACCGTGAATAGCCACCAAGTGTGTCATATACCGTTGGGATCGACAAGACGAGGAGAATCAACTGACGATGGTTACAAAGGAAAATTCACTGATATTCATCCTAAAAAATATTGAACAAGTACAAGGATATTTAGAGCTTCTAGGGTTCTCCAATCATTCAAAGCTTCAATTAATGCAAACTAGACAAATATTAAGAGCATTCAAGACCTAATGTTGGCATCAATGAAAACACCATTAAAAAATCTCCCCCTTTTTTATTGATGGAAACACATACTCCCCTGTGATTATTGCTCCACCTGACTTCATGCCTCAATCTTATTCTTTTGATTTGTCTTCCCCCTTTGACATCAATGGAAAAGGGTCACTTTCCCTGACAATTTGTATGCTTCATGTAACATTCATTTTCTCCCCCTTGACGAATTGCCTTCCTTTTTCTTCCTACAATAGACTGCTTGTCTCCCCCTAAGTGTAGTACCCTTACCAAACTAAACCCCT
The DNA here is from genome assembly GCA_034641835.2 of Pinus albicaulis. Classification (NCBI taxonomy): domain Eukaryota; kingdom Viridiplantae; phylum Streptophyta; class Pinopsida; order Pinales; family Pinaceae; genus Pinus; species Pinus albicaulis. The sequence goes on along the minus strand of CM076584.1, from coordinate 1,611,347,243 downwards.
AAATTATAACAACTACAAATTTAAGCAAAAACTTATCGATTTAATACACATATGTCTACCTAGTTTACATGCTTGAATTCGATCATGAATTGTTGTAGCTCCAAATTTTCTCTCATTACCAAAATGACCGAATCCTCCCTGACAAACTAGGCACAACCTTGGTACCCAACTTTAGAATACTTTATAATTGAAGCACTCTGGCCCCCATGCCTAAAGCTTCAATAAAAATCAAGGCTTCTCTCTCTGTCTATGTCTCTCTGTTGTAAATTCATCCTCCCCTTCGAAAGAAAAATCCCTTTTCTTATATAGGGCCCTCATTTGTTTCAGGGTTGCGATTTCCCTTTCCAAATTCCTTCAGCGAAGGGTTAAATGATAAATTTTAGCTTATGACTGAACATGCATCTGTCGCCTTCGTTTATGGTTGAAAAAATTCTCTTTTTAACTCTTATTGTATTCATAGACCATATATTCTAGTGTTCATAATATGGATTTGGTTAAGTTTTAATAGTGAGTCTTTTATGTTTTATTTTTTAAGTTCATAATTAGTATATAATATTCATATGTACTTTTGTCCTTGTTATTTTTTCCCATTACATAATATAGCATATGTATCTTTTAGTTAATATTTATTTCCTTTAATTCTTTTCATTTTATTTAATATAAAATTTAATTAATATAATTAATAATTATCAATAATTAATACAATATTATGTTATAGTTCTTACTTAGTTAACATAATTAATAATATTATAGTTACCCTTTTATTTTGTATAATATCTTGAATTTAACTTTATTCTAAATAATACATTAATTATGGTGTTATATATAGCAAGTCATCCACCTTAATATGTTCATTTTATTCTAGCGAGTTTAGGTATTTACTTAGTATGTCAAAATTCATTCATTAGACTTTTCATAAATGGTTAGCACATATACTAATGCAGTGCATGTGATACATGCATATGTAGCTATCATATGCATGCTAATATTCACATTTTGTTTGTAATTATAGGTGGGTCATTACACTAACATGATATGCCTTTCACAACTTTCCACAATCGAGACCTTTTGTAATTATGCTTTGCAAACCTACTACCCAAACAGACTAATCTACCCACCATGTTGATCACTACTCTGAAGACTTCTTCACACTTTCCATCTATCAACCTATCAAAGGATAGATATTAAAACACGCAACTAATAATATAAGGAATACCCTTCTTCAACATTCATAGGACAGGGATTCATCATGCCAAATTATTCAAAATAATGTATGAACCAACTCTTCATCCAAACCATCCTTAACCTTGACATCTTCTATTGTACTTGTTGATTCATCATGACCTTTCACTTTTACAAAAATTGAAAGCATGACTGCAGAGAATTTTTCATTCACTTGATCTTCTTACATGTGTTTTCTTCTCTAGACCATCCTATCCTAGCTCATATGGTGTTACATATTCTCCCTCGCAGGTATGGGCTCCCACAAGGTCATCAAATAAACCGGCCCTCTCGGCCCATTTTTGGATTTCCTGTCAATCACCACATCTCAACATGCAAACAACACATTAGTTATAACATCATAGTATCATAGAAAATAATCCCCATTCCAACTCTTTCATGCCATCATGAGAACATAACATCATTTTTAATCACAACAGTCTGAATAATAACAAAATTCATGCTCATGTATGTCATAAAATATGCATGCAATTACCACATGCTTCACCTTAGGAAATACCATCATCAACATATTTGCATCAAAGATATATAATTACATCACATAATAAATGAACCACATATCATAACATCAAAATACCTATGCATATCATATCCATCATTGTTTAATTATCATTGTACATCCTCAAAATATTACTTATCTCATCAAGTTCTCATCTCAGTACCACTTGACCTCTCTTCTTTTGCCAATTTGTGCATAATTCTTCTTGAAGTCTCATTATAGAATCTCCAACAACATATTTTCTTATGATTCATGCTCAATTTTTTCTCGTTAGTCTACATTTTTTATTTCCTTTTCCATAAGTTAAATGATCGTTAGCCTTCAAACATTTCCTAGTTTATCACTTGTCATTTTTCACCAATTACAAGTATTCACAAATTCCAACCTTGACACTTTTAAATTATGTAGGTCATCACTATGACCCTTACCAATTATGTTGTTCAATCCACTCATCAATATCCTTAAGAGAACTTTCCACTTGAGATAGACCCCATGATTAAGCCTAGACATTATTACATTTTCACAGTTCCATTCACACTTTAATGTTATGCACCTTAAGAACTGTACAAACTTTAATTAACTACTCCAGTCTTAAAATTTCATATTTTTGTTATTCACATTAACAACATGCTCGACTATCACTAATGTTGGACTTACCATGAAAACAATACCTTAAAGCTAAGGCATTTTCCTAGTTTCTGCTCACAAATCTTTCCAATTTCTATTCTTAGATTCTTTATTCCATCCTACAACCATTCATGGATTATGTAATCAAAGGTTACCATAATTCCTACAACTCCTTTAATGAACTTCATAATTATCACGATTATTAAACTTTGTTAATCACTATCTATGGCTATTGCAAAATCTTCCATCATATTCTGGGAAAATTTATTACTTCTTGTTGATTTCTTACACTTTTTTGTGAAACTTCCACTCATTCCTTTAAGTATCTATCTAGTACTCTTCTCTATTTATCTTATTATTTCAATTTGGTCATGATCACCATGACTACCATTCATTATCATTAATAATAAATTTGTAAGTTCCTTCTTTGGCATTCCTTCTTAGATAACTTCATCAAACATATACCACTAACATTAAAGATCAATATTATAACCCCTCTTTTTTTTTTTCTTTTGATATTTTTTTCCTACCCTTACCTATTTATACTTATTTTTCCAAAATGCTAGCCGTTAGCACTATTATTTCAATGTTGTATCATTTTTCTTCCCCTCTTTAAGAGGATATATCCTTGAAACAAATTCATAACCTCTTGACTTATTCTATAAGCACTTTCAATATATTCTATTTAAGGATTGTATGTAATAACATTTCCATTTTGATAAGAAACCATGATAATTGATAAACATTACCTCCTTTCATTTATATCACTAAATTTTCACTTCCAAATAACATCATTCCTAATATGTTTCCATAGTAATCATCACCCCATAGTCACATCATAAATAAGTTCAAAAAAATTGTTGTTAATTGGTCCTTACCTCATTGGGATATAAAAACTTAAAACATTTCAACCTTCCAATGTTTCGTTAAGTTTCCACAATGCAACACTCTAAAAGGTGTGCCTCTTAAGAAGTGCAAACATAAATATCTTAGCGATAATGCAATTCCTATAGTTATTCTTTATACAAACTATTTAAGATACACATGACTTACATTAATTCCAAAAACAATTAACTTGTGCATAATCCACCTTAATTCACTCAAATATGATTTTCCACACCTAGTTTGCACATGTAGCTTGGCCAATTTAGCCTATTATTAGTCTCAGATGTTACTTCATATTGAATGGCCTCTTTCTAATGACCATAGTTAGGATTTCATTACCATTCTTCTCTTCTTCAAGAAGCTACATCCTTAGAGAAAAGTCAACCAATAAAGTACCAATTATCACCATGAAACCAAATTCTTAATCGCTCCATTTTACGTAACCAACTAATCCACATCATTATTATTAGGTTTTTGTTTATTCACTTCTCTTCTAGTGAAAGTAATCTATGATCTCCATCTTTGCATCTTTTCTTCTTTTATTTTATCTTCTCCCTTTTTTTTTCAAATAAATTCTTTATCAATTATTATTTCACACTTAAATTTCTTATTAAACCAAATACCGCACTCAAAAATATTATAAATAATAATTTTATAAACCTTCATACAATGAAATATTACAATGTACTTCTAATAAATAATAAAATAGAATAACAACTTATCATATCTTAATATTAATTAAAGAAATTTAATTTTTACTATCTATTTCTTTCTTTTTTTTTGTAAGTTTGGTAGGACTACATCTTCATCAACATGCCCAAAAACATCACCCCAATCAAAGAAAGAAATTGAACATGTGATGAGTGTCGTAATAGCCCGCCTCATCACCATTTAACCAAAGCCCCACAAACAACTTTTATTATCCATTTCAACATAATAGTTTAATAATAATTAAACAAATTCAAACTCTAGTGTCTACTTTATTAAATAAATGAAGCCACATCTTATAAATTTCTTCCCAATCCTTAAAACTCCCATTCATTTTTATAATATATTAATATATGTTCTACATAATAATAATAATAAAAATAAAAAAGCTAATTATTAATATTTCAACTATTTCTTTTTTATTTGATTTTTTTTTAACACCTTGAATAGACACTGAAGTGGACAAAGGGTCAAACAAAAGTTAAGGCATATGCATCATGATAATGATAATGTATGGCCAATATTATTTCTTGGGCTATATGATAATAAATGTGGTTGGGCAATATATGCTCACCGTTAGATTCAAAAAACTGCCCAATCGCATTTATTATCTTATAGCTCAGAAAATATGTATCGCCACAATGTATACTATTGGAGTTGGGTGTTTTCAAAACCCCATTGTACGATTCAGATTTAGTTGTGATTAAAAAAAAAAAAAAAAACCATTAACAGATTAGCAGATGTGAGTTTGAGGTTTGGTAAAGTTACGAGAGAAACACACATTCGATAAAATTGGAGCAATAAAAAAAAATTGGAACGATACAAAGAAAATTGGCATAGCCCCTACATTGGCATGACAGCCGCAAATCGAGAAATAGTCCATTTTTTCATTTAAATTAAAATAATAATATTCATGACTTCGCATAAGTCTTACGTGGCAAGGTAAGTTGTATAGTATGAAAATTTTTTTCCTCCCATAATTTGGATTTGCTTCAAAAGCTATTGAAACCCTGACTTTGAATTAATATGCTTTATCTTTATCCATCCTTGCGATCGATTCAAATGAAGTGATGCGGGAGAGAGCCTTGGAGGAGGCTAGCAAATTTCATAGATTTTTGATCTTGAAACTTTTTTTACTTTTTCACTATTTATTTAAATTTTCAAGGACTCACAATCTCGATTTCATTTATTAAATATAATTTAAATAATAAAATTGGAAATAAATTTATTAAATATAATTTAAATAATAAAATTGGAAATAAATGAAAACAAATATTTGACATAACCAAAAAAAAATATCGGGTAGTACATTAAATAATTGATCTGATTTTCATGAAAAATCACTACCTTTGGGTTCCCTAAACAAGTCGAATTTGACATGTGTGGCTCAAAATCATGAAGATTTCATCCGGTGGTCTTGGGCTTGACTTAAAACTTGTATGAGAGAAGTTATTTTTATGGCTTGTGTTGAATAATAGAAATCTCATATGGGATAAATTGATGAGAAAAGGGAATATTGGGTCTGGAATTTGTTGTGTATGTATGAGAGGGGAAGAAGATAATCAACATTTATTTTACAATTGCTTTTTTACTAAGAAAGTAATTTGGGTTTTAGGTAATTTTTTTAAGGTAAACATTCTAGAATTCGAGAATACAGTGGACTTTATATCTTGGGGAAAAACTAAAAGCAAAAATCTTAGATTATTGTCGGCTCTATTCCACTGGGACATCTAGTACAGTAGGAATAAGTTGATTTTTGAAGAGATTAAGTGCATCCCTGAGGGGACTTCAAATAACATAATCAAACTCTGGGAAAAGTTGAAAATTGAACAAAAGCCTCCGGTGGATCTTTCAAAGCGTCTGCGGCCTTTTGAGATACACTACCCAACCGGATTCTTTGATGGCACTTCACAACATTCTGTTTGTGGATGTGGTACGTGGCTGTTGATTTTGCCACATTATCACTATAAGATACACTGGTTCGGTGGTGAAGGAACTAATATGAGAGTGGAAGTGCTAGCATTATGGGGCTTATTATGGTTCACTTCGTAGTTGTACTTAGACAATCTCTCGGTGTTCGGTGATTCGAAGGTTCTCATTGAGTACCTAAACAAGAGATCCAATCTCTTCCTGGGCTATCTTGTGACATGGTTGGAGCACATCAAAATATTAAGGGGCTCTTTTTCTAATATCAACTTTCAGCATATATTTCGGGAAAAGAATTCCCAGGCAGACAGGCTATATAAGAAAGGACTGACGGGGGTGTTTGGTATCATGCAGTATGAATTGGTGGATGCGGAGGGACAAGTAGCAGTTGGCACAGTGCATTTTTCTTGATTTATATATGCTCACTTTTTTGTTTTTTGTGGACTATGACAGGTTTTCGTTCCCAAGTATTTTCTGTGATGTTTTATTGAGGTTCATATCCTTGCACTTTGGAAGCTACTGGTGTTTAAATTTATGCATATAGAGTTTCTCGTTTTCTTGTTTCATTGATAAAGTGCAGTTTCTTGTTTTTTTTCTTGCTGGATGACTTTATGCAAGGATCTGGGATCTCTATGTTGCCGTATGCCCTCTGATGGGCGACTGCAGTGTTCTTTTGTTGTAGATTACATGTTCTCTTCTTTACGAATGTTGAAAGCTCGAACTCTATGTATATGGACTGAATAGTTTTTGCTTGTATGGATTTTTTTATCCACTTTAGACTATATCACTGATCACTAATGATCGTTGTATGACAATTTTAAAATCAAGATATTTGAAATGGCACGTCATATAAGCCATAGTTTTTTCTTGGTAAAAAAATGGGAGATAATAATTTTATAATTATATATATATATATATATATATATATATATATATATATATATATATATATATAATCAATTTTTATTTATTTATTTTAATAAATTTTTAAATAATTTTTTTAATACTATTTTCACTTCAATCTAATTTTTTTAATAAAATTAATAAATTTTTAAATGATTTTTTTTAATACTATTTTCATTTCAATCTAATTTCATTAATAAAAATAATTTAGATATGGTTTTTTGCATTTATTATAAATTAATTTATTTTTTCATCAATCACATGGATTAATAAAAAAGCTGAAGAAAAAAAAAAGAAATCCAACTTATAGACCATATTTCTATATTAGTGAAAAAAATATGAAGAGAAGCCACTTTTTTTTTAATAATTATTTTTTCTTTTGTTTGAATTTATATTTATAAATAAATTTAATTTAAAAATAAAAAATAAAAAACATATTATTTATTTCACAATATTATTTTATTAATTCTATATATATATAGTAAGTTTGGTGGACTACATCTTCATCATGTCCAATATATCACCCCGATTTGGGTGGGGAATTGAAGTGAAGAAGTATCTTAACAAAGCACCAATCATCATCTATTCAAGACCTTGTCAACAATTCATTATATATATATATATATATATATATATATATATATATATATATATATATATATATATATATATATATATTATTATTATTATTAGTATTCAAAAATAGGAAAACCCAAAGGTCCAATAGAGTTAGAACCTCGCTCTGATAAGATATATAACAACCCTAATTTAAAATATACAAATAATTACATCAATTTATATGATTAATAACCAACACCCAATAATTCAACTATTTAACATAGAATTTTGAGAAACATGAGGAGGGACGACTTACCTATATCGACGATATTCCTTATTTGTGCTTTTGGAGTTGAATGCTCTCTGAAATATGCTAACCACAACAAAGATTTTGGGTACGACTTTTCACCTAACCATAGGCTCAGCTGCACATAATCTTTCTACTTAGTCACCCCCGAGCCCTCAATCAACGTACCACTGTCAGGGAATCCTTGTCTCACAACATTTTTCTCCAAAGAGAATGGATGAAGGAATGATGAATCTCATTTTCTTCATCATTCATTAAATAGACCAAACAATGAAAATGGGTCGACATGCACACATTCCATGTGTCAACATGCAACTTTTAATTCTTTATTTTAAGTTTTACTTAATTTAATATTTCTCTTTATTTAACTCTTTCTTTCTTTCTTTTTTAATTTACTTATTTTTACTATATATATATATATATATATATATATATATATAGTTATAGTTTATTATGTATATATGTGTGTGTGTATATGTATATGTTATTATGAACTATTTTATTTATTTATTATTATTATATTCTCTTCATTATTTATTATTTATTTACTATTATTGTCTCTTTTTTTATTTTTTACTATTTATTTATTATTACTATCTTTTTTTTATTGTTTATTATTTATTTACTTATATTTTAATATTATTTTATTTTATTTATTTATTATTATTATTTTTATTATGATAAGGGGACATTATAACTTACCTCCATCACATTTTGAAATTTGAATTTTTAATTTAAAACTTGGAGCCAAACCTTGAGGTCGTTGCTTTTAGAATGGAAGAGTTAAACTTTAAAATTTTAATTGGAGCTAAAATTCTTGTTAACAATAGGCCATCATTTGTAGGTTTTAACTCTGTACATAAAATACTTGCAGACAAATTCTAAAAACAGAAAATAAACAATGGCGAGAACATAAACAAATATACATAGATATTTTCTTGTGGATCCCAAAATTGGGACTACTAGATTGATTTTTTGTCATTATATTCCTTTCAATGTTACAATACATATATATACATGTTGAAACATTCATAAACCCCAATCCATCAACCCTGGATTAAAACATAATCATAATTCCCTTAACCGGATCTACAAAATACCATGGGCAAAAAACCATCATGCCCAAAACCATGTGCAAAACCCATGCACAAAACCATAGGTAGGTCTGCCTACCTATTATAGGGTCTAAAAAAAATTCATGGGGCATTGCCCCAAACCCCGCGTAAGGGGGCTACCGCCCCCTACAAACCCCCCGACTGGGGGGGCTGCGCCCCCCTTGTGACTCCCTCGCACATGCGAGTAGTCGTGGAAAGAATATAACACACACCCAACTTCATTAATATTGTTTTAATTCAATTTTGATTCCCTCAATGAATTAATTTAACCATATAATGTTTAGTTTCATTTTAATAAGTAAAATCCTTTTAACTTCTTGAGTTCCCAGCTAATGATACACTGCTAAGTCATCAAGCTCATGCAGATATTGACCACATGACGAAGCTTTGATCTTCTGAATGCCATATTTTTTGGATCGTGAAGAGCCATGAAGTGTGTCATATACCATTGAAATTGGCATGCCGAGGAGCATCAACTAACGATGGTTACAAAGGCAAATTCATCGATCTTCATCCTTAAAAATCTTCAAGAAGTACCGGACTATTTGGAGCGCTAAGGGATTTAGGGTTTTCCAATCATTTTGAGCTTCAATTAATGCAAACCAGACAAATATTAAGAACGTTCAAGAACCGAAATTGACATCAACGATAACACCATTCAACACTTTGATGACTTTGTTGAAGCCTAACTAAATGAGGCAATTGCCATTGGGTTGCACTAAACAATGTTAAATTAGTGTATTTATTCCAAAAGGCACATACAAAGAAGTTTTAAGTACTTGAAAAAAGTGCAAATATAAACAATATTGGTGGGTGGCATCTACATTTCACATCTAAAATGAGTCATACTAATAGAGATTAGAATATTTGAGTTATCTCGTTTAGAGTTGAATCGAATGTATAAGCCTTAAAAGTAAATAGTCACATCCAAGATCTAACATGGGTCATAAAAATCGAGATAAATATATGTGATTCTCTTATTCAGAGATGAAATGAATGTACAAGCCTCAGTCACATTTAAAAAAATAAGTGTATAATTTTGAAAGAAAAATTTAAAGAAACAAATAAGGCAAAAATCCTAAAACCTTTAAAACCTAACCAAGGATTAGAGTGAAATTACTCCCTCCAATCCCCCACTCATAGCGGACATTGCTCTCATCCTTGATTTAAATGGTTGGAATGTTATTAAACTATTTATGGTGATAAATATGCACCACTTTGACTCAAAAATAGAGTCTAAACACACTCAACATAAAAATCACTTAATTTATTCTAAGCTTCAAAACAAAATCTCTCTAGTCATAGAAACGTGGAGTCCTTTTAATCACTAATTGTAATTGTCAGTCTTAGTGGTCGAAGCCCATTCAAATTCTTTTCTTCTATAAAAAATAACAAGGTTCCAGTCATGGTTGATCATGGAAGCATTGAACACCTTAATATATATAACAAGAAGGAAATATACCACTCTAAAATTGGATACCTTTGAAGGATTTTTCATTCATGTTCCAAGCCATAAACAAATCCAACGTGACAGAGTGGTAATAAATTGAGTAACACATGGGGTAGTATATTGTGGGAGATGACTTTTATGCCATAAACATATGATATGTTGATTTCGTTCGAATTGAGTGGATATATTTTCTTGGGACCTACTTTGTCTACCACAGATAAAATTTCCTTTATAATTGCCATTATACAAGGTCCTTGAAACCCAACATTAGAAGTCCATGGGTACTAAACATATCGATAAACTACAAGAAAATGACATTTTAGAATTTTTTGTTTGTTTTTATCGAATAGAAGTTTACGAACACTTTGAGAACCAACCTTTGATTGTTGTGGAGATAATATACAAATATATACAGTTATTTTTCAAGATTTTCCCAAAGAACAATCTCTTGATAGGGGCATGGAACACGTCGTTGAGCTCAACCCTACCAATGTACATGTGATTATTTTTTCATATCACGACAATATTTTTCTTGAGGATAAAATGAAAGGACTTGTTGAAGTCCAGCAAGAAAAGAAGTATTGTTGAAGAACTAGTGGATGCATAAATCATTATTCATAGAAAGTGTCCTTATGCAATATAAATAGTGTTATATTTAAATAAATATGATTCTTATTGTCTTTGCATTGTGTTTATAATATGGTATCGAATAGGTTCACTATAAAAGATAAATCTTAATGCTAAAAATTAATGATCTAATGGATGAATGATGCAAATCTTTTCTCCAAATCAATATCTTTCTAGGGCGCTATCAAATCATATTGTGTCTTGAATTTTAGGAGAATATTGTGTTTTGACATCACCAATTTTACACCATGCCCTTTGGACACTTTAACACGCAAATATCTTTCCAATGATTAATGAATAAGTGAGAATATTGTGTTTTAAACTCAATGATTACATTACCAAGATTGGATTGTTCCCTTTAAGCATGGGACACCAAAACTTTCTAAATATTAATGAACAAGGTGTTTTGTAAATATATTTGAAATTTGATCTAATTCTTGATTAAACGAGCACTAGAAACACCTAGACATCATCATAGCTACTTTGACCAAAAAAAAAGAGAAATTTTGAGGTATAAAATGGGCTTCCTAAGAAAAATGTACAACCAAAATAAACTTTATAAGAACCAATATGATTCAATATGATGATGTCAACCATGGAGGACGATTCATCATTTTTGGAGTAAAAAATTAAAAGACTAAAAAATAATAAAATAATAAAACTATTTTTTCAACTTGTATTTTCAGCTTATCTCCCTAAGATTTTACTCAAATTTTGAGCATGAGTACTAATTCAATGAAAAATTTAATTCCTCATTCAAGTAGTACCCATGTTGCATACTTTTGATGGACTCTGCTACATGAAAAATGAGAAATACATGAAAAAAACATGATTGCAATAACGCTTTTTATATATTTCTCATTTTTCATGTAGCAGGGTCCATAAAAAGTATGCAACATGGGTACTCTTTGGATTAGGAATCAAATTTTTCATCCAACGAGTGTTCCCTCTCGAAATTTGAGTAAATCAACAGGGAGATAAGTTGAAAATGTAGTGTTTTCATTTTTCCCTCTAAAATTTGATGATGTAATATAATCTTATTTTATTATTTCCACTATTATTTTATAATTTCCTTAGGAGGCCCATTTTAGACCTCAAAATTCCTCCAGTGATGCTAAATAATCCAAGTTTGAATTTGTTGGGAGACTACTATAATATCTTAGTCAAAATTCTACACTAGATAATACAAGTGTAAATTTTCCAAGACATTAATATGATATATTAGTCATATAATATTACTTGATGGAGTCAACTCAAATTCATTAATTGAAAGGAGACACAAATCCATAAAAAATCATATTCATGTAAGAATAGCCCTACTTCATGGGTTTCCTAGACTAATTGGGCTCTATAGGAGGTTTATAAAAACTTATTTTGTTGATACTCTCAATAATGTCACCAAAAAGGATGTCTTTCAATGTTTATATAGATCAAGAAGCATTCAAGAGAACAAAGGAAATTTTTGCATCCACATACTACACATGTCGTGTCATCTTAGTTGATGAGGCCAACTCAAATCCATAAAAATATAGAGCAATGCAAGGATGGACCCACTCGCTGAAAATTAAGCTTATAAATTTCTTATCAATTGCCTATTTGCTTACTAACCTCACAGAAAAGAATATATTTGATTTATTATATGAAGAACATCAAGAAGAATTTAAAAGATTAAAGGAAAAATTTGCATCCACATTGCACACACATGCTCAAAATTATCCCAACATTTTGTCATTGGAAGTGATGTCTCATGCTATGGTCCTTGATCAAGATAAAAAACTTATTGATTTCATAAAAATGAATTTTAATTGGCAATAAGATATTATCTTTCTATAATGAATAATGTTTTTATTTTACATATTTTAATAAATTGGAATTTGTTTAGACATAGAAATACATTTATCATTTGAATGTGTGATGTGATCCACATTAATAAAGAAAAAAATAATGCGATTGAAAATTACAATCTACGATTTTAAAATATTTACAAGGTAAAGAAAATAAAACTATGAATTGATTATCCAAAAGTATAAATCTCTACATTTTAATGCCATCTTAATCAACTAAATTACTTAGGTTGAAGAACTTCTCAATTACTACTCTAGTAATTAATACTTCAATTTTTATTAGTCATTCATATCGGTGGTCAGAGAATATGTTATTTGTTGACAAATCTAGGGGTATCTAAATTAGATGATTTCTATTACTTTTATAACTATTTGTGATGTATATTACTTAACTTGATTAACATATTATTTCTCTTGATTATTTTTAATGTTCTTATCATCTAAAAACTAACAAAACAATAAAGAAAAACGAGACAAAAGGACACAAGATATAGGCAATCATCCATAGCCAAAAGCTATATTGAGAGGAAACCCCACAATTCTTCTTCTTTTCTTATAGAACTTCAATTGACGAATTCCAAGACCTAATATTCTTGTCAAATTCCCCTCCAAGACCGAGTCAATCCTTCCTCCGCGATGAAATTTCTTTACAACAACTTGACCTCCAACAATTTCTTTTGTGACTTCGACCCCCAACAAATTCTTCTGCAATTTTGACGCCAACAAATCCTTCTGCAATTTCGGCCCCAAGTAGTTTCTTCTGCATAAACCCTATCTCTTGCACGTGTGGAGAAAATAGTGATTTCTTCCTCTTTTCTTCTTCATTTGAGTTGATCCTTTCTTCTACGAAACTTAGCTTGCAAAGTATGCCACTTAGAACCCTAACCTGACTTCTGCAATTCAGTCTTCATTTGTTGTAATAGATTCCCTAATTATATCGCACGTGTGAAGGATATTAGCCCAAAGACAATCTCAAAACTTTGCTTTTTCTTTTTCCTTCCTTGTTAGGTATTCGATTTCCTTTTTAATCCTCTTCTCTTATTAGATAAAACTTCTTGAGATCTGATTGGATGGTATTCAAATGAGGTCAAAGTCTTCTTATATATAGGCTTCTTTCTAGGTTGAATTGCTTCCTTTAGGCTGACTTGTCTAGTCATGAAGGTCGACTTGTTTTTTTTATAATGACAAGGTATTGGAGGGTATATTTGACACTCTTTATTTTGCATAAATTTTCTTTACAAGATGTAACATGCCCAAATGGGTCTTCCATACATGACAATGATTCAATTGACTTGTAGACTCAATGGAAATCCCTATAAGCACTCAATGGTTGCTTGGCCTAAAATTAAATTTCCCTTGAGCATGAAACCCATGCCTCAAGAATATAAATAATAAATTTACTTTTATCTTTACAATAAAATCATAGAATCATATGTCATTATGAATACCAAACCTAGTTACATATTTCAACACTCCCTCTTAACTAGCGAGGTATTCATAATTCATATAAGGTACTTGGACATTATCAAACTGAAGAATACTCATAAGAAGAGTCAAATTGGTAAGCCATCTCATAAGCTACTTCCTTAGCTTATGCCGGAGCATATCTGCATACCAACCAACATTTTTACGTAGCAAGGCCTTGACTAAAAACTCTATCTCTCCACAATATTAGAGCATAATGTTGGCGAGATCAATGACTTACAAACACCATTATAATTGTCTCTCAAGGCACATACCCCACTCGAGTGTTCATAGGGTATGTCCTTTTAGGACAATTCCTATCTTAGAATAACACATCCTCAAGGAATTTCCTCTTCGGCCACTCTCACATCTTGTACGCCCTACCACATGCTCAAAGAGTATCAAAATCAATCTCATATTCTTACACAATCCTCCATTATTTATTCACAATATGAAGATAATAATAATGTGTCTATATTTCCCTCTCAACTAGGGAAAATATATTCATTCCTATAAAAGGAATATTCCCAAGCACCCTCTTTTCCAAGGACATGTCAAAGCCCCCTCTTAACTAGGGACTTGTTTCCATCAGTAGATATTTTCCCTTTGGTGGAGATCACAGTACCTTCAACTGCCTATAGAGCTCCTCCTTTCGATGTCATGAATTTTATTTTCATCATTATGGAGCCTTCATCTTCTAGGATTTTTTTGTAGGACATCGGCCATCCATCACTTTCCTTCATGAACCAAATCAGGCATGTCATCATTTTCTTCATCAAAAAATGATCTTCTAGTCCACATCTAGTTTTTCTTTATCCAACTACCTTTTTCCAAGTCATGTTACTTTCAAGATCTTCCATCCTTTCTCAATTGTAGATGACATCTACAACTCTCTTTCGGTAGCCATGTTTCAACCCAACTAGATGTTGTTCAAAAATTAAAATAAACATAAAATCAAAGTTACCTTTTTATGATGGTCTTTCATCATGACATCAGTTGCTTGTAACATCCACATCCATCATATTCATAAACTCATCTCCAATACTTTCAATGTCAAGGGTCTCCTTCCTTTACTGACCTTATCAAGATTTTCATACCTTCTCTATGTAAATTTCATAGCCAATTCTTCTAGTCATAGGATGTCGATTTCTTATTTTTATTACATGACTATAGTTTCATATTTCATGATCTCTTCTTTCTTTCTTCACATATGGCTCCCCTGGAAATTCCATCCACAATTCCTTCATCTTTTTCAACCATGTAAAATTCCATATGAGGACATATTATGTTGATTTCATCTTGTCAATATGTGAACCATGCCTTCATGCATCTTTCCAAAGGAAGAGATCCCTCTTCTTTTATCATTCTCATGAGGTAGAGAATCCACCCATGTTGTCTACAACTATATGATGACATGACTTAAATCTATCAAACATATACATACCTCTTTTATCCTTTTGGTCATCTAGACTTCCTTCAGAAGCTTTCTTTCCTTGCTTTAAATTTATTCAACCATTTTTGACATGTTGCATTCCTTTGTCACCATACCATCATCCTCCTAAATAATGAATTCAATACTTGGTGGAATTCTTAGTGAGACACTTGCTTCTTCCAAGAGAGGTGAACCTTATAATGAAGATTCCAAATGCAGGATCTCAATTATCCTCATTTTGCAAATGCTCCTTCCTAATGATGATGATGTATGATGATTTCTTACAACCATATATGCTACTTATACTTTTAATGAGGTTACCAAGGGCTACTTCCTTTCTATGATGACTGTTACATTCTTGTATGCTTATAATTACTTTATCATTTCTATAATGATGTCATGATCTCTTGCTTCAATCATATGCTTCCAATATGATTCCATATCCTAATACAATGCATATTTTGGCATTATGTATAATGTGTCATCCTTGATGACAACCTACTTAATAAAGATGTCAACATTGTGTTATCATGATTATTATGGAACTAATGTAGATCGGTACAAATGTTATAGATGGTATGAATAGAGAAATGATAGTTCAAAGACAGATGAATGATAAAGGTGATGTTTGAGAAAGTATATGTGGATCCTATGAAGAAGGGTCGCATACATAGATAGTTCCTACAAGGGAAAGTCACGTACAGAATATGAACCATGTTAATTTGAATACCATGGGTTATTACCATGGTATAGACCCATAGTAATTGGTGCGACAATGGTTATTTGATCCTGTAAAAGAATACTAACGAAATTACCTAAAAATTCACCTAAGGTATTGGCTAAGGCTAAAACTATATAAGGAGATGGAGATAGAGGTGTTAGGTGTGAAATTAATGGGTTATATATGAGTGATATGATTTGGAATAGGTGTGCACCAGGGAGCAAGGAGAAGAGTCAGATCTGAAAATATATGAAAGTATTTTGACATATAGGCTTGATTGATTTTCTTGTTGCAAATGTAAAAGTAGCTAATAATGATGAATCTGTAGTTATAATGATGTTGTGATCTAAATGATTTATTTATAATTCTATATTCTTGACAGTAAAGGTTTCAGAAAGTGAGGTTATGTTTGTAGTGAAATTTTTGAGATTTGTTTGCAAATTTGTCTTTGTATAGTCATGTACATGCACAAATATATCTTTGTAGGGTCGTGTATATATTCTGCGAAATGTTTTTCAGTATGTGAATATTTATACGTGGGTGTTGTGAATGGTAAGTGCATACATACACTGATTTGCCTTATTATGGCCGTGTATATGTGTTAGGTTTGAAGTACTAGTGAATGATGACATTTGATCAGTTCTGATTGTTGTTGTCTATCGATGTTGTCTCTATTATAATGATCTATGTATGATAGTGTGGATTGAAATGATTCGGTTGTATTGATCAATTTTTAATAGTACAGAAGTATGATTGGGTGTGATTCAATGATCTATGGTCTGTGATTGGTTTAGAAATCCGTGATTAGTTTAGTGACTTGTAATTGGTGAAATGCTTTAGTGATTGATGATTCAACGTTCAGTATTTTGAGAGTTGTACACATGTATGATACATATAAAGCATGCACATATGCAGGTATGCCTTGAGGAAGCAACATATACAAACTAGGGTTTGAACTAATGCTTGATATTTATAGTTGGTGATGTCTAGTTTGTTTGTTGTTGTATTTCGATGAATTCATGATCATGTTGATATGTGTTTGACAGTTTTGATTGGGTTGGTTGTTCATAATTGGAATATTGGTTAGTAATTATTCTACCGTTTGGTGATCAGTGATTAGTTCAGTGATCTGAGAATAGTTTAGTACTTGATTCAGTGGTTACTTCATTGTTGCAGCTATTCATGATACAATAGTCAATGATTTGATAGTTGTATGCAAGTCTTATGTAGTGGAAACATGTATATAAGTGGGTGTGCTTCAGAATAGTAGCATATACATTCTAATATATGTATGATCATGGTTTGCAGAAATAATATTGTGGTTCTGTGATCATGAACAATGTATGGCTTCGTAAATTTATGAGGTATTTTGCATTGGTATGATATGGTTATGATTATATGGATTGGTTTGGTTTAGTTACGATGGTTGATTGAGATTATTTTTCTAATAACATATTGATTCAGTTGGTTTTGTGATTAAATTTTATATGCAGTATTTAGTTTGATAATCTTCTTAATGGTGGGTGTGGGTCCAGTTTGAAAATATGATGAAAGGTGGCCTAAAATTTTGGTGGTTTGATTCATGTGGATGGAGTATGAAATATTATGAAACTTTCTCCACAGAAGTTCTAAGGGTTGGATCCTTCAGTAAGGGAGTCAGATCTTCCTTCCAGTGGTAGTTGGTAAAGTTGTTTAGTAGGTAGATTTTCCCTTTTGGTAGGAGCCGGTAAACGAGATCATGGGGTTGTAGCTCCCTTTGAGTGAATGTTGGATAATGAGAGAATATTTTAGCCTTATCCAGGTGGGTTCCTTCATATTGGTAAGAGTGTGCGCCAGTACAATATTGTAAGAATATTTTTTTATATAATAAGAAATAATACAGATACGACGACAGCAGTGGTTTTCTCCCACATTGGGTTTCCACCTAAAAACCCCAATGTTCTCATGTGTTGTTGTGTTTCTTATTTGTGATAGTTTATTCTTCTCTTTACTGCATAATATGTGTTTGATGAAATTAATAATGCACTGGTTAAAGATAAACATCTGATGGAACTTATGAAACTATATATACATTGTTTTATTTCACTAAAGTCGTGTACATATGTTGGTTGCATTTATGACAGTAGTATACATAACTCATAATAAGAAAATGAAAAGTTAAAGTGAGTTTAAAATATTGATTCATTCCCCCCCCCCCCAACTCAGTATTTTTTCCCAACAATTGGTATTAGAGTGGGTCACTTCAGTTGAAGCTTAACCGCTTGGAGTGGATCAAGGATGATGGGAAAGAAGCAAAAGAAAAAAAAAACTCAAAGGAATAAGTCAATTCAAGAGAGAAATGACAGTGATGTGTCTGATGTTGTGGCAATATCTGCATTTATGGGTTAAGTACAATCTACAACAGAAGAACAAGGCAAGTGAGAAACAATGGACGATAAAGGTATGTCTATGATAAGTAATGATAATTATCAAGAATGGAAAGAAAATATGAAGTCTAATCTAATGAAACTTGGTTCTAATGTTTGGAATTTAATATGCAATGGTTACACTAAAACTCCCCCATCAAGTGAAGAAGTGAAAAATAATAATAAGGCATTAAGTGACATCATTAATATCATACTTGATTCAACATTAAAAAGGGTTATGCATATGCAACTACAAAGGAAGTACGGGATGACCTACATGAAATCCATGAAGGAAAAAAAAATGAAGATTGTTCATCGAGAGAACCAACAGGAAATATTGTTTCTAGAGAAGATCATGATGTATCAAAATATGAGTATGTTATGTCAGATGGAGTTACGATTCATAAGAAGACATGTTAGAGGAATTTATTAATCTTAGAAGAAAACCTTTTTTTTCCTTGAAAAGGATTAAAAATATTAAGGATAATTTGTAGGCATATAATAACAGAGATCATGTTAAATTGGTAAATACTGCAGTATAATCTAAACAATATTGTGATGGACTTGAAGCTGAGATCGTCTCTCTAAGAGAAAAACTTGAAAATTCAAACAAATGAAATGAAGAGCTACTTCAAGTATTTGAAGAACAAGAGAATGGGTTGAAGGAAGAGATTATCGAATTAAAGGTGCAGTTGGAAGAAGGAAGAAAGGTTGAAGAAGGAATAAGAAAGTAGTATCTGGAAAAGGAAGAACAGTGTCAAAGACCAGAAGCTGAGGCATACATTCTAAAAGTTAAATTAGAAGAAAATGATAAACATATTAAATTTAAAGATAGTACTAAGATTTTGGATAATAATATTAGTAGTAAAAGGTCTCCCTTCATTAAATCTAGCCTTGGTTTTCATGAAATTGTAAAAGGTGAATCTAGTATATAGGCTTGTGCAAGGAACCTAAAGGATAATAATACAAAATATGAAATTCTTGATAAAGAGATAAGAATTCAATCAAATCATCATCTAAGGAAAATGAAATTTCAAAGGAAATCATTTGCTCCCAATGATATGAACATTAATTGATTATCTGCTTTGATCAATGATGTTGAATGTTTTATATGTCATAACTATGGATACATTGCAGCAAACTGTAGAAGCATATTGTTTCGATATCAAACAAATATCCACTTCATGGGAAGATCAACAGCTCCTAGGTACTCAAGTTTCTTTAAGGGATATTTCTTTTCTTGCAACATATTTGGTCACAAAACTATTGATTGCAATAGAAGGAATATGAGAAAGAATATTATGATTTCTATGCTCCCTTTTCTGGTCATATAAGGTGTTATACTTGTAACAGGTTTTGGCATGTAGAAAAATAATGCGGGAACAAGACAATGGATCTCCACGAACAACATGGAAAGTAACTAGATAATAATATTATTACCAAGAGACCTAAGAAATATGGATCCACCAGCACTTCTCATATTAAGTAAAAGGAAGAAGAAAAAATAAGGTGTGTCCTTGCTCTTTGCTCATTTGAAGATGAAGATGAATGGTACATAGATGGTGGATGCTATATTCACATGACTATAGATAAGAAAAAGTTTGAGTCTCTTAAGAAAAACAAATATGGTAAGGTTATTCTTGGAAATAGTGCTCAAAAAAAATATTTGGGAAAAGGTAGAATCAAACTTGATAAGTATGCAAAAACATTTGATGCATTATTATTTCAAGGGATAAAGTAAAATATTCTAAGTGTAGGTCAAATGGTTGAAAAAGGACGTATAATTGTATTTACATCAACTAAATGAAAATTTATAGACGAAGTCGAAATTTAGAAAACTTATATGTCCTATCAAAGAAGAACTCAGAGAGAAGTAAGAGGTATAGTTCCTCTTCTTCAGATTCAGAGTAAAATAAGATGGGCCCCACTACAGTATATTTTGTTTAAACAGTGACGAAAAAAGTGAATGAGGGGTACATAACCTCATGAAGAGCAGGATATTATTATCAGGTCCATAGGATCACTGGTGTATGATCTCAGGGGGAGCTTTGCATGTGTATCTTGATGATGATTCTCAATTTTGTTTTGATGTTATTTTTATGATGTATATTACTGACATTACATCTGATGATGTAACAGTGAACAAGAACAGACAATATAGGTTCAAGGGGGGTTGTGACTATAAGTAATCAACAATTTACTTTCTATATGCAGGTCTCATGAAAGACAGTCATATATATATATATATATATATATATATATATATATATATATATATATATATATATATATATATATATATATATGCGAGTATTGATCTAGATAGTCACGTATATACGCGAGTAATGATCTAGACAACCACGTATATACGCGAGTATTGATCTAGACAATCATGTATGTTTCTTAGTGATGAATAAACAGTGGCATAGATTTAGGGGGAGCCTATTATATTTTTTTATTAGTTAATTATTGTCCTTCTGGTTATGATATTAGTTTGTTACAAACTATTGGTGATGCATATATGATGCATAGGAATGATGAGGTTATGAGTTGTTGCAAGTATTATGCTCTTACTACTAATGAAATTATTCTTTGATGCACTTGTTGATTGATGATTTGGTATGATAAAATTTGATAAGTTGGCAAAGTTTCATGGGTAGAATCTATTGTGCTTCTAATAGTACATTGTTGGCATTATGGTTTCTTAAGCACTTCTTGATCAATTATGGTGTTATGTTGAATTCATGTTGTACCCACTGCTTGTTGACATTAATGAGAAGATATATGTTGCTTAGATGTTGATTATGTTTCCAATTAGTTCTATATGCATGAATTGCATAAGGAGGATATACATTACTTGAGTTTCACTTAGTAAAGTTTTTAATATTACTTGATACACTTGATGAATATGACGTATATGTTATGGTTAATATTGATATTCGATGATGATGAATTTATGATTCACTCATTTATTGTTGACATTAATATGTTGTTGTCATTATGTCATCATTGATGCATGGGTTTCATGTGGTAAAGATATGGGTTTCATTTTGGTAAGATTTGTGGTTAAAGCTTGAAGATATGTATACTAAATATGCGACGCTGCTAATCAGTTTTATGGCTTGTGATATTGGAGATACTTTTGGTTTTCACACATGTTGTTGATGCATGGAAAGAATATGTATATGCTGCAAGAGATTAATATGTCTTTGATGCTTGTTGATCATAACTCTTCCTATATAAGGAGAGATCATCTTGACCTTGATAACATAAGGTCATTGGATTAGTTGCTAACAAAAAATTATTGCATTATCTTATGCTTTTGTTATATTTGCTTGGCGATGCTTGCAAGAATTACACATTCCGTCACACGTTGATGATATTGGAGAGGTTGATACTACACCGTCTTATCTTACATAATTTATTATGAAGATGTTCATGATGTTATATATGTTGTTGCTATCATATGTTTATGTTGTATATTATATATGGTATACGGTGGTCGTTTATGACTATCATTGAGGGCTCTATTTCTTATTATAAATTTCGTATATGTCCCTTGATGTAAAGGTCATGAAAAGACCCATGTTGTAAAATTCATTCATGTATGGGAAATTGGGATCAAGTCAGGTCATGTATGTAATCCCATTATGTTGGGACATTGATGTAAAATTATTGGTCCAATATGCAAAAACCCAATATGTTTGGTATATGATGTAATGAGTCATTGGTGATAGGAAAGGTAATTTTTGGTTGAGTCATCAAGTCTTGTACTATATTTGAATATCTTTAGAATATTCAGCATATTCTCAAGGGGAGCATGGTTAGTATGCATTTTTCATATTCAAGCATATCAGACCTACAACAATCAACACTACAAGGGAAATCCTTCATTTAGCATTGACTCGGCCCTTTTCCCTTGATGTCAAATCAGGAGAGAATCTTAGTGTTTGGAAAATAATGCTTGGAAATCATATTGGTGAGAAGTCCTAGTGTTTACGTGTTTTTAAAGGTGGTGACCAAACACCAAAGTGGTTTCCATCAAGTCCAAAGGGGCAGATTGTTGGCGTTATGGCTAATGATTTGTCCTTGATGGAAACCTACTCAATAAAGTTGTCAACATTGTGTTATCATGATGATTATGGAACTCATGTAGATTGGTACATATGCTACAAATGGTATGAATAGAGAAATGACATTTCAGAGATAGATGAATGATAAAGGTGATGTTTGAGAAAGTATACGTGGATACTATTAATAAGGGTCATGTACATACGCAGGTACTACAAGGTAAATTCATGTACATAATATAAACCATGGTAATTTGAATACTAGGGGTCATTAGCATGGTATTGGACCATAGTAATTGGTGCAAAAACGGTTATTTGATCCCGTCAAAGAATACTAATGAAATTACCAAAGGATTTACCTAAGGTATTGGCTAAGGATAAATTTATATAAGGATATGGAGATCGAGGTGTTAGGTGTGCAAGTAATGGGTTATATATGTGTGATATGATTTGGAACAAGTGTACACTGGGGAGCAAGGAGAAGAATCAAATATGAAATATATTAAAGTATGTTGACATATAAGCTTGATTGATTTACTTGTTGCAAATGTCAAAGTAGATAATAATGATGAATCTATGGTTATAATGATGTTTTGATCTAAATGATTTATTCAGAAGTCTGTAGCCTTGACAGTAAAGGTTGCAAAAAGTGAAGTTATGTTTGCAATGAAAGTTTTCAGATATGTACGCAAGTTTGTCTTTGGATAGTCGCATACATACGCGGATATATCTTTGTAGGGTCATGTATATATTTCATGAATTTTTTTTCACTATGTGAATTTTTGTAAGTGGGTGTTGTGAATGGTAAGCACATACATACCCTAATATGTCTTGTTATGGTCACGTATATGTGCTAGGGTTTGAAGTATTGGTGAATGATGACATTTGATTAGTTATGATTGCTAATGTTTGTCGATAATGTCTCTATTATGATGATTTGTGTTTGAAAGTGTGGATTGAGATGATTTGGTTGTATTGATCAGATTTTAATAGTACAGAAGTGTATATGGGTGCAATTCAATGATCTATGGTCTATGATTGGTTCAAAAAAATGTTATTGGTTTAGTGATCTATAATTTGTGGAATGGTTCATTGATTAATGATTCAGTGTTCAATATTCTGAGATTCATACGCATGTATGATACAGAGGAAGTGCTTACATACGTGGATATGCCTTGTGGAAGCAGCATATACAAACTAGGGTTTGAAATGATTCTTGATATTTATAGTTGATGATGTATGGTTTTTTTGTTGTTGTCTATCGATAAAGTCTTGATCATGCTGATATTTTTTTGACAGTGTTGATTGGGTTGGTTGTTCATGATTGGAATATTGGTTCATAATGATGCTACAGTTTGGTGATATGTGATTGGTGCAGTGATTTGTGATTGGTTCAGTGATCTCAAAATAGTTCAATAATTGATTCAATGGTTACTTCAGTGTTGTAATGATTCATGATGCAGTAGTCAATGATTTGAGATTTGTACACAGGTATCATGCAAATGAAATGTGTATATGTGCGGGTGTGCTTCAGAACAATAGCATATACATTCTGACATATGTATGATCAGGGTTTGCAGAAACAACATTGTGTTTTTGTGATGATGAACAATGTATGGCTTTGTATATTTATGAGTGGTTTTGCATTGGTATGATCTGGTTCTAATGCTATGGATTGGTTTGATCTAGTTACAATGGTTGATTGAGATTGTTTTTCTAATAACACAATGATTCAACTGGTTCTGGGATTAAAGTTGAGATTGAGTATTTAGTTTGATATTATACTTAACGATGGGTGTGTGGGTCTAGTTTGAAATATGATGAAAAGTGGCCTACAGGTTTCATGGTTTGATTTAGGTGGATCCAGTATGAAATATTATGAAACGTGGTCCATAGAAGTACTGAGGGTTGGATCCTTCAGTAGGGGAGTTAGACCTTCCTTCTAGTGGTAGCTCGTAAACTTGTTCAGGGGGTAGGTGCTCCCTTCCTATAGGAGCGGGTAAATGAGATTAGGGGGTTGTAGATCCCTTCCAGTGGGTGTTGGAGAACGAAATAAGGTTGTAACCTTCTACAGGTGGGTGTATGTGTACTAGTAAGAGTATGTATCAGTACAAGTTTGTAATAATATTTTCTTTATATAATAAGAAAGAAGAAAAAGACGATGAAAATGGTGGTTTTCTCACAAATTGGGTTTCCACCTAAAAACAATGATGTTATCATGCGTTGTTGTGTTTCTTATGTATGATGGTTTATTCTACTCTTTACTACATATTTTATGTTTTATGAAATTAATAATGCATTGGTTAAAGATAAATATCCAATGGAACTTACGAAATTGAATATATGTTATTTTATTTCACTGAAGTCGTGTACATATGTTGGTTGCATGAATGAAAGTAGCGTACATAAGTCAAAATAAGAAAATGAAAAGTTAAAGTGAGTTTACAATACTAATTCACCCACCCCCCCCCCCCCCAAGTATTTTTTCCCAACAACATCCTATCATACTCACAATGATTTCTACCATGATAGCTATCTTTTACAAAACTGAAAAGAACTAAGTGAAGGATATTATCTCATTCATAGTAGAGATATTTCACTTACTCCTTCTTTTATTTCTTCTGCTTAGGTTCTTCCACATCTTTGGTGACATGGCCTTCATTTCTTTCTTTCATTTTCTTGTTGTCCTTTTTTTTTTGGACAATCTCTCTTGAAATTCCCATATTCCTGATAGCCATAGCATTGGATATTTGACATATCGATCTTTTTATTTTTCTAAGGACCAAACTTCCCAAACTTTCCTTTTCTCCTAGCCATGGTAGAAAATGCTTGAAGTTGTTCACTTGGTTCTACGTCATTTTTTTCCTTCAAACTAGTGTTAGTTCTCAAATCGTCCCCGCATATGAACGACTTGAATGCACATTTGTTGAGGTATAAAAGGTGTATTTTTAACGCCTATTTATCTCACATTAATTATCAATCTGGAAGCGACTTTTTATTTCAAGAGTGTACTCTATCTGAGGCTGCAATTCACTAAGAGTAATGCTATGAA
This sequence comes from Pinus albicaulis, assembly GCA_034641835.2. Classification (NCBI taxonomy): domain Eukaryota; kingdom Viridiplantae; phylum Streptophyta; class Pinopsida; order Pinales; family Pinaceae; genus Pinus; species Pinus albicaulis. The sequence continues at coordinate 1,611,321,408 of CM076584.1, read as the reverse complement.
GATGTAGTACAGAATGTTAAATACAAGAGTAAACAGATGCTTGTAGAGAAATATAATTACAGTAACATGAATGGAAATGCTCTGAAACCTTAATTAAACCAATCTGCAAAACATCGATCAGGGATACAGTAGCAATAACTCCTTCCCTTATAAATCGATGCAAGATAACCAATCTGGGAACTTGGAAGCAATAACCAGTGTCCTCTACAGTTGGTGATCTTAAAGCAATCGAAATGAAAGAAAACTCAATCTTCGTGCTGATGAAAATAATTGAAAGGAACAAAATCTGGAAAGGAACAGCAGCTTGTAATTCCTATGCATGCCAATTGTAACTCATATATTTTCTAATCTAAAGTTATGAATCAGAAATAAACAATAAACATAAATGGAACAACAATATGAACAACAATTCTAATTCTAACACAATCAGGAAACTAATCTCAATACTCCAATCCTGTCGACAGCCAAGACTATGAAACAATTCATTGGAATGAATCATAAATTAATGGAACAACAACGCTTTATAAAAGATAGCAAGATGAATAAGATAATAAATACAATCCTTGCTAAGATAGAATAGCAGTGCAACGTATACATCAAATCTGAATTCAATCCAACAGCAATAAAATAACTCTGTAATCGTAATAAATCTAAATGCAATTATCACACAACAGAAATAAAAGAATAGAAATACAAACAGCGGATCGCTCCACCAGGGTCGGGCCCTCAACCGCCGGTGAAAGCGTCGTTGGGCTACTGCAAAACTTGAGAAATGGAACAAGAACGCCTCTTTGTATTAATCAAACATGAATAGCTTTTACATCAGTTTCTCTTTTCTCACAAGATTCAAGGAATTACAATGTTACAAAGGGAATTCAATAATCATCCATTGTTCTCCATCCTCTCCCAATACATAATACATGCTCTCCTTTTATAATCAGAAAGAGAAGAAATTAAATAGCAAATATGATCTCCCATAACAATATTGGATTGTTCCTAACAACTTGATCAACTAGAAAATACATTTCCAACAATCTTTCAACAAGAGCAAGGCGAATTTGGCTTTGCAGCTGAGATTTGGAAGACGGCCACAACAACAAATCTGAGAAAATCGTGCTCAAAGAACCCTGCGTTTCTCTCAATACATGTTGAATTTGGGCAAAACGTTCTTCAAAAAAGTTAATTGGGCCCGTTCTGGACAAAACCCATGTTCTGGATTTTCCATATTCTTCTTCATTTTCCCAGAATCTCAACCACAAAACTGTCACTTCTTATTCCACCAAATTTTTGAGTTGGAATATTTGATGATGATTTGGAAATCAAATCTGCAGTCTGGAAAATATCTTGGAGGCTAAAATGGTGAGTGATATTAAAAAATATATTAATAAACCATTATTGATAAAATTATGCATAATAATCATCAATTTATTAAAAATAAAGGAGAAGAAATAATATTCATCCATAAGAACATAAATCATTATAAAATGGATTTATATGATAAATTATAATAAATGATATGATAAAAAAGAGTAAAAATGGATGAAATGAATGTTAAAAAGTGGTTGTATTCATGACCCAACATACCCCCAAACTGAATATATTGCATGTCCTCATGCAACTCAGAACTGAATATATTGCATGTTTTCATGCAACCCAAAAATAAAACCCATGTGTTAACCAAGCAAAGAAAATTGTTCATCTCAACTCATGAAATGGATGGAACAAATGAATTTTTCCTCAAATAATGAAAATTCAATTTTAGCAATCTTGATAAAGGCATAACAATTTTTAAAGTTGACGTTCAACTATATGTGTATGAAGTTGGAGAAAAAAATGTAACATAAGTAACAACAAACTTCATTAACCATTTTCTCAAAAATCAGATTGTTTTGATGCACGGATCATGAGATATAAACAAAATGGTTGTAGGTGATAGTGCATAATTTTCAAAATTTTATGAGCTAATTTGGTGTGAAATTATTTGGGTTTATGTATTTTAATGATACCTCTTTGTTATCCAGAAATCACAAGAATTCAGTTCATAGTTTTAAAGATATATGAAAATCAATTTATGCACTATATACAAATGAAATTGTATGCCTTAAATGAGAAAGAGAGTAGAAAACATCCATCATGTGTAACAATTCTCCCCCCCCCCCCCCAAAAAAACTGAAGAATTAGCATGTCCTCATGCAATGCTAGAAAACAAAGAGAGGTGGTTGCTACAATCTGTTGAAATCAATGCTCGGTATAAAACAACATGGAATAAGGGAGGTGTTGAGAATGAATAAGAATATCAATGGATGATAAAGAATATTATTGACATGGTCATAAGAAAGAAATGAAGGAAATCAACACTCCCCCAAATTGAAATATGAGACGTGTCTAAAAAAAATGGGAAGTGGTAAAGATGTGGAATGAATGATGATACATAATGCTCAATGGATTTTCATGAAATTCTCCTAAATTCATAATAAGTCAGAAAACTATGCTATTTTACTTCAAGTGTTACCACCGAAAAAATGGAATGACATGTAGGGACTGGCCTTTGTTGAAGCTGATGTAGGCTGAGCGGATACTGAAAGTGATGCAAAAAGGTGGAAGCCATGTAATCACATTATGTCTGAAGAATTGTGTGCGTTCACGAGCCTTCGCTGTTAATTGCAATAGTGTGGTCGCGCTGCGAATAGAATTTCCCCCCATATTTGTTGTTATCCTGTAAACAAATCACAATTCTGTATGCAATTTTCTTGAATCCACAGTTTCAGTTTGGAATGGCAACAGATAAGATGCATGCAAAAAATTTCAAGCAGAAGAAAAAAAAAAAAAAATTTATGTAGAAATGCAGTATCAATATTGTGGCAAATCAGCAAAATAGAAGAGCAGCGTATTGCACAGCAATTGTACAGCATGGAAAGGCATACATACTTATGATACAATCAATGAAATTATAGCATTTATTGAAATCCAAGCATGTGATAAATCGTAAACAAATATAGAAGCGTTTTGTAATGATTCAAGGATAAGGAGAAGGGATAGCTTAAGATAAACATAAGTACAGATGTGTTTATTACCCACTTAAATTAATGTGATCGATTTATGATGATTTTCATGTATAATAGGTTCAAAATCAAAGGTTAAGGATTCATACTTTCATCTGATATTTAAATAGAGATATAGGAAAAATGGTTTAATATTACTATTGATGTGTGTAAATGTGACTCCAATACCATCAGCACAGCTCTGTTGCCCATAGGTGTCCATAACCTTGACAGATTTTCTCTTTCACCCTTGGAACCATTGTCCTTTATTTATGCTGAGGAAGTGCTTGTTAATTGTCATAACGGATGCCATTTTGCTGGCTTGGTGACTAGATAAATCACAATGCCATTCACTGGGAAGAAGTGAAAAGTGGGCAAGACAGCTCGTGATGAGAACTCCTGTTCCAAGCACTACTACATTTGGCGGAAATTCCGACACTTGGTTCCGACGCTTTTGACCAAATGTCGGAAATTTTCCCAAATTTTTTCCATCCCGCCCGAAACCGTCGCTATACCGACGTCTATAGAAAAGTGTCGCAATACCGACACTTAAAAATGTCGCCACTGCGACGTTTGGAGGAAGACATCGCAATTGCGACACCATGGCCCAAAGCGTCGCTATTGAGACGACTCCAAACGTCGCAACTGCGACACAATGTCTAGGTGTCGCCATTGCGACGTTTGGAGGCACCCGTCGTAATAGCGACGCCTTTTCCGCCGTCGGTATAACGACAGTTATTTTCGCGCTACATAAAAATACCAAACTTATATGCGCGCTACATAAAAATTCAAAACTTATATGCGCGCTACATAAAATGATTTTATTGTTTCGTATTTGTCGCAATAGCTACATTAACGTTTGATATCACGCGCGCATTCGCCTCTGCTCTTGGCGACATTTCGCCCTCAGCGGTCGCCCTCAGCTCTTGCAGAACAGAATTTGCCCTCAGCATTTGCCCTCGGCGTTCGCCCACTCGGCTCTTCAGGCTTGACATTCGCCCTCGCTCTTGCAAAATGTTAAGTTCTTACTGCAGGCCCTTCCTCCTATAGTAGGGTTGACTCTATTTGGGTTTTTTTGGTCAATTCCATTGGATTGTGTTGGGCTGTAGGGTTCTCTCTAGATGTCAAGAATCAAGATTCAATACCCTCTATTATCTTCATCACCCAATACAAGATTTAAATTTTTCCCAAAGAAACGCTTATTAATTTGGCGGCCATTATTTCTCCCTGCTTTAAAAACCCTACATTTAAATGAAAACAAGCATTGCATTTCAACTACAAAAATCTATTAGTGTTCAAATGTACATGTGTGCTACATTAACGTCTGATATCATGCACGCATTCACCCTCCGCTCTTGCAGAACAGCATTCGCCCTCAGCATTCGCCCTGAGCTCTTGCGAAGCAAACATTCACCACCAAACGTCGCCACGAGCTCTTGCGAGCTTGACATTCGCCCTCGGCTCTTCGAAACGACATTCACCACCGTGTCGCCCTCGGCTCTTGCAGAACAGCATTCGCCCTCAGCATTCGCCCTGAGCTCTTGCAGAACAGCATTCGCCCTCAGCATTCGCCTGAGCTCTTACAGAACAGCATTCATCCTCAGCGTTCGCCCTCAACTCTTGCAGAACAGCATTCGCCCTCGGCTCTTGCAAAATGGTAAGTTCTTACTGCAGGCCCTTCCTCCTATAGTAGGGTTGACTCTATTTGGGTTTTTTTGGTCAATTCCATTGGATTGTGTTAGGCTGTAGGGTTCTCTCTAGATTTCAAGAATCGAGATTCAATACCCTCTATTATCTTCATCACCCAATACAAGATTTAAATTTTTCCCAAAGAAACGCTTATTAATTTGGCAGCCATTATTTCTCCCTGCTTTAAAAACCCTACATTTAAATGGAAACAAGCATTGCATTTCAACTACAAAAATCTATTAGTGTTCAAATGTACATGTGTGCATCGCTTGTGTAGGGTATTCCTTTTCCACTTTCACATTATCCAAGAATGTGTGCAGTATAGTTCATATTTTTTGTGATTTAGATTGCCTTGAAAAAGGAAAGGTAAATTATTTCCCATGGAAAAAGAAGGTTTTCCATTTTTATAGGTTGTTTGGACTTACGTGGAAAAATTTGTGGTATGCCTTTCATATTATGTAGTTTAAATTTGAATTAACAGATTATTCTACATGAAAATATAATTACCTATGTGATGTCCTTCATCACTAATTAAAATTATAAGGTTTCAATTTCCTAGACTCTAACTCATCTGATGCTAAATTCTAGGTTCTCATTGATGGATCACTCTTCCATTGATTTCCTTTCCCTCTGGATCTTGTCATACTTTAAAAGTCATCAATGATACATATATTATTTCAGGTATCCCAAAAGGCTTTATAGTAGAACATATTGTGAAGTTTTTTTGACACTTGAGGATTCTTTTAGAACTGCAACGCGGTCTATGCTATCGAGTTATATACCAAGCAACTTGTCCTTAATAACCACACTATGAGGTAGGTTCAACCAATTTGAACTTGTTGGGACATAACATATGAAGTTGTGTGATGAGTCCATATCACAGGTCTATTATGGTGAAAAAAGTGAAGACACGTAATGATAGTTATTATGTTAACATTACTAGAAACATTTTCGAAATTATCCATGCTATCAAGATGTCAAAATTCCGGGCATTAGGTGTCAATACTCGTAGCTAATAGATAATAATAATAATATAAAAAAATCACAACTTTATTCTTGAAATATGATTGTTACACATTGGTAACCTAGTTCTTGAGTTACTATCACCCAAAGATTGCAAAACAAACTTAAAATATAAATTAAACCAACATGAGAATCCAACTAAGGGTTTCTCGACAAAATCATGCCATAACCTGGCATTTTGAAACCCAAATTTGAATCCATCATAAGTAATACAATGCAAACTCAAATGGATTTTCAATGCATGTTTTCATGCTACACTTATTCTCTGTCTAGATATCATTTTTTAAATGGAACCATTAGTCAAGCCCACAGTCCTTTTTATGTGAAAAATTTCAGCTCTATTTGAGCTCTTTTTTTCTCCACCACCTCCATAATGATGGTGTGACAGTAGCTAAGGAGGTAATTTGTAGATGTGTGCTCTGGTTTTCTTGACACTTGAGGATTCTTTTAGAACTGCAACGCGGTCTATGCTATCGAGTTATATACCAAGCAACTTGTCCTTAATAACCACACTATGAGGTAGGTTCAACCAGTTTGAACTTGTTGGGACATAGCATATGAAGTTGTGTGATGAGTCCATATCACAGGTCTATTATGGTGAAAAAAGTGAAGACACGTAATGATAGTCATTATGTTAACATTACTAGAAACATTTTCGAAATTATCCATGCTATCAAGATGTCAAAATTCCAGGCATTAGGTGTCAATACTCGTAGCTAATAGATAATAATAATAATATAAAAAAATCACAACTTTATTCTTAAAATATGATTGTTACACATTGGTAACCTAGTTCATGAGTTACTATCACCCAAAGACTGCAAAACAAACTTAAAATATAAATTAAACCAACATGAGAATCCAACTAAGGGTTTCTCGACAAAATCATGCCATAACCCGGCATTTTGAAACCCAAATTTGAATCCATCATAAGTAATACAATGCAAACTCAGATGGATTTTCAATGCATGTTTGCATGCTACACTTATTCTCTATCTAGATATCATTTTTTAAATGGAACCATTAGTCAAGCCCACAGTCCTTTTTATGTGAAAAATTTCAGCTCTATTTGAGCTCTTTTTTGCTCCACCACCTCCATGAACCAGTGTTACACGGGGTCTCGCCCCCCCACCTAGGGGTCTAGATTCCTCGCCCCCTCGCGCTCCGGGGTCTTGGGGACTTCTAGGGGATGTTTCCCTCACGCCCCCTCACGCCCCCGCACACCCCCTTTCACGCCTCGTCACACCCCCTCACACCCCCCTTCACGCCCCCTCACGTCCCCTCACCGCCCCTTTTAGTTTATGGTTTCGTGTTAAAATTTGATGTGCCACTTAGCATATTTGAGAATCCAAGTGATTCTGATTCAGATGGTGACATGGTTGATCTTGATATATTTGTGCAGAAGTTGGATGTAGAGACTAGTGGGGCATTAACTTGAGCATTTATGCTCATTTATCATTATGATGATATCATTTGATATTCATATGTTATGTTTTATGTTTTATGTTTCAGACATAACTTATTTGTGTTTAAGTTTTATGTTTCAGACTTGAGTTGTAAACTTCAGTTTAAACTCTATTTTGAATCTTGATATAATATGTCATATGATATGTTAAACTTTATTTTCATTGTACATTGTTAGTAGTTACATTAATGATTATATAGTTACAAACTTACAAACTTACATGCATGATTGTATGATGTATGTTTTAACTTTTAACTTTTAAATTTGTTTCAATTATATGATTCATCATTCATTGATTTGTGATTTTATCATTTATAATTTATCTTTCATGATGCAAGTGTATGATGACTGTATATACATTCCTTGCAAAAATATAGTTACATTTTAAATATTAAATTTTATAATTTTTATGACCCCGACGTCCCCCCACGTTTCCTGAAAATTGGTAGAGCTGCATAATGCCCCTCCCTCGCCCTCGCCTCACTCCTCTGAACTTGTGAACATTGCCATAAACATATGCAAACATATATCATGATCTAACTTATTATCTATAGAGTAAAGTAATGTCTACATGCCCCCATCATCAATTTAAGAAATGTATTGAATATCAAAATTATGGGATAAACTTTTTAGTTAAATATTTGGCTCAAAATTTGTATTCATCTTCCGTATGAGGTGAATGAGAACTATAGATATTTAAAGAAGTAGATTAGTGCCTTTTCCTCCGGCCATGGATTCATATACAGTCATCCATCACAAAAATTTGTCTTTGTTCATTCTCACCTTGAAAGTTGCAAAAATTCATGCCCTAATTGAAACGACACTAAATTTGAAAGATATAATTAAAATGCAAGCTAGAAGTGCCCTATTAATACAAAGGGAAAACCTTCCTACCTACCCTAACTGAGATAAATTTTGATTGAATAGGAAACATGATATTTCCTATGGAGTTGATCCAACAACTTGTTAAATGTATGGGACTAAATCATGCATTTGATTTCCAGGGAAACATGCGCATGAAGAGAAAAAGTGCAGAATTAATGGAAAATCCATACATGCCACTTATAAAAACTACACCTAAAGGTCAAAAAATACTTAAGGCCTTAACTTAATTTGAATCCAAAAATGACAAAACAGGATTAGTGAAAACACGAGAGTGGTGTGGGTGAACAACATAAATAAAAAGTGAAGATACCTTTCCCCAAGATGCCTTTGTCACCGTTGTATGAAAACATGTTTTCCTTTCCTTTTATACATGCAAGTGAATGCATTATAGGTATGGTGTTTTCCCAGAATAGGAGAAGCCTACTTAAATATATCATTTGTGGATTGAATGTTTGGGTGCCTTAATGTGCAATGACATATTTCCAGGACTGAATTCAATGCAAGGCATATTTGAAACTCTAACTCTGTCTTCCGGTGTCTTATTAGAAATTATTTCAGTTTTCATTTTGTGTTTTCAAGTTAGATATTGTTTTCAAGTTTTTACATTTATAATTTTATTGTAATGTGGCAGACTGATCAGAGCAGTGCAGGAACAACCCCGAGACAGGATGATCGCGGAAAGAGGCCAGCGGAAGAACATGTAAAGTGCCAGCATTGCTCTCTCTTCAGGTATTTTAGTTATTTACATAATTGAAATAATATTAATTTTGTTCAAATATGCAGACACCTAGCCATGGTACGCCTGATGATTCCCTCTTTGAGGAAGAGCTTTCTTCATCCCTATCTCCAGTGTTCTTGTTGCGAAAAAAGGCACGAAATGCAAGGTCGTAATTTAATACTTTGATAGACGCGCCTCAAACACCTGAAACAGAAGAGAAGATAAAACAACTTATGAGCCAGCTAGAAAGATATCAGGTAATAATAAAAAGTCAAAAGGATATTTTTTTTGTTCTGCATGAGATGATTTGTGATAGTTTGATTTTTAATTTTTACATTGACTAAACTAACAAAAAGTTCTTTTGTATGTAGCGTCTTCTGGCATTTGCTGAACCCGGTGTTGGTGGTAGTGGGACACAAGGGCAAGAGATTGCCCAACAAACCTCTCGTACACCTTCTACTCCTTTAGGTGCTAGCCAAGAAAGACACCCTGCCCAAGCAGACACCCAGCCAACCGCTGAACGTGTTGGCAATGATGAGGCTGATATGGCCAACTACATTATTGCGTTTTCTCGAGCTACACGTGTCATCTCCACAGGGACCATTAATGGCACGTTGTTGGTGAAACTATGGAGGGAAGTCCCTTTGTATAAACACAAATAAATCTTGAAAAAATTTTAATATTTTAACTATTTATGACTTTATCTAAAACATATTTATCATGATTTTTTATTTTTAAATTAATGATAATATCTTTCTTTTTTAATATTTTATCTGAGTAGAGAAATCAGAAATAAATGAGTTACACATGGTGTTGAGAGAGCCATGTGCTGGTAATTTTGGCCTAACTATTAACGCACAGGTGGAATTCTGAATTTCCAACCTCGAAAAACGACCTTCTAGATTATCCAGAAGCCTTCTTTGGGGCCGCATTTGACAGAATAAATGTACTGTAGCTTTGCAAATATTTAAGATACTCGTGACAATCAGGACGCAATTGCACGAACCCAGATATGAGCGGCTCTTCCTCTCGCTCGTAGAGGAGGAGAGCACTAATCCATGACGGAAAAGAGAAAAGGGCAAAGAAAGAAGGAAAAATGCCAACTGGACCCGCAAGGTAAATTACAACTTTAATTCAATAGCTTTAATTTTCTCTATGTCTAAAATAAAATTGTGCTACGTCATATCTGACTTTAATCTTTTGATGCTAGGTTGCCTGACACCTCAAAGGCAACCAAAGCTAGGATTGAAAAAAAGGGCCATCACAAGCTAGGCCAGGGCGGCTACTTGAAATTAGTCGCAAGAATTGTAATTAAGTAGCTAAACATCTTATAATTAATTGTATCGCCTTCCAACGTTTTTGTAATCCTATCAAATATGATTAAAAATACACAATCATATGTAATGTAGGGTGATGACTTCGGAACAGAAACTATAGAGGAAGATAAAAATATCGCTTTCCGTTTTGGCTATCAAGTTGTAGTTGAACGTCGCAGAAGCTTGGGGCAGGTCCCAAGATCCAGAATGCCTGATAAGGTAAAACATTAACCTTTCAATATTTTTTTTTTCGTCCATAAATTTAATGTCTAACAACTTTGTTTAAATCAGGGGAGCAGCACTACCGACGAGGCAAATAACCCAGTTTTAGAGCCAGATGTAGATGATCCTCTCATGCAACCTGATCATTGTAGTGGGGACCAGGCCGACAATGCTGCTATCAGTGAGGGCCGTGACGGTAATTAATTTCCACTTATAATTTTTTCTAATTATACCTTGATGGTTGTCCTTATAACGCTTTTTGTTTAAATGACAGAGAATGTTTCCCTTGAGGATCTTACCACCAGAGAGGAAGATAGGGCAACAGTCCCAACGGCGACAACTGGTGCACCAGGTAAATAATCTCATTGCAATTTTTTTTATTAATATTACCGAACTAGTTCAATGATATTTAAAAACTGACAATTAAAATTTAATATTATCTGCTTTTGTAGGTGATGCCCAGTCACTGGATGAGACCATACATTGTGACTACACAACTAGGTTAGCGGCGACAAGTGGTGCACCAGGTAAATAATCTCATTGCAATTTTTTTTATTAATATTACCGAACTAGTTCAATGATATTTAAAAACTGACAATTAAAATTTAATATTATCTGTTTTTGTAGGCGATGCCCCGTCACTGGATGAGACCAGGCATCGTGACAACGCAACTAGGTCAGCGGCGACAACTGGTGCACCAGGTAAATAATATCATTGCAATTTTTTTTATTAATATTACCGAACTAATTCAATGATATTTAAAAACTGACAATTAAAATTTAATATTATCTGTTTTTGTAGGCGATGCCCCGTCACTGGATGAGCCCAGACATCGTGAATACACAACTAGGTCAGCAGTGCGGGTTGAAAGGCACAAAACAGGAGCAGAGCACGATGATATTGATGATGTAATTAGGAGCTTTAAAAATAGGAAGAAGAAAAAGAAAATTTGACAATGTAAAATATTGTATTATTATAAGACAAACGTTACCATACTTGGAACGTTTTTTTGCGTTATATAAAAACTCATTTATCATACTATTTTTATGTCAAGCATTAATTGCAATGTTTCCTTGCGTACTTTTTGTTGAATTGTTTTTTTATTAGTTATTGAACATTTTTTTTTATGCTCATGAAAGTAAAAAATGAAATATAGATTGGGTATTGGGGAATTAAGAGTGATGTGAGGGGGGGGGGAGGGGCCATAAGAGCTTCCACCTTCACGTGGTTGGCCCTGTTTAGTAGAGAATAATTTATTGGAGCGATTTAATCTTGGAGCAAACCTCCCTTGATCCAGCGTAGCAACAAAAAAGTCACTGTTGATTTAGTTGCTACTCTTTCAGATTGTGGGAGGCTTGTTCCAAGTTCATGCGACTCCAATAAATTGTTCTTGAAACGAAGAGGAGCTTATTCAGGTATGTTTTGACATTTTCAACATATGTTCTAACATTATCATAAGAATGCATCCTAGAGTAAAAAATACTACATCAATTACTTGTATTTATTGTATAGATAATGATGGATTTTGATTGACTTGGCAGTGCAGGTACAAATCCTCTTGCATCATGAGCAATACAACTTGTCAACCAGGGTCATGTCTAGGATATTTTGCTTGTGCGCTTGACCAGGTTCATAATGTCACATTTTGTAAGTTCCTTTACAGTTCATAATTCAATATTAAGCTTGTTCATGATTATTATCTAGGTTTTTTGTATGTGTTTTTTCATCTATTTGATTTTAAGCAACTTTGCATGTTTCCTATTGTTCACTATGATTTCTCCCATTACCACTCCCAGGATGAATCTGACTTTATTGTTACATAGGTTATTTTATTGTTACTATGATTTCTCCATTTACGATTTCATAGGTTACATCATGTAAAGTTGTCAATCTCAGGTTGGTGATGAGCTTTAGTTCTCCAGATTTGGGGCTTTTCTGATATTTTCTCCCTCGTCATTCCTGCATCACCTCGTTGTTTGAGCATGCCAATTGTCTACCACTTGTACCAATTGGCACATGTCAATCTCTGAGTGGTGCCACATTTCACCTATTTTCAGTGAGAGTTTAGGATTTCTCTAACATAGCTTCAGAAATCCGATTCAGTGCCTGCTTGAATATTGTCACATAATACTCATGGTTTGGATTGATGAGCATGTTCTGAATGGTTGGCTGATTCATAAGAACCACCCATATAGTCATCTTGAGATATTTCAGAAGGTTTCTCGGGTTTCCTTTTTCACCGTTTCTAGTGGGTGGGATGGTGTGGGGTGATCCATCAATACTGGTGCTCTGGTAGTAGGGAATTTGTTTTTGGGGATATAAAGGAGCATTTGATGTAGATATCCCATTGGATGCATTCATAGATGGGCACGAGAGGTCAAGAATTTAAATTAAAAATATGCAACCTCTAGCATGGCAACCTGAAGGCCGCGAGAGACACCGGTTAAAGATTGTTTTGTGCTGGCCTTAATATAGTCGTGATTTCTTTCTATTATCTTAATGCAAATATATAGTCCGGTCTCATTAAAATGAGGATTGTGGTTGTATTTCTCTTTGGTTGTTTCTCTCTTAATGCTCCAAAAGTTGCGATAGTTGTTTAGTTTGCCTGTTACAACTTAAAAGTGGTTTTTAGCAATGGGAGTCATGTTTTTTAAGGTTCATACTAATATGAAGATCTTGTAATTCTATATTCAGCATAAGAGAAGATGGCCTTTGCTTTGGGCAGTATGACAAAAATTGCCACATCTACCTCATTGGGTAACAATGGAAAGGGGAAGAAGTTGCAATGTTTGATAATTATGGCAGACAATTGTCTTCTCTTTCAGTTTTTTCACCCATTTCCTTTAATCGCTCAAGGTAAGAGGGACTCCCCAGATTGACAAAGACAGAGAGAATATATTTAATACAAGAGCTGTGAAAAAGGAGTCGATTAACACACAAGGATGGCTCATGGACAAAAAATTGCGCATCGTAGAAAAATTATGTTTAAATGAAGGGTCACCCTATTTGAAACTTAATGAAGTGTGGATCTTTCCTTGTCCGCTCATATTCCGATTTTTAATGTGTTATTTTAATTTTCATATGGGTTGTTTTGCATGCTATGGTCTGCATTCAATTTCACCTCATCAAAGTACAATGTCACTTTGTCTTGGCAAAGTGTGAACAAACTTGCTGATCTTGTTGGAGTCACCCTTGGGGTGAAGGGAAAAATGTTGTCTTGGAGAGCAAGCATGGTTCTCCGAAAATAGTTAATGATGGTGTTAAAGTAGCTAAGGAGGTAATTTGTAGATGTGTGCTCTAGTTTTCTTTTTAACGTTGTATTAGTTCCCCCTCTTAAATGTCTTAGATTTGGTAGGGATAATTTGAAAACTCAAAGGTGAAAGGAAACATATTTGTTACCCAGTGGTCTACTTGGCCTATGGACTAGCCACATTAGAGTAATGCATAAAGCTTTTCACAACAATAAAAGGAAAGGGTTATGGCTGAGTCAAATTTTATTGTTATTGACATTGTAATGAAATGTATCTCAATGCTATGGTTTTGGCCTTTTTATTGGTTGAATTAGAGGACCCAGTTGAAAATATTGGGGCCAAGTTGGTAAGGCAAGCTGCGGCAAAGACAAATGATTTAGTTGGGGATGGAACCACAACATTTTTTGTTCTTGCACATGTTGGAATATTGAAAAATTCCAGAACAATGAATGGAGAATAAATCTCCCTTCCTCTAACACAGAGAAAATAAAAATTTCTTTGACAGGAGACAGAGTTTCAATACTTTGAAAATAAACTTCTATTCCCTTCAATAACTCAAAAAAAAAACTATTACACTTCTTCCTCACTGAGAGGGATTACAAAATTATGACTGCTACAAAACGCAGTGCATAAAACCAACTCACTGTCTGTTCAAAACAAACATACTCTGTCTCTAAAACACTCTACTGTGTTTTTCACTTTCGCACTGCTATGCATACACACTTAAAAAGTTACACTCAGTCTTTCACTTTTTACACACTGTTGTGTAATAAAAAATTTACGTACTGTCTATAAAAAAAACTACCAAGCTTTTTTGTCCTTTTTATTTTTATATGCCGTAACATATAAAATATATTATAATAAACCCTCTTTTAAAAAAAATAAAATTAAAACTAAATTCTATGGCCCACCTTTCATTTCGCATATGATATATATATAACATATGTTTAAAACATATGTATATATTAAAGCATACATAAAATTAAACTATCAAAACATTAAAGAACCCTTTCCGCCGGACTTCAAAAGTCTGAATAGATTGAATTTCAAACCAAATTCGCGTTCCAAAATGGGATGCTGACGTCTGCCTAATTTTAACTCGAATTCTCAATCCAATGTGCCCTATAAAAAATTCGGGTCCGGTTTTCAGGTTTTCAGATTCCCTTCAATTTCATGCAATCCAATATTAATGCTCCATGTGTCCTCCTTTTGAATTTACAAAACTGTCGGGTAAATTTTTGTATGTTTAATTTCTGGTTGGTGAATTGCGTTAATGCTGGCTGTTGTGTTTAAATACAATCCTGTACAGAAATATGGCTGTGGCCGTCTACAAAAAAAACTTGCAGGAATTTTAAATGCTGAATTAAATTTCTGGATGGCATGCAAGCAAACTCCAAAAAAAAATGTTGCTGCTGCATCCGTCCTTCTGCTGCAGCAGTTGAAGTTAAAATTCAACAGCACAGGGTTTAATAAGTGAGGGTGTAAAGGTAATTTTTTGTCGATAGTACTGGATTAAGATCATCTATTCATTTTTGTAGGGTCTTATGGTGTTTGGTTTTTTAGTTTTGGGTTGGGCTTATTGAGTCTAAGATAGTTTTTGAGTGAAAAAATTACTATCAGGTATTAAAAAATTTTGGTTCTTTTGTCAAAATTTATGAGCTTGTTAGGAAATACAAAACTGACAATGGTTGTATCTTAAATTTGTGGAAATAATTTGAAATGAAACCTTTTTGTTTAGGTTGTTGCAGCAGGTGCAAACCCCATTCAAATTACTAGGGGCATTGACAAGACAATAAAGGCCCTTGTTTCGGAACTCAAAATTTTGTCAAAGGAGGTAAACGCTTGCCTTTTGAGTAGGCTGGTTTTCCTTTTTGCCGATGGTTTGGTGTATCTAATTGAATTAGTTGCCTAAGGTATTTTTGGTTGCAAACTCCTTTCATTTTTCATACAGTATTGGCCTTGTGGAATACATTTGATTGTGTGGTCTTGTTAGATCTACAACATTTGTAGTTGTTTAGTCTTATGGCCGAGGTGCACTTTTATTATGGAAACAGTTGATGCAATATTGTCATTTAATCCTTACTGCAGGGTAGCATGTTGAGAAGTTTCTTGTGAAACATTTGGTATTCAAAATGACACTTGATCCTATACAGCATCATGCACTTGACTTAAAAATTCATATTCAAAGTGTGCCAGAAAATTCTTGCAAAATTTCAAATATTTATGTTGTTTTAAACCATTATCTTTTTCATGTATTGGATGCTGAAAATGTGAAAAAGACTTTGGTATGAAACCAACTGGTGAATAATTTCCAGCACAACAACCACTTCCAAGACATGATTTAGAAGTAGAACAAATGCGCTTATGAAGCATAGAAAGATATCCTTGATGCATTGTCAATGTTTGGCTAGGGTTATTTTTGGAGAAAATAACTCCTTATTCCTAGAATAGTGATCTTCAATACAAGTAAATGCCAGAGAAGAGAGATCATCGTGTGACGCAACAAAACTGAAATTGGACCCCAAGGAGAGCTGGTGTGTCTACAATCGCTCTGTCAGCATTTTCCCTTGGTGTACCCCGTTCTTTTCCTCCAGCCTGAGTCTTAATTGACTTCTTCTTTCTTCGGGTTTATTTATCAAATTTGTAGAATTTGATAAATAAATACTATCCACAATGGTTGGACTTTAATTTATATTCCCGACTTTATATTATCTCCAAGCCTTATAACCAATGTTTAACTTTCAACACTTTGTATTTATACTCCACGTTTCTTTTTAAATAAATAACTTGTAATGAACTTTCGGCTCTATATTTCACCACCCATCCTTACAACAATCACGCTCCATACTTATGCTAATTATCCGCCAATCGTTTAATTAAACAATTTCATTATACTCCGGCCCCACCTATATATATCAATAACTAATCAAACACTCGTATCGTACCTGGCTATCCTCCGCACACCTTAGTTAACCTCCGGGCAAGTTCAACGTGCGACCACCGTCCGATGGCCCTTCTCCAAATCAACGACTCTTAGCAATTTCGCTCGGCTTCCAACGTCGGGCTTTAACGTGCGATGGCGTGGGTTAAACGGTTGTTTTCCGGGGTCACTTCGCCACGTGTCGCATTCCCTATGGAATCGCTCGCGAATAGGAAATATCGCCTACTCCGCAAAAGCGGTGCGATATGGGCAACCCGCTTTTGTGATTCCGCTCGTGGTTTTGGTAGAGGGCTTGACCATGGGTGCAAGTCTGGTTCCACTATCCTTTTGTTTGTTAACTCATGTCCAATCCTTGGGTCAGGTTCCGAAAGCACAACAATTTTGTCTCTTTATTAAGCGGGATTTTTATATTTGAACAGTTTTCACGACCCCGGTTCTCTACACAGACCTTGCCTTGGATATTTTTACATAAAAATGATTGTTCTCAATAATTATTTATATAAATTTTCCACATGTTTAGTGTGGTACTCCCATGATTTATTATAAATATGTGTATTATCAAAGAAAACCAACACAAAATTTATAAGATGGGATCAAACAAATTGTTCTTGAGTCGAGCCCGCCGGACTTCAAACGGCGATAAACCATAATTCAAACCAAATTCGCGTTCCAAAATAGCCTGCTGACGTCGGCCAATTTTGTGACGTGAATTTCTTATCAAATTCACCCTAATATTTTATGGGTCCGTATTTCCACCGCAAGGCTAGGCGGCCCAACAAAAGATCCGCTCCAATCAATTTCTCACACGTGGTCCTCAATAAAACTTTGCTCTGCCTCAACAAGTAAGGGCCCCATACAAGTATGTTTATGGATATGGATATGGATATTTCATATCAATCGTGACAATATTTAACGACCGTCACAATTAAGTTTTCACATTAAATCCGCATTAATTAATTTTTAACACTGTTCAAGATCGGACCTCCACTCCTCTTAGCGATTCCGCACGCTCCAATATGATCCGGCCTTCGGCTCTCATTATTAATGATCAGAGATTAATTATGACGGGCGCCCTTTGATTGCATTGCAGTCGGGTCAAGAAAATGGCTTTTAGCTATGGTTTTTCAGACGAGCCGGTTGCTGGATTACACTGCTTGCTAACTGTGACGATAAGGAGAAGTGGCCAGCTGAACTACTGCCTAGACCTTTCAGCATATCTGCATTTCTCTTGGTTCTGTCTCTGTCTGTCTTCCTCTGTTGATTGGAATTATGCTTCTCCGTCTCCTCTTGTGCCCACTTCTAGTGAGACTGCACCCATGCCTCGCCTGCGTCAAAGGATGCGTTGCCGCAGGGGGAACACTAGAGGTCAACCCCTGCGCGCTCCCTCCAGCCCCTCAACCGAGTCGACTTCTGGCCAGTCCAGTGATTATTACACAGGTCGCTATCCAAATACTAGGAGTGGGCGAGGTCGGGTTGTAGGATCTGGACACCATATGGATTCCCCTGCCCCTCGTTTCCCCACTGTTAGTTCACCTTCTCCGATGACGTGCACTGCGCAATTTTCCTTTAATTTCTCCCTCAACCGCCGTGAATCGCGACTTTAGTCACTGTGGTCTTCCGCGAGGAGGCCCAAACGGAGGAAGAATGCACCCGTCCGGCGGGTCTGAGCTCGGAAAAAGCCGGCCAGCATTCGGGCCTTCAGGAGGGGAGCCGTGGCATGCATGTGGAGGTAGCACCTAGTGATCCTGGACCTTCCGAAGGATGGTGCCGAATCGTGGAGGAACCAACGGAGGAGTAGTTTGGTTAATTTGTTTTTCTTGCTTAGCAGGCCCAGTTAATTGGGCTGCTTTTAGTTTATTTTACTGTGCTGGACCTTTAAGTAATATTTTTGAATTCTGTAAATTAAACGTTCAAGACTGGTTTCCCCGTATGAGGGCAGTCTTCTTAATTTTTTGATTTTTTTATGACAAATTTGCCATGAGTATGGCCAGGCAATGTTTTTGACTTCGGTGTAATTTTATTCGCAATGTTAATAGATTAACTTTACTTTGAATTCTCACATGATTAGTGTTTTTCTTGATCTGTTCAAGGATTTTGGGTACTTTAATTTGTATTTGGAACAATGGACGTTGGTACTCTATCTGTTGCTTTACTATTCTACATACTGCTATTTCACTTTCTTATAGATGCCTCGGGCATATTTGGATGCTTTCTCAGATTGTCGATAATCTCCATGTGGACCATTACTGGGTTTTATATCATGTCCTGTATGTGACATGGGGTATTTTTCTATCATTGTCTGGGGTGGGACTTCCACTTTTCTGGATGGATATTTGGGTTCCAATCTTCAGATGTGAAAATGTAATGACTTCATGGACTGTTTTACTTCATATAATATATTCAAAATAGCGTTTTTTCTCTTCTG